>BSBM01000851.1:1947500-2547500 GCA_027924585.1 Larix kaempferi | reverse complement strand
AGTCCTAGTAGTAGATCCACAAGTCTTCAAGGGATTGGGAAGATTACATATCCATTGAGTTAGAGGGATATGATGGATTTTCCATTAATGCAATAATCAACTTAATTGCAACTTTGAAATAGGTTCAAATTTTATGGTTTTCCCTTTACCTTATAAGCATTCTTGAATGAGCTTCTGAAAGGAGTGTTGCTATGAGTTTGGGAAAAAAATAATAGTTGGAATTTGTAGTTGTTGGCATCATTCATAGAATGGAAAACAAACACAAATGAATAAAACCTGCAACTTTGACATAGGTTCAAATTTTATGGTTTTCCCTTTAC
This sequence comes from Larix kaempferi, assembly GCA_027924585.1. NCBI lineage: Eukaryota > Viridiplantae > Streptophyta > Pinopsida > Pinales > Pinaceae > Larix > Larix kaempferi. Next base: position 2,547,180 of record BSBM01000851.1, on the reverse strand, counting down.
CTTATAAGCCTCCCTGAATGAGCTTGTGAAAGGAGTGTTGCTATGAGTTTGGGAAAAAAAATAATAGTTGGAATTTGTACCTATTGGCAACACTCATAGAATGGAAAACAAACATAAATGAATAAAACTTGCAAATTTGACATAGGTTCAAATTTTATGGTTTTCCCTTCACCTTATAAGCCTCCTTGAATGAGCTTGTGAAAGGAGTGTTGCTATGAGTTTGGGAAAAAAAATAATAGTTGGAATTTGTAGCTGTTGGCAACATTCATAGAATGGAAAAAAACATAAATGAACAAAACCTGCAGCTTTGACATAGGTTCAAATTTTAGGGTTTTCCTTTTACCTTATAAGCCTCCTTGAATGAGCTTGTGAAAGGAGTGTTGCTAGGAGTTTGGGAAAAAAAATAATAGTTGGATTTTGTAGCTGTTGGAAACATTCATAGAATGGAAAACAAACATAAATGAATAAAACCTGCTCATTAATAATAAAACAACTGCACTTTATATTAATAGAACTGAAATACAAATGTAATGCCTGGTAGAACCGTATCCGGTTGCTGCTTAAGAAGCAAATCCGACTTCCATCTTAAGAAGAAATATATGAATAGAATAATGATTAATAAATAGATGATGAATGTATTACAAGAGAGCGTGCCTTTTATAAGGTTTTGAGCGTGCTTAAGGAAGGGTTACGTCCCTTCAATTAAATAATTAACAATTTACTATTTAATTTAACATATCATTTAATATTTGTAGCATTGCCACCCCCTTTAAAGGGAGCTTTGTCCTCAAAGTTGTATTTGTGGGCATCATATTTTGTCCTTGATTTGTGTTGATGCTTGATTTGAGCTAGGTGATCTGGACTGGTCTCTCTATCTTGATGATGGCCTGGGTCCTTCTTATGCTGCGACTCTTTCTGTTTGGGTGGCGATTTCCTTAGACCATACAATCGATACTTACTTCCATTCCATTTAAAACTCATGTACTATTTTTGTAGATTGGTTGAGTACGTCCCTAGTGACGCTAACCATTCGATGCCTAATAGCATGTCTACTTCCTTGAGTGGTAACGCAATACAATTGAGTTGTAGGTGTAAGTTTTGTATGTGTAATGACACCTTATGACATTTTCCCACTTCTTCTATGTGTTGATCCGCGATGGTGGAGGCTTTAAGCCCTTTTGCGGGAAACACAAAAAGATCAAGTTCCTTTTCCCTATTGATGTCAATCAAATTATGGGTACTTCCGGAATCGACCAAAATTGTGATATTTTTATCTTTAATAGACCCTGAAAGTCGTAACCTCTTTGGCCTTGTATATTTTGTTGCTTGAGACAAGTTGTTTGTTTTCAATGTTGTTGCAACTTCTTGGCTGAGGTGGAATATATCTTCCTATGATTAATGTATTTCCCTTTTTTTGGGTGTTAGCGGTCTTGGGTGCCACTAGGCCTTCTTCCTTACGATTTTGTTGAATACAGGTAATGGTTGCTATTGATACTTCATATGAGTTTGTATCTGCATCAGACTCAGATGTGTCTCCTTCCACAAGTACTTGTACTTCTTTTCCATTAATAATTTTGCAGTGTGTTGTGTGATTGGTTTGGCATTTATGGCCAGGAGTCCAATCTTCTCCACATCGACGACATGTATTCTTCTTCTTGTTATTATTATTGTCGGAGCGTCCAATGGACGTTTCAAAATATTTCTTAACTTCATAACTATAGGATTGAGAGGTGTTGCATTGATGACCAAGTGACCAATTGTCTCCACAATATCTGCATTGTGCCCCTCTTTCCACTCTTGCCTTGGGAGTTCCTTCTAGTTTGAGTTCTGCTGCTTTCACTTTGGGTCTTGCTGCCTCGACATTTGGAATGTCATGTAGTTTTAACTCATTTTGTATGTAGGGTTTTAGTCCTCCCAAGTAAGTTTCTAGTCTTTGTCTTTCTAATAACCCAAATACTCTAGTAGCGAGTGATTCCCATTGGTGTGTGAATTCTTCGATGTTTCCTTTTTGCTGTAACTTGGTAAGCTTCGAGAAAAATTCGTCTTTGTTGATTACTTGAAACCTTTTGAGGAAATCATTTTTGAACAAATTCCATGTGTATGCGAAGTGGTCACCTTTCCACCACATATACCAGTTGTAGGCATAGCCTTCAAGGTGCATAGATGCATACTTCACTCTTTCTTCATCTATTGTGATGTTATAGATATCGAAGTATTCCTCTGCTTTATTTAACCATGCAATGCATTGTTCGTCATTTCCACTAAACTTTGACATTTCTATTTTTGCTTTGGGAGGATACACTACATAATGATGATACTAATTGCCTCTTGTCTTGTTGTGTGGTGGTGATCCAGAATTGCTGGCTGAAGCACATGACATATCTAAATCGTCTTTTTGTTTGCAGTGGTCATTTATCTCATTCGTTTCCATCCTTTCCATGAACTTGTTTAACCTGTCGCTCAGTTGGTCTTGTTTTTCCTTCATCTCATCCAATTTATCGTCTAGCCTTCTTTCTAACACTGAAACGACTTCCACTCTGATTTCATTTTTCAGCTTTGCATTGCAATTTTTTATTTCTTCCTTTAAATCTTCTTGACTCTTAATAATGCGATCATTGAAATCTTTCTCTAGTTTTTCAATTTGGGCTTTTAATTCCGTCCTCATGTTTAATGTGTGGAGGTGACTACCAAAACACGATTGTGGCTTATGTGAAGGTGAGTGGAAAAATTAAAAATATTATTATAATAATAATATTGTTATAATTTTATATTTTTATCTTTACTAAAGTTTTAATAAAAAAAATATTAATGTAATAGTATTAATATAGTAATATTAATATTATTATAATATAATATTAAATTTTATTAAGTTTTTAGGGTTTATGAAGTGCGAGGAGGTAGACTTAACAATTTGGAGGGAGATAAGGTGGCTGCGTTATGTTGGAAGTAGCAGTGTTGAGATGGAGAGGCGGTGGAAGGCCGAGCGAGGGTGTGCAGGTGTAAACGTGGGGGAGGATTGGAGAGGGGAGGAGTGCGGTGGAATGAGGAGTAGCATGGTGGAAAGGTGGGGCAGATTGATTGCAGGTGAGGAGAAGTGATCAGGTGGAAAGGGGTGTGGAGGAGTGCATGTAGAGGTGGATGGAGGGCGGCGGAAGCAGGGGCCGAGGTGGTGGCAGACGGAAGCTGGTGCGGGGGGAGGTTGAGAGGGCGAAGAGATAGGGCACGCGTGGAGGGGAGGAGGCGCAGATGTAGTGCAGGGAGGAGGGTTGTGGGCCGAGGAGGCAGGACAGGCGCGGGGAATGATATGGGAGGTGGAACGGTGTGCAGGGCGGGGATGGGAGACCGAGTGGAGATGGGACGGTGGTGGAGATGACGGTGGAGAGGACGGATGGAGTGATGGGAGTAAAGGATGAGTGGAGTGTAGGAGATGAGTTGGAGCGTGGAGTGCATTAGCTGAGCCAAATGCAACTCTGATACCAAATGGTAGAACCGTATCCGGTTGCTGCTTAAGAAGTGAATCCGACTTCCATCTTAAGAAGAAATATATGAATAGAATAATGATTAATAAATAGATGATGAATGTATTACAAGAGAGCTCACCTTTTATAAGGTTTTGAGCATGCTTAAGGAAGGGTTATGTCCCTTCAATTAAATAATTAACAATTTACTATTTAATATAACATATCATTTAGTATTCGTAGCAATGCCTCTATTCATAGTAGATGTCTATACCTAGGATTTGTAGTTTGTATGAAAACTATCACCTAGGTTTTAGGTTATATCAAGCCCTCATCATGATTGATTAGGGCTGCACAAAAAGAAAATGCCTTCAAAACAAAATAGAATTTGGTTGGCCTATACACCGGATATCCTATTCTTGAAGAGGTTCGTCACCTCCCCCATCATTTCTTGTAGGGTGTCCATTTTGAGGCAAGTAGGGTGACCTTACTGAGCATATTTGATTAGGATGGGTGGAGTTGGTGGAAACAGATTGAGGCCAATTTACTACTTGCAACCAAGGAGGAATTGAATAGCCATAGGCCTGACTTGTGCTTGGGACCCATGCAATAAATGCTGGTGTTGGATAAGATAACATAGAATGGGCCCCTGCACTAGTAGGAATAGAGGTGGGGTGTAGACCTTCCTGATTATAGCGAGGTATCTGAATCTCAATAAGATCCTGGTAGAATCGTGCACTGCTTGCAAACACTTCTAATGATCCTGCCATCATATTCCTTTCATCAGTTGTTCTTGTAGTATCAGCCATCACATTATTTTGGTTCATCTATTGCACCTTCCTCGCTTCCTTTGCTTTCCTTGCCAACTGCTTCTAGTGTTCTTTTTCTTGTCGATTAGCCTCTCTTGCAATCCTTTCCTCTGCCCATTGTCCAACTGCAATCATCCTTGCTTCCTTCTTTTCCTTTGCAAGATCTTTCTTCCTTTGTTTTAATTCCTGCAAAGCATGTTTCTTTTGTTCAGATTCAACCAAGAGGCTTATGTACTCTTCTGAAGTGAGTATTTGTGAACTCCGGCCCAATCGGAGAATGTCTGTCTGTCCTTTCCTTCCTTGTGCTGACACTCTCTCCATTGGCAAATTTAGGAACTGGCCAAGCCTTGGTGTGTTCCCTGGCAGTGGTTCTTCCGCTATCAGAGGTTCTTTTGCTGCAGTATATTCTTCAGCTGCATCTCGGTTTTCCATGTTAGGTTCTTCTATCAACCAACCATTAACATAAAAATGGACAATCTCAGCTGGGTGCGAAGGCATGTTCATGCATTCATCGTTGGTGGAACCACCAATGTGTCTGTTCAAGTTCATCATGGCCTCTGCCATCCATCATGGTTGGGATACTTGGGTTGGCACTGTCAATGTGTTGTTGTTGTTTCCTAGACTGCGACAACCATTGACCACATTTATATGTGCCACAGAATCCACCTGTGTGCCGGCTGGACCACCTAGCCCCATGTTATCTTCCGTGCTTCGTCATCAAATTGTGTAGCATAGACCTGTTCATTATCATCAGAAGCACCAAATCCGTGGCAGTTTCCTTGAGAAAGGGACATGATGTTGTCCACAATATCTGCCTCTTGCTACCCATCCAATTGCTCTTCGACATGCTCACCATCTTCACCATCCACATCTTCTTGGTCATCCACATGAAATGCTTGGCTACACCCGGTGTCATGCATAAGAGCATCATAATTCAATGGCCAGATACTTGTTCTCCTAAACCAAGCCTTGATATTGGAGGATGTGAGATCCCTTTTGAAAGCCTTGCTTTCAAGCTCATCTAACTCAAACCTATTTACCTCTACCCCTGGGTTCTTCGCCATCCATGCAACAAGTTTCGACCTGAAATAGGCCTTGAAAGGCCCAAACACACTCACATCCAAGGGCTGCAACCTATGAGTGGTGTGAGCAGGAAGTGTTAACAAGTCAATTCCCAACCTGTTTGCCTCCTCGATGGTTTGCACAGCAATGTGGTTGCCATGGCCATCTAAAACCAACAGGTGTCTATTCTCAGGGGAGACACCGCTTGGTATGGATGCTGCAAAGTGGCAAAGCCAATTCAGGAAAAGTTCTTTAGTCATCCATGCATGGGGATGTGCAGCCATGCACGACCCAGGTTCACAGTTTTGGATATAGTTTTGCAGTCGAGTTTTTCCCTTGAACAAATAAAACCCCAGGATTGCCATACCAATTGCACTCACACATGATAGAATGGTAATCCACTCCCTGCTCTTGGGCAGATTCTTTGGCACATTCCTGCTCCCTCTCTTTGCAATGACCCACATGCCACAATTCCTTCCTGCTTGTAACCCTGTCTCGTCGTAGTTCCAAATATGGTCTGGAGCATAAGAGTGCTTCTCATATGTAGAAGAAAGAGTGTCATAGAACTTGGACACAATCGTGGGGCGTAGATTCAATGCCCTATCTCTATCAGGGCCTCTGCAGTTCGTAGCACTAGCTCTGGATGCGTTTTTTTGAAACCATCCCACCATGACTTACTTGGAAACCCATCTATGAATGGGTTTGGCCTCCCCTGACAGATTTGAGCAACAGTTGATTTCAGTTGTATCAACTCTAGCCCATGTCCCAATTCGTCCATCTCCTTGCACCACACCACCACCTCCTCCTCCTCTTGTTCAGTCATGACTGTAAGAGGACCTCTCCTCTTGGTATGGGTCAGGCCATTTATCGAGTAATGGATTGACGTGGGTGCAATCCCATATTTTTTCGCCGTTGCTCTAACTGAAAACCCCTTGAATTTGACATCATCAATTGCATCCAGCATGTCTTCTTTTGTCCATACTCTAATTGCACTGATTTTCTTAGTTGAAATGGCACCTTGCACTGTGGAAGATGGTGGCAATATGCGCAATCCTAGCACTGTGGGTGGTGATGGCTTTGTCGTTGATGATGGAACCACACCATCTACCGCTTCCACAGGACCATTCTCAGAATTTGTTGTAGCAATGTTGTCATTTGAAACATGGGCCCTTTCCTCATCTGATGATGTGCATTGTAGCTGGGTACCCTACTTCCTTGTATTCCTTGTATGACGTGCAATATTGACTCTTGGCATGGCAATGAGAATCTGCACAATCCATACATGTAACAATTAACAGGGTTTTATATCCATTGAATTAAACTGTGAATATTATATATCCTTCTGCGTGAGTCAAACTGTGAGTAGTATATTCTAAACTAGTTGATCAGGAATAGTTTTTTGATACAATTGATCAGTGTGTGCATAGTGTTTCAACCCATCAGTGGATTTTAGACAATGGATCACAAGTAGGAATAATTTTCTACATTATTTCTAACATTTTCATAATCCAATTCGGTAATCTAAAATGACATAAAAAAATTTAATGTGATTGTAAAGGAAATCTAATCTGCTATGCAAGGAAATAGAATGTTTTCATAATCCAATTCGGTAATCTGACATGACATCAAAAAAATTAATCTCATTGTAAAAGGAAATCTGATATGATATGCAAGGAAATGGAATGGGTCTGTGAAAAGGATAGTTAATGGATACATGTTAATGGTTATTGGAAAACTTAGATGGTTGATTGAATTTTAAAAAAATAATTTGATTGTAAAGGAAATTTGAACTTAGATGGTTGATTGAATTTAAAAAGATTAATATGATTGTAAAGGAAATTTGATTTGCTATGCGAGGAAATGGAATGGGTCTGTGAAAATGATAGTTAATGGATACATGTTAATGGTTACTGGAAAACTTAGATGGTTAATTGAATGGATAAATGAAATAGGTGACTATAAATACCTGAAACACTGTGCACACACTGTTGGGTTGTTGATGAATGGTTGACACTGTGCACACACTGTTGGGCTGTTGATGAATGGTTGACACTGTGCACACACTGTTGGGATGTTGAGGAATGGTTGACACTGTGCACACACCATTAGGATGTTGATGAATGGTTGAGTCCTGGATGATCAAAGCACTTCTTGAATGATAGATGAATCCAAGGAATGCAAATAGATTCAATTGTGTGCAAAGAGGTTGGTTTATAGTTTTTTTATGATGAAAATGATTGCTTAGGGGAATTGACATGGATTGCAAGGTTAATTCTGGGAATGGGAGGCTGCGATTGATTTGGCACTGATCCAATGGCTGGAGAATTCTATTTGCATGATCCATGTTCTCTTAGTGTGTTTAATGGATGATTTGATTTTGGATGATTTGCTGTTGGCCAGCTGCTTTGGTTGAGTTTAATGCCTGATTTGATCTTGGGCAGCGAATTCTGTTTGCCGAGTTAAGGTTTTAATGGATCATTTGATTTTGTGATTTAAGAGCTGCTTTGGTTGAGTTTAATGCTTGATTTGATCTTGGGCAGCGAATTCTGTTTGCTGAGTTAAGGGTTTAATGGATGATTTGATTTTGTGATTTAAGAGTTTAATGGATTGTTGATTTTGGGCATTCATAGATTTTTGCTACTCCTTTTGATTTCATGAATTTTAATGAGTGATTTGATTTTTTCAATGGGTGGGTGTCATTTATTGAGATTGCATGTGTGAGTTGTTGAATAATTCTGGACCAGATGCTGACCCTCCATTCCACTTGCAGTGTGCAGGTGGTAATGGGTGATGGAACAATGCATCCTGCATGGTGATTGTTGCTTCTCCAGTTGTGGTTCATGAGGGTTGATGTGATGCCCAGGGTGTACTTAGTACATTAAGTATGATAGGATTTTTTGATGTTCCATTTGTAATTAATGGCAAGACGGAATGGATTCTCAGTTGGACTTGATGGTTTTTAATGTTGGCATTAAATGGACTGAATACTGTCAGCTGGGGTTCTAATCAGTTATTAAATGTATTTTGGACTTAATAAAATATATATCTATGCATAAATATGTTGTTTAATGAATTTTAAATAAGCTGTAAATGTTCAAGAATAGGGTGGTTGATGTGACGGGAACCATGACCACTACTAGTTCCCGTACAACAATAGGAGCCTCTCCCCTAGCAAGTCGAAGAAATCATTTAGTTCATTGCCATCTCTTTTCGTACGAAACTGAAACTGGGTAATGAACTAAAGGTTTAAAGTGGCAATATGAAATATGAAAGGGTTAATCATCAAACAAGTATAAATAGTAGTGACTTCTAACTTATTTGGGCATCCAATTCTTGCTAAAGTCGGCTGCTCTTATGCAAGTGCATGGTAGATAAGATAAGGACATTAGAATATTGTTCGGGGGTTTTATCTTTTATTATATATCTAATGTAATTTGGATCTTGAATTGTTTCTCTGAGTAAGTAAGGTTGTTGGGTTTTCCCAAGATAAGTTTCCGTTTCTTCTTGCTTTTTGCATGGTTATTCTTTCTTTGATCTTGATTTGTTTTGTTGCAAATAAAATAGAAACTATACTACTATATTATAAAATTCTAACACAGTTGAGTGATTGATAAGCTTAAATAGTGTAGTGTATTGTACATCTAGATCAAATCTTTTCTTTTCATTTGAAAATGTAATAATACATCAAAATTGTATGGGATATTAAAATTTGCATTGTTCCAATCTATAGTTTTAATAAGCCATGTCTGTAAAATTAGTCACAGCAGATCTAATGAACAAGTAAATCAATCACAACAGATGAATATAGAAAATATGGTGTAAAACTGTGCAAAACATGCAGCAATGCTCAATATCCCAGAAAGGGTGAATAATTACAATACAAACTGTCTCAATGACTAAGCAATTCGAATTTCCTAAGGAGGTCATTCGAATCACTGAATGGAGTAGCTTGACTCCAACTAGGAGTCCTCATCATCAATCGGTGGTGCTCATCAATGCACAAGAACCAGTCATCCAGGTGTCAATCTGAGTCTAACTGAGTGTAACAAGTGTAACTGAAGTGTGTAGCACTGATTAAGGAAAGGAGGCTCAGTGGGGGCGCATGGGAGGCTAACTGAAGTCAGAACAGGTCATCTAGTCAATCTGGAGGTCCAACGGAAGTGAAACAGTCAGTCGGGAGTGAAACTAGCCTCAAATCAGGGAGAATCGGAGCTAACTGAGTGTAACTGAAGTGGAACTGCAGTGGTAGGTGAACAAGTGCGCCCTTCTCTGGCAGTAGGTGAGAAGTGGGCGCCTTTCAGCCTAGGAGGGCTAAAACTCTGTAGTAAGTGGCTCCCGGGTGCTAGAATAAGGTGGATAAGGTGCTGGAGGCATCAAACTGGTGACTGGGATGCATGCAAGTGCATGCAGGTGCATGCAAACCCTAGATTTTGCATGCAAACCCTAATTGCATGCAAGATCCTGAAAAAGATGATGTGGATATCCGAACAATGTCTAATCCAAATAGCCTAATAGAGGAAATTTTAGAAATATAAAGAATACCCAAGAATATAAGGAAATCATTTGAAAAACATTTATAACCAATGGAGATTGAATGGACAAGTAATAAAACTTCTCACATAAAAATTTAGGTTAGATGAAAATGAAATACAATCTATACAATATCAAATAAACATAGAGATCGATAAATACAAAAGATGGATTGAATATAAAAAATATGTTCATGAAACACTTCAAACACTTTAATAACAAACATCACTGCTTTCCAGGAAGAAGCAAATAAATACTTCTAAAATAACAAAACAAAAAACTATTCTCATGTTGCACATATCCAAAAAATCATTCAACTGTAACAACAACCCAACTAGTATTGAGCTCCACTGATGGAAGGAAGTCCTTTATATATATGTTTACATGGTTTCTCATCTTTGCGAACCAAAGGAGAGACATACTCCCCTCAAGGAAATAATCATTATGGGGGGTGTCTTTTTCTATATCTCTAGTAGCGATGTGCACAAATGTAGGTGGGTGGTAGATCAGTGGTGTTGGGGAAAATGTGTCATTCCTTTGCTCATGCGGAGCCCTTGTATTTTGAAGAGGGTATGATATACCCTATGAATGAATACAACAAGAAAGGGTGGAAGTAGCCTTAGCATGTGTTGACGATGACGGAGGAAATAGCCTGAGCAAGGGTCAATAATTACTCCATCTTGAACTTGTGATTTCAATAGGAATAGTTTAAGGTACCTCTTCCCCTCGAACCCTAATTCAAAGGCCAAATGACAAGCTCAGTTGGCCATGATTCTTGCAAGCAATGATAGTGATATCTGATCATAAGGAAAAAATTTCTCCTATGATTTTTACGGGCCTTTGAGTAGTACATTCATCTCTGTGCAAATATTAGTGGATCCATTCAATACAAATGGATGAACACTTCCAGCCAAGTCTCCATATTAACCATTTAGAAACTCAATGAAAGAGGAATTGACCCACCATCTCACTTACTATCATGAATCTCCATGTCTCACATCTCAATGACGAAGTAAATATTGATCAGTAAGTGATAAAGGCACATGTTCCACAAGATCCGTGATAATTGCATATGTTTTCCTACCTAATTAGCTCACTCTACAGGGTCTTGATTGAAGATTGGATCTAACTACGCCTTGGCATGAGATCTCACCTCCTATCCAGCTACCATAACTATATCATGTACTCAACCATGAACCTCAGTAGAAATATGTAATTGAAATAGGTTCGACACTCGACAATGATGCTGACAGCAGACATAGCTTAAGAAGGCCTGACCCATTTGGAAATTGGAATAATGATAAACAAAATTTTAAAGTTTAAAACCACTTCAATTTCAAACTTTCAACTTTCATAATCACATTTCCAAAATCCAATAACCATTTGATCAATCATAGTTTTCAATCTAGTTTCCCAATTTCATTCACTTAGCTACTTTAATCATTAACCAATGCAAAATATGATGAATTGATTCTAATTCTAATTTTTGATCATCTATTACACAATTTAATTTTGGATTATGTGATTGCATTTTCTATTAACACATTACTTATTCACCTTACACATACATTCGTTGTGATTTCAGAAGGAATAATTGTCAATTTGTGTTAAGCGTTTGAAGCCTATTGTCAAATGATTTCAATTGTGATAGCTTGCCAAAACACAACCATCATTAATCCATCTATTTTCTACCATGTCTACTAGCTTACCACATGTGATTGTCAATTAATGTTTTATTTGCTACGACTCTACTATCTTACCAAAGGTGATTGTCAATTAGTGCTTGGCACTTGGGTTGCAACTTGCATCATGAGTGATTATTCGTTATAACCTTGTGACAAAGAGTGGAAAGTTATAGACTCCTCACATTTATGGATCACATTTGTAAATATAATATAGACTCTCCATCAAATTTAACCTAGGAGAAAAAGATAATAAATCACCTTATTTTGAGAAGTCTTTTTAATTCAAATCCCTTCACCAAAAATTGCAAAATAGATCTATACTAAAAGAGTACATAAATACGACTCCCACGCATCATGCACTCTCTTATCAAAGTTTGACTATCTTGTTGTACCATTCTCCTCCATTAAAATTTTGTTGTAAAGTCTCATTCAATTATGCTCCAAGCCTCCATTCACAAGGACTAGCCATAGTTGTTGAAATCATGAATCCATGGATAGTATTGCAACCACCTTACATTATAACACACGTCCCACCCAATAATTAATAATTTTTGCATACAATAAACCATATAGGGATTTGCAAAACATGGTTTTAGAGGGTTCAAACCCTAAACGAAGGCAAGGTCGTGGAGTATAATTTTGAAGGATTTCGGGTGGTGTTCGGGTGAGTGTAAGCTAATGTGGTCACTTTTGGCTCATTTGATGCAACATAAAACTGAAAAAACAAACATCCCTCATCTTTCAAGACTATTTTGAGACACTTGCGAAATGAATCTTGGTTTCAGTAAAAGAGATGAAATGTAGGAAATCGAATCACCTTTCTGAATATATAACTTTTATTTATTGAAAATTCTCATAACTAGGTCATTTATGATTTTCTCTAACATTGATATTTTATTTGTTTGGAAAATTATAAGGTACATATCCTTGTTAGTGTAACCTTTGAGTTCTTAAATGATGGAACCAATATACAAAAAACTTGTAAACATGTACATATAAGAAGTAGTATAGTGCAGTGTTATTTTTCCAAAATAAAATTAACATGTTTTTAATTTTTCATAACTATCTATGTGAGGAGACCTCCAAACTAGTTCACCAAGTGTTAGTACAAATTTTGAAGGTCTTAGTATAATGATGAAGAATTGCTTTTTTATAGCATGTAGAGGTAGGTGTCTAACAACGCAACACACAATTTTTTTATGAAATAGTTGAGAAATGAAAAAATTATGGCCGAAACACCAATTAGGTGTTTTTTATGTTAAGGAGTTACATCACAAGAAAAATAGTAAAAATTATAAAAATATAATATTTTTTCTTAAAAATATAATATTTGTAATATGCAGAAAAGGTTCTATCTATGTTTGCAATTTCACCATCCATGATTATCTGTAGCATATTGTAGCGGGCCTTGAAATGTAGACATATTGAGAAAAGATGAAGAAAGTCACATTAGTCCATAGGAAAAACTTGTTTATTTTGAAGCTAAATCCATAGCAGAACATTAAGATAGGAGGTGTCATGAAGTTAATTGAGTAGGAGTGTTGTTATGGGATTTGGACTATGACGACGAAGACAATTCCCATCTACAAATACAAGAAAGGGGATGCAATTGTTGAAGGAAGAGTAGTAATGAAAAATGTAACCATCCTATGATCCTAGGAAATTAGAATTTAAGTCTTCTTCCAAAATGAAGACATTCTAGAATTTAAGTATTAAATTAATTCAATCCTCTTATTACTTGGAGATCCAAACCAAAAAATTACAATTTTAATAATTTTTATAAAATCAATAAAACACATTGCAAAGTCACATCATAATAAAAAAAACAATATAACTTATTGCAATTGCTAAATTCCATAAGTGGTAGGTTTTTTCTTTAAATATAAAAAACTGGTATTTGAATAAAAAATAATTACAAAGACATCAATCTCAAGCCTAGAGTCCATCCATCTCTTGTTGTATAGTCTTGTTTGGTTGATAATTGAATGGGATTTCATTATGAATTTATGAGAGGCTTCAGTTTGTTGAACAATTTTATCCACATATGGAATTAACTTGCAATTGCTTTTCCATAATGTGAAACTTAACACTAAGCAATCACATGGAAGAAGCTAAGTGTAACATAGCAGTAACATTTAAAATTAATTTTAAATATTTTAAAGTTTCATTGTGATTTAAATTTTGATAAATAATACTGTAGAATATGTGGCTTCCTACTGGTTAAATCTCAAACATCTAAAAAATTGACAAGAAGAAAATGAAACAAACCTTCCATTACAAAGTTATGGAATGATTGTCAATTTCATTAGTGAAGAGCCTAATGTAACATTATTGTTTTCTGCATTGCAAAAATTAAGGGCATTGAAAGCTTCAAATTTGAAGCTTGAAAACAACAGACAACGGGGGGGACTTAGAAGTAATTATGGAGGGACTTATAAGTAATTATGGATGATGAATCATTATTGAAAATAGTGGAATAATTTTGCAATCTTACTAATTCCTATAATTCTTTATGGTAAGAATCTCTTTCTAAACATAAAGGTTGAAGTCAACTATAATTTTGCAATCTTACCAGTTCCTATAATTCTTTATCGTAAGAATCTCTTTCTAAACACAACAGGTTGAAGTTCAACTAAGTCTCTGTTGAGACCTATATTCATATGAGCGTTAATTAATTAATAATAATGATGATAAGATCTAATTAAATAATAATAATAATAATGGGATCTTAGATTTGTAAAGTTTCTATAATTAAATTAATATGTTTTTTTATTATATCTATATTAACATGGTTAAAGAGATATATCAACCTTCTTTAAATTTTTAATTTTAAGAATTATTTTTTTAAATAAAAAATTAAAATTAAACCAACATATATTACTTAGTGTCAATACAATAAATATAAAGCTTAATTACATTTCAATTTCACATTAATCCATTCGTATTCTTATATTTAGTAATATGTATTCAGATTTATTATTATTCTCATACATCAATAAATTCGTTAAAAATATTAAAACATTATAAATGAGTGCACGTATAAAGAAAATAAGTTGAGATCCTTTTAGGATATGGTAAGTGCCCGGTTTGTTTTTCGCATGAGAATCAAAGAGTAATTGAATACGTGACAAAACATGCACTTTTCCAAGTCTAAAAGGAAATAGTCTTTCCTTCATGGATCAATGATTAATTTTCTTTTATTAAAATATTATTTAATTTCTTTAGCAAATACTTTCTCTAAATAAGGATTAGATACTTTTTATGTTTTTCTATTTTGGATAAACAGTTTTTTTTATCATAATACATATACCCTTTTTAACCAAATTAGACACTTTATGATCTTTATCATAGTGTATGTACTTTCTTTGTCATAGTCCATGTACCTCTCTTCAAACCCCTTTTTTCATTATATGATTCATATTCCCACAAGCCTTTTCTCATTATATAATTCATGTTCTTTTAAGGCCACAGGTATCACAATCACAATGAAAGGTTTTCACGCTTCCAGCTTTTTATTAACACCTTGTATAACTCAATACAATTTTTTAGCCCATGGTTGTTAGTGTTATTATTAGCTTGGTAATGGAGATAAGTTTTTTTAGTAGTGAATAATAGCATTTTCTATAATTATATTGATAATTGTTTATATTTTAAAATTTGGGGTGGATTAGAGTTTATCCTTTTTTTAGATTGTACGAGGATGAGACAATTGTATTGTGCAAATTGATGGCAGTCTTTCCAAATTCAAAATAAATAATTATAAAAAAAAAATATAAAAATTCAATGATAGCTATGCATGGATAACCGATAGCAGATAACTCATACATAAATAACTGATGCATCGATAACAAATAACTTATTAGTGACACCTAACTTGTGACTTATAAGTATTTACTAACCACAAATTAAGTGACTGTGCTAATTCTTAATTGTTATTTTCCTAGTTCAGGAAAACTCAAAAGTGAAAAGTGAGTTTGTGGCGCCTCAAATTTCCATTCCATCGTCAATCACGGAGGTCGTTCAATGAATTGTACAGAGCCAATTGAGACAGCCGAGTTTCTCGCGCCCAGAATTTTCATTCCGCCGTCAAGGAGCTCTTTAGTTTCTTTCCTTTTCACACTATATTCATTTTCATCCCGTCGTCAAGGAGCTGTTTAGTTTCTTTCCTTTTCACACTATATTTAACGTGAAAACGGTCACACAAGTATTACGTGGGTGTCGAAGGGTCCCAATTGTAGTTTTTGATGTCGTCAATCAATGACGACATTCCACGTCGTGTAGAAAGCCAGCTGAGACAACTCCGTAAAATCAGTGGGCCTGAGAAAATGATAAAGCAGTGAGTCCTACATAGATTCGAAGATTTGGACCTTTTTTTCTGCTTTGTTTTTGGATGTTTTTTTTCAAAATCTACTTCGAATTGTTGTAATCATATATACATAAAATGTTGAGATGGCATTATTGAGGTGTCAGGTGAATCTGAGTTTTCGAGGCTGTTAATTTTTTTTCAATAATAAAAATGAATTTTTAATAATAAATAAGATTTTTTAATAATAAAATTAAAATTTTAATAATGAATAAAAGGTTTAGACTTGTTCTTTATTTTAATAAGGCGATGGCGTGTAAAATCACACATATATATATATATTAAAATTGACTCTACCCGAGTGATGAATAATTGAATAATCAATTTGAATTGACTAATGATACGGAAAGCAAAGCAAAGGTAATATATTTTCTCTTACCCATTAATTTGAGTTTTTTTATTTTTATAGTATTGGGAGGTTAATTTGAGTTTATTTTTATAGCATTGGGAGGTGATGTAGGGGCCACTTGGGTGGGTTCATGGTCTTAGCTCATGCTCTTGGTGGCTTAGCTTCATGGTCTCGCTCATGCTCTTGGTGGCTTAGCTACCTAATTTAGCGCAACAATTACGTTTTGTATGATTGGAATTGGTAAAAGGCCGCCCAGTTCAAAATAGTTTTTGAAATATTAAATGAATGCAGTATTAAATAAATGTATTTTTTTATTTGACAAAAGACACCCCTGACTCTTCGTCTCAACCACATTCATTCTTCCCTAGACTCTTTTGGAACATATTAAACAATGTCAGGGAAGAAAACCATGGCCGGTTATAATATATTTTCTTTTTTTTCCGCGTGTTATCCCCCAACTGAAACAGTTATTGCAGGCATGCCAATTCGGAGACTAGTCGAGTCCTCCTTAGACTTACCGAAAAATAGGGTTACTGCCCAACAAAAAATAAAAATAGTTATTGCAGGCAACAAACCATGTTAACATGTGAGTCAAATCACATACTAGCACAGGTTGAGCTCCAAGATAATATGCTTCGGCTTGTGAGTCAGATCACATACGAGCACAGGTTAAGCCCCAAGATAACATGCTTCGAGCGTCAGATTCGTTTTCAAAATGTGACTATTCTCCGCATTGGCCGGCCTGCAATATCTATTTTTATTTTTGTTTTTTGTTGGGCAGTAACCCTATTTTTCGGTAAGTCGAAGGAGGACTCGACTAGTCTCCGAATTGACATGCCTGCAATTACTGTTTCAGTTGGGGTATAACACGCGGAAAAAAAGAAAATATATTATAACCGGCCATGGTTTTCTTCCCTGACATTGACATGATGGCTTCTTTAATATAAAACGAAAATGCTGGGCAGAAACCAAGGTGGGGGGCCGTACTCTTTAGTCCATCATCCTTTCGACACCTTTTTACTATTTCCCTGACATTTTTTTTGTTCGGTCAGGGATATTAATCGGGAGAGGTCCATTACAAATTTTTTCCTTCTACTAAGCTTTCACATACTTTGGAGGAATTTTGATTTATTTAAATAAAAAAATTTCCAGTTTCTATTGGCTCTGTGTGCCATGATGTAGGCTTGGGTGCCCCAGGCCTTGGTGGTGCGCTTGCATCATGGCTAGTTCAGTCTGGGGCTCGATGTTCTGTACTAGTTTGCAGGGCGATTAATGTTGATTCACTGTGAGGCTGAAGGGCGATGCAATGTGTAAATGCCTTGTGAGGACGAATGGTCAATCATTCCTCGCCTAAAATGGTGGTGTGAGTTGTGTTTCGGTCAGGGACAATAAGCGGAGAGCAGGTTTTGAGATATCATCTCTCTTGAAGGTTCAACCATGGGGATGGATAAATTTCTGAGTTTTCGAAATATTTTAAGTGTTTGGAAGTGTGTTGTGGAGGGTTCTGAGTGGCGTCGTGCACGGTGACGCACGCCTGGGTTCCTGTTCCCTAGGACCCAGCGACGCCATGGCGTCATGGGTTTTAAGTGTTGTTGCAGGTTTTAAATGTTGCGTGATGGCCATTGTTGTGCGGAGATTTGAGTGATATGAGGGTTTTCTGCAGTGTGGATCTTCCGTGATGGAGCCTCGGTTTGATCTGGTGTAGACTGAAACGGCTGTGGGCCTTCCCCTGTTCTGCTATGTGCTTTTCTTTTAGTGGATGTTTTGGGCCAAGTGGGTGTTGCATGCTGCGGATGGTTCTCACCGATGTGGTCGTCCCATGCTAGCTAGGGTTTTGCAGAGTGGAATGCCCTTGTCTCTTCATCGATTAAATGTTGTGGGCCTTCCATAGGGTGCCTTCATTACTATTCTTCCTCGTCGTCCTGTTCTTGAGATGGTATGGTCGGAGGTATGGGCACCTACATGGTTGAATGCGGTTGTCTTTTAGACGTGACCAACTGGCTTGGATTTTGTGATGTTATGGCATCTGTCTGCCGACGGGTTCTTCTGATTTATTTTGGAATGATGGGGTGTCAAGGCTTCTGATGTTCATGTTGGTCTCTGGGTTCACTCTCCTTTCGCATTTGCACTTGTCTCCTACCGTGGGTGGTGGCGGCAGTTTGCAAATCTCTATCAACAGGGTTCTATATCGATCGTTGTGGATTGGTCTTTTGAAGGTTTTTCGGCTTTGGGTTCGGCGTTGTTGGACAGGTACTCGGCGTCTATAACTGCTTTTTTTCTTTCTTGCAATTGTTGTGGAAGGAAAAAACTACTATTCTACTCTTCTTAAACTACTATTCTACTCGGTGTCTATTGTTTTTTTCATTTTGAAATGGTTTCTAAGTTCCATCGTCTGCGTTCGGTGCTCTTCTTTTGCCGGGATTAATTGGGTAGGGTTACCATGTTCTCAATTTCGCTTTAGTTGTCTCTTGGGTATAAAACCCTTGCTATATTTATATTTTGCATTTAATAAATGACGGTGTTCTTTCATCCTACCTTATGCAAGATTTGAAATTGATATGGGGTTTGTCTAGGTGACCGGACCACTGGTTCTGTCGACCTGCTCCTTCAGGAAAGTTGTTTCCTTGCATTTTCTTGTAATATGCTCTCGTGCAAAGATAAAGATACTTATGATCACCGTATATTTGGAATTTCGCTTTTAAGGGTTTCGAGCTATGTTATGATGATGTTCTGATTTTTAATATTTGAAGAAAGAATGCCTATGGACTCTACCTCCGGCACAAATAGTTTCCCTTGCTTTTGTGTTTTTGAAATAATGTATGCAAATATTACTAGTCAATATTAATCGAATTAGTAGACAACTAATATCATTTCTTACGAACTATTAAGATCGCAGGGTTTAACCCTAGCGATACCACCTTTATAAATTTGAATTCAATTATATTTGCCCCATTTTTTGGGTCCAGATCTGTTGGCTTGGTTCTGAGTCATTTCGACTCTTAGGATAAGGTGGTAATAAGATATTTGTTTAGAAAATCTAAACAAATTCAACTCGTCCTTCAGCCTTTTCGGCCTCTTTGAGTTTAGTTATGAGAATTCCTATCCATTTTGAAAGACTTGAACGATGATAGGGCATTGAATGTTTTTTTGTCCTCTCTGGGGTTCAGTATTGTAATCAATAATTGATGCTTGTTTAGAATTTCTCTGTTCAACGTTTTGAGTCATATTCATCTTGCTTGGCAGCTGCCAGTCTGTGTAAGACTGTTAATGGTGGTTCTACCCAATTTTTTATGGGAAGTGCTTAACTATTTCATCTATCTGTAAATTTTTTCTCTCTTTTTCAAACTTTATCTTTTAACTTTGTATAAGAACTAGTTCAGGGGGAAGAGAGTGCATTTGTTCAAGAAGTTGAGATAGGATGATATGTTATGAGCTTCCAGGAAGTTGTTTAAAAAAAATAATTATATGTTAAAAAAGTGCTATGCCACAAGAGAGCCATGTATCTATGTGCCAGATTACCCATAGTTTATAGTCGAAACGTCCACTTCACATTGGAACCAAAATTTAATTTACATTCTACAAAGGAATCCGAGCCATAAACCTTGGCACTTTTGTCTACCTCTTTCTCCTTGTATGCATACCTGAAGAAATGGGTTGAATCCATTATAAAAAAAATAAGAAAGGGTAAATAATAACAGAACAACAAACCTTGGCCAATAAGTTCCAGGATTTGACCAATGGTCCCCATGCAATACTTTTTCAGCATCTTGAAATCTTGTCCAACATATCTGTTAATCTGAGCGTGTCATACACTCGATCTAGAAATGAATAGGCTGGCCTATGAAGTTTGTGATTAACATATGTCATTTCAATTAAACTGTTGTCTATACAACATCAATTGCACCTTCTTTGAAAGCAAACCATAGACGTTAGATAAAAAAATGCACCCTTAAAGTCAACAACCTCTTTTCAATTACCAGCATGTATACTTTCCTAGTTGCTATAATTGAGTCCAAGGCCATTGCTTGGCTATATGAAAAATGGAATAAAAACATTTAGGCATGAACCTTAGTGGCTACAGCCACAACCCAGAGGCATGGTTGATTGTTTGCTGTGAATTAAATTATTGTAGCTGGTTTTGGCCTCAACAACAAGACAGATGCCTTTTATCTGGCTGCATCTGAGCATAACAAAAATATAGGCAAAGGCTTTCCAATAGCGAGAACTAATAGACTAAACACTAAAACCGCAGTGAACACAATCTAAGTCTTCACAATATAGATAAGGCTCAAAGATTGGGAAAGGATAGAAGTAGAGTGCCACAATAAGGTAAGCCATTTAGACACCAAGTTTATAGCTAATGTACATTTATGGTTGTAATGACCAATAATATTTAGAAAAATTAATAAAGGGAAATCTAGAACATGGTAAAAAGCATTTCCTACCCAACTAAGTATTAGTAATCCCAAATATCATGGATATAAATTCAGTCAACAATGTTCATGACAAAATGATATGTTCATATGAATCTATCATTATTTCATAGATCCTTTCTACAATCAAGATCAACTAGAGGGCTACTTCTTGAAACTTTTTTTCAAATAAGTCATGCTAGATTGAAAAAGATGTATGGCTTCTTCACTGCTGCAGCAAGAGAAGATGACAATACAAATGCAACATAGTTTTCTCCAGTCAAGAGAAGAGGATTATTTGCCAAATGTAACCATAACAAAGGAATAGGTTGGCTTCCACTGATATTCTAATGATGTAAAAAAATAATAGAATATGTGTGGTTCCTTAATAATATGAGGTAAGAGTACCCAATTTCTGAACTAAAGCCAATACAAAGGCTTGTCATTTGCTATGGCTAGATGGGGAACTGAGTCTGGGTGTTTAAATCCCACAAGATTTACTTTGGCACTCACTACCTTCTTGTTGTGTTATGCCATATCTTTGACGTTTCCGTAGGAAACAAAACCACCTTTTTCACAAGGTACCCAAGTTTGTCATTTCTAGGAGGTTTTGTAATCTCAACTTCCACAGTGCAAAGTAGGAGGTTCTCTCCAAAAGGTGACTCTCACATACTGGCAGTGGGAATTACTACAGCTCCATTAAACACGATTTAATTTGCACTCACTAGAACAACTAAGGTTTCACACCCCACAATCCCTCTCAAGTCCATTTGTTAATAACTGGCACAAATATGCTTTAGTCACTGGAAGTTGAACATATTGTCCATTGAAACCCTCAAATATTGCACTAATCCATATAGTGTGCCTCTACATACATGAAACAAAAAACTAAAAGAATTCCTACAAAAAAATAAACAAAATAAAAAAATGGAAGCCACTCAAAACTAAACAAATTACGCCCTAAAAGAATTCCTACATAAAACTAAACAACACAAAAAAATGAAAGCCACTCAAAACTGCCCTATTCAATTATTGTTTGAATCTAAAAACACATACTCTAATATATACAAGGAAACACAATAGTTGAATATCAACTTGTTACTACTTTTTATCACTTATGGAGATGAAAATCTACTACAAGAAAAACAACAAACCACTAGCAATTGAACTGAATACAAAATGAATAAACATGTACCTATGTCTTCTCTTTTATAAACTTTGAAGAAGAGTAGGTACAATGAATTTGGAAACATGCACAACAATTCCTCCATTAGAGATGTTTTGAGGCAAGCACGCATGCATCCTCCTTCCTAGTCTACCCTGTCGTCGCATCCTCATTCATAGACCATCATGCTACACATAAGTCAGTGTTGTACGACTTTGTTGAGACTACCACATGTGCTCAGACTTGCAATAACTGTTGTACCTTCTCCTATAGTGTAGACTTGCTCCAACACCTTTTTTTAATTGTGTTTTGTTTGTACCATCTTCTACGACATGTCCAACCAGGACTTGGAAATGTTACCAACAATTAACATTTCCACCATCATCCAAGTAGATTTACACATGTCCGACATGCCAAATTGGTCCCAAGTGGACCTTAATAGGATATTTTTTCATCATCATTTTTATGAATATTTCAACTCATTTTATGGTGCACATTTTTCAAGCTCCAACATGCACTTCCCAATCCCCTACAAGAACATATTTACTAATGACAAACCCTTTTACATAACCTGTTATGGTTTATCTTGAGAATGCATGGGTTCCAATCATTTTTCGCATGAACACGAGAAACAACTAGCCTCAAGGGTTAGCTCAAGTGGTCACGAGCTAAACATGAGATCTCTCCTCTAAGTTAGGAGGTCACTAGTTCGACTATATTGATCACCTCGAGGTTAGGTGCTTAGATCTCAGGCACCGATACTTTACCCTAGTTACCACCTATGCATAGCAATGAAGTCTCTAGGGGTTTCTATGCATGGTTATATGAAAAAGAAAAGAGAGACAAGAACAAGTTCACATATGTAATGTGGCATGTAAAAGTGAGTAGTTGCATATATGTGCTTGTCTTGCCAAATATTTTGTAATTTTTATCAATCTCCTCTCAATTCAATATTGACATGGGAATCTATTGTGTTCATTTTAATGTATGGATTGACCTTTTGTTGCACAGTACATTGATCTAAAACTTCCAGATGCCTGTCCACTCGACTCGGATGTCATTTTCAGTAGAATATAGTGCAAATTATTCACAATAACAAACTGCCACATTTAAATGCAATCTTCTAATCCATACTATACCCTAGTAGTAGCGCAGCATGAATCAATCCTGAAATCTCAAGGATGCAT
Source organism: Larix kaempferi (assembly GCA_027924585.1). Taxonomy (NCBI): domain Eukaryota; kingdom Viridiplantae; phylum Streptophyta; class Pinopsida; order Pinales; family Pinaceae; genus Larix; species Larix kaempferi. Next base: position 2,524,160 of record BSBM01000851.1, on the reverse strand, counting down.
TCATGACATTTCCCAATCAGTGCATCCATCACTTTGTCTGAACTTCATCCTACTCTCTAAAAGGCTTGGCCAAGTTTTCTCTAGACTAAAATTTGAAAGTAAAGTCTTTCCTGCACACACTAACTTGTTCATCATGTTCGAAGACAAGGATAAAGGCAAGAAAGCTGGATATCCAATCCGAAGCCAAGAATGAGCTGATTCTATATACATTTTTTTTCTATGTCAAAGTGAAAAAATAGAATGCACGGTAATGCTACTAGCAATTACTTTATCTTCATATTTTGAAACGTTTCTTTATACTAGTTCTAGGAAATATGCAAACATACAAGATCATTAAACAAAATAAAATTGTTTTCCAAAACAAACTTCGAAAATGTTCATATTAGTGTTTTGGTGTTCATCCCCTTAAGAAAGAAAAAAAATATTTCTATTTCTGCTTTTATATTTTCCATTGATTTCTTAATCTCGTCAACAAAACGACATGATTCTGCACAGTTTTCCGCATATAACAGTTACTGAAAACTTCATCTATGCTCTGACTACAGGCCGTACAAAATGCACAGGTGTTGTTCACAGTGTAGAAACAGAAAGAAGGAAAACACAAAGCAGAAAATTCAAGTGATCTTTTTTGCAAAAAGAAAACGAAGGGCAACATGTTCCAGCTATAACTTTTTCCTTTTTTCACATGCTATCTGAATCTCTGCATGATGTATACCATCCAAGAAACATTTTAGTAAATAGAAAAAGATACGGCATAGGCATAGCATTTTTTGGCTTTTTTCTTGCCTTGTTAACATAACTACTTTAAGAATCTAGCTCCAAACATTGTTCATTGTCCATATATAAACTGATTCCATCCATGGGATGGCACAAAATACAATTTTGGAACTCAGCTTCTCTTTTACAAGCATTTTCAAAGCTTCGAAGCTCTTGACACTTACAATGCAAATATCCTTTTTTGTTTTGATATCAATATTCCACTACATTGTTTATGATAAAATACATTCTTTTGTCTATATTTTTTTTTTCTTCACATGTTTGTGCAACTAGTTCAATTATAAATTCTCGCATCTTAATCAGGTAATTTGAAATTTGTTCAATATATTTCTTTCAATTGTTCAATCACCATCCTTCTACAATCTACTTAATGGTGCTGCTTATTTGTTGCATTGATTCTTTCTTCTTTTGCATTATGACATTATGAAAAGGAAAAAGAGTGTTTCTTCATAGGCTGTCTTGAAAAACACTTTGCTTATTTGTTGCATTGATTCTTTCTTCTTTTGCATTATGACATTATGAAAGGAAAAAAGAGTGTTCTTCATATAGGCTGTCTTGAAAAACGCTTAAATAGAACAAACAATAATGACTATCAAACAATATTTAAATCAATGCTTTTGTTGAATTCATTCAAAAATAGATATTTTGACATATATTCATACGGCATATAGAATCTTTTTCTTTGCTAGTAAATGCATCGAATTCATAAACTCTACATGTTCTGGCTATTTCTCTAAAATTATACCATGACATATGCAACAAACAAAAAAAGCTTTCATGTTGTTATCATGTATCAGAAGTGAAACTCATGTTCTTTGCAGGTATATTAACATGTACAATAAAAAACTCTGTTGTTATTTTCAACTATCATTTGCAACAGGAAAAAAAAACACTTCATATTGATATCATGTATCAGGAGTAAAGTTTATGTTCTTTGCATCTATACAATAAAATCTGATGTTCGCTTATTGAAGCAACATTAGATCTCCTTCACCTATACATGATACTACTCTTGAACATTTGGATACCATATGAATACTAATTTGGATATCTAGTATCTTGTATTGTGAAAGATATAAATGGTGTTTTTATATTTTCTTTGTAATTATTTTTTTTTATTTCTGAGTGAGGCTGATATGAATTAAGATTGCACTTTTGTTTAGTTGAATGCCTTGGCCTTTTTTTAATAATAATTGGAGTAGACATTTTATTTTGCAGTACAATGAAACTAGGTTCTAAGCATACAACTTAATCATTTTTTTTTATATATGTTCTTTCTGGTTGAGAACTTGCGACTTTGCCTCCACCTAGATAGGTGAGATAAGATTAGATAGTTTATTAATGTCCAACTAATGACCACAAAAGTAGGTCAATGGGACATGCTGCTATTTTTTTAGGAACTTCATCACAACGAAGGATAGAAATTTCACATTGATGACTGGAAAATTTGCTTCAAATTCTCTTCATTATGACTGTTGTTTTTTTCCTTTCTATTGTTGTATGAATTCACAGGTCTGTCCACAATGGATAATTATTGGCCATTTACTGCTTTCACACACAGGAGATCTAGGAATAGTCCTAGTTTAGATTCAACATGCCCAGAACCAGCCCGGATTCTGATTATGAGGTTGCTAGAAGACTAAAACATGCACAGGTTTAAGGATATTGCATGGATTGCCATGACTTTTGGGTGCCTTTTAGATCCAAAAATCAAAGAGAATCTCCCATAATATCAAGATGCTATGCCAAGAACATGCCCAATTTTATAAATGATGAGGTTTACTGCTTCATTGAGGTTCAAATCATGCACAGGTTGCCCAGAATTAGCCCGGAAATGCCTTTTAATGCTATTAGCAAGTTAGGAATAAGTCTAAGAATTGACTAAAAACCCAGAATGTGCCCAGATTTGACAAAATGCTGGTTACTATCCCTTCCATGCCCTTAAGTCAGCAGTCCTAAACAGTCCTTGGAATTCCCCTGAGCATCCTCATCAACATTCCCAAGCATCCAACTAGGTTCTTTGCATGACAAAGCAAGTAACCAAGCAAAACACAATGGGGACATGGAGATTGCATTATCATGTCATCCCTGCTAAATTAGTTTTTCATATTGTAAGTGGACACCCATGCCTCTAGGGAGGTAATAATTCCGCAACTTGGCGAGGGTGGGCTTTAGGAGAGTTATAGAAAAAGACAAACATTATAATGTTCAAATTAGAGATCCACTGAAATATGTTGAGAATATTCTGTACATTCATCTATGGAAAATAGTAGGACAAAATCTATATGGACCTATGCATATAAGCTCCATCATAGAAGCTGAGGAAGCGCTTAGCTCCTAGAAAAAAGTGTTTGTAGCAACAAAAATGTCACTATGAAATTGTTGAAAACTCACTTATGCAATGAGATTCTTTTTGCTCCTATATTCAATAATAGGTGCAAAGCATTCATGCATAGTGTTCAGTGCACTAGATAATTGCTCTGATATTCTTCCATAACTTCAACATTTAATAGATCACAACTTTCATTGTCTTCTACCATTGACCTTAGCGTTGTCCAAGAAAGACCATCAACTCACACTAAATTCATTACTCCAACAAGATTCCAAAGTTGTGAAAAAATCTAGAGATTGAAAACCAATATAAGTAGAACGGAGTAGAAATTTTAACCAATATGATGCAATTCTTACAAAAGCAACACTATAAAAGAACATGTAAATGTTTTGCACTTATTTCCAATTCCATTCACCAATATCACCATCCCACAAATTTCAAGACAAAAGGTCCTTGTTGTTGAGCCATCTTCAGTAGAACATCCCACACCTTTCAAGACAAAAGGTCCTTGTTGTTAACCCATCTTGGGTCGAACAGTAGATTGTTAAATATAGTACTATTTTTTCTACAAAAGATTCTTGTTGTTGAACCATCTTGAGTGGAGCATCGCACATCTTTCAAGACAAAATGTCCTTGTTATTGATCCATATGGAGCGGAACCATGGATTATTAAAAATGCTATTAAGTGTTCAAATTTCAAATTAATAATTTTTTTTTGCTTAAATCTAAAATTTTTAATCTAAAGGGTAAATCTAAACCTTTCCTACTAGTGGAAACCAACTAACCATATTCTTCTAACCCTTACAATATCAAATTAAATGGCTAAAACATATGTGGCCGTCAAGGTTGAAACCACTTGCAATTGTTAAAGTATAAGCCGATCGTAGTTTTCATGATGCCTAGTTAGTTTCATAACAATCTGAAATGTACTTACCATAGCTTTACAATATCAATTAATATTTTAGTAATGACAAAGATCAAGTCAAAATCACTCTATAGAACGAAGAGCATGCAACATCTTAAAAATTTCTGTACTCTTATGATATTTTCCTTAGATTTTGATTTTTTTAACTTGCTCATATGGTTCTCTTAATACTTCCACTCTGACTTGTTTTTGTGTGGTTGTAGGTGCTATGATTAATTTGTTAAGCAATCTAATTGATTTCCTCATACGACAATTTTAACATCATAATGGTTAAAATACAATGTTTCATTTTCCCACATTAGAAAAATAATTCCTATCCCATAACAACAACAAAAATTGATAGTATAACCTGATACAACAAGAACTAAACCTTCAAATCTACATGTGCTCCCAGATAAGCACAGAATCATCCACCAGAACACAAAGAATCAACCTTTTCTATCTAAGAAACACAATAGCAAAATCTCAAAAGAATATGAATGTAAAAAGCTAGTTAGCATTAACTGTGGATTACTGCGAAAAATTGTTATTTAAATAAATCAAAATTCCTCCAGACTATTGTTATTTATGATGCTGACATAATAAATTGTCCTTCATTGTTTTAGTTTGATTTATTATCCTGTGAAATTTATGATTATTAGATTTGGAGCTAATTTCTTAATCATTCATGGAAAAGCACAAAATTTCCTTATCATTTTTTTATTTTATTTTATCAATTGCTGACCAACTAATATTGTGCAATTATAGCTTATTTGGTTGCAATGAACACATAGTTATACCTTTTCCAATTTGCTTTGCTTTGCTTTGTGCATTGTCCCATGAGTGCCATCACCCAATTCCTCATTAACTTCATACCAATCCATTTTTCCATTGGAAGTTCGATGGAAATAACAGAGGTCAAAAGCTCAGGATACTATTAGTAGTATTCAATCTGAAAGCCAGCCGTGGCCTGGATAGAAATAATGCAAGATGTGGTATTACAACTCATATAGTACAACTTTCATCAAAGAATGTCTTAGAAATGCACCAACAATGATGGTTTATGATTTGACCTCCATCTTGATCTCCATCGACTGTCCACAACTCCAAGAAAATAGCTCCTCCCTACAACATTATGTAAATAGAGAAAGTGGCAATGTCAAGGACATTGCCACCACGTGGCTCTTGTTTTGAAAAGTTTAAAAAAAATAAGATTTCAATTCATAACAATAAATTAATCATAATAAATAAAATATTATATTTTTAATTAAATTTATGGTATTAAAAAATTAATAAATACAGAATTATCACATTTATTATAAATTACATAAACTATATTGCAAAAACTAATATTTTAGGGCATGGTGATGGTGTCATTATACTACTTTTTGCTGGGATGATTTTTTTTGTTATGAGTTACATGCATAAGAAGTTTCTTTATAGCTTAAGCATCACATTTTTTGCAATGTTAATAGTCTTGTTAAAAAAACATATACAGACAAAGCCAAATATAGATGACAAAAACTACACTATATTGCTAGAAGATGTAGGTTCTTTGTTCTTAGATTTATTGAAAATAAGAAATGATAAGCATGCCTATTGTGTATACTCCTTATAATTAAAATGATATGTGAAGCTTGTTAGAGAGGCAACAATGAACATGGAATTTGGAATTAATTCCACGACAACTTGATTTAGGAAGTTACCTCTACAAGATGTCATGTTTGCTTGGATACTTGCCATGAAATAGTTGTAGCCCTTACGTGCATGGTTGTGCATTCTTATCTATCAAATAATGGATATACAACTAGGATCCTTGAGTATCCTCGTTGTGCATCCCTTACCCACCTGGACTATGGTTGGTTTCTTTGGGCTTAGGCGTATCCAAGAAACATAAACTAGCCCTCTTTGGGGTAATTCAATAACATTTGTCATGTCTACTTCAAAGGCAATGGAGCCATCGTAGAAGCAACGATTTTTCATAAAACCTCCAAGGAATTGAACCCCAAAGAGATCAAATTCAATCTGATGTTAAAATAATGAATGGAGCATGTTGTAAGAGGAAAAATTGAACTCACAAATGACAATCAAATCTACTCATGTATTGATTAGGGGGGATGAAAACATAATGTCCTCATAACTACCAAATAAGTACTAAACAAAGGATTTAGTGTTGATGTCCTCTTCGTTGTGAATTGTTGAGCAATTCCATTAATCACCTCCTCAAGAAACTAATAGTGGTTCTGCTATCCTTGCATGATAGTATATCCTCATCTATCCTTGCCTCCTTGGGAAACTAATAGAGGTTTCATCATCTATACTTGCAGTTTTGTTGTCCTCGAGAAATTTAAATGAATTTGCTACTTGGGAAGCTGTTACCAGCAAGAAGATTCAATGTTTGGCGGGCAATTCATAGGACAACCCTTTTAATAAAGTTTAAATCCAAATCCTGCATTGTTTTTAAATGTCAAAAATAAAAAATAACATTTTTTATGACCACCAATTTTTGAATGGCGCTTCTGAGATGTGCCGAGATCCCTTTGACGAGCTGTGACGTGTTCAATTTTGATCCCTAGGTGCATTTGTTTCCCTACAGATTGACTCCTATGCAGTTCAATCCAAGACAATCCTGGATGACGATACACATACTACCCATATCAAGGAATGGGTACACAATTGTATTTAATGTTATAGGTAACAAGTTGTGTATGCAGGAATTATAGTTTTAGACATTACTCCTGCATGGATTTATGTCTCAAGGGAAATATCCTACACCAATTATAAAATTAAATGAGATTTTTTTAAAAATTGTTGAATTTATTATAAATTTTTAAGATATTATGTTTATAATATAATTGTGCAAAAATTTGTAAAAACTTATGTTTAAAAAGTCAAACTACTAAAAACCAATGCACTTTGACTTCCAAGAAGAAGTAAAAAACATAAAGAAGTATATGTCCCCAAGGCAAGCACATAATAATAATGGGATCCTAGATTGATAAGACTTTTTAAATTTACATAACTATGTTAACATGCTCTCTTTATTATGTTTAGATTAGCAACAACTACATTAATAATATTAATGCAGCACTTCGCCCATGATGGATAGAGGGTCCACTCCAAATTTCGATTCTAAAACTACTATACAATGAATATCTAGGCGTAATGACAAACCAGATATTAATATTATTAATGTGATTGTTGTTAGTAAACAGTAGGTGTGTAGACATATCTCCAAAATATGAATAAAATAATAGTATTTAATTAATTATAATATAATAATTGATTAAAAATAATATGATTTAATTATAATATTATATTTTAACATAGTAAAATTATATGTATAATGATGGGATATAGGAATATGTAATAATATTTCAATTTAACTCGAAATTAATAACAAAAAATTATTTTTAAATTGATTAAATAATCATTATATATATATATATATATATATATATATATATATATATATATATATATATATATATATATATATTTCCACAAACAAACAAAAAACAAAAAATTCATATTCTATTCATATTGAGTTAGAATACATCCCTTAGGTGCTAGAAACATGCACTCATTCCATTCTTCAAACATTCTATTTATCCTATTCGATTTCATTTGTTGTTTATGTCATCGTTACATAAACTTTGCTTCCATATATTATACTTAGCAGTGTTTCAAAATTATAAAAGAGAATTGAAATATTACAAAAGCTGTCTGAAAATGGTTGAGCATTTTAGCTGTCATTCCAAAATTCCATATTGGTTCTATCATATTCTTGCAGTTCTCCTTTCCTTCTTGTCACTAAGCATGCCCCTAAATTCATTAGAAGACCCTCTTTAGATAAAGCATATGCAACTTCGCTATGTTCCATGTAGACATGGTTGAAACTAGTACTGGAAAAGGAGTGTTGGGTTACTGCATGGACTGACCTAGGTTCAGAGAAGTTAATCGCAACAACAACAAAACCCCTTTCACTGGCCCTCTTGGCATCAACCTGTGAACAAGAAGAAGTCTCACCCGAAGTGAAGATGGGGGGGTTACATAATCAGGTTTTTGTAACTGTGGCAACGTGCAAATGTGATAAACAACCTCGCAACTTCCCTCTTACTTAAAATCTACTAACAAGGAAGAATAATTAGATGACTTCGCACTCTGTAGTTATCACAGTATACAGAACTACGTTGAATCTCTATTGTCTTCACTCTTATAACTACGCATTCATCATACTCCGTGTTACTTCGCAACATTCATTCACTTGTATTCCATTTACTTAGCATATGATTACCATTCACATACATATGAAAGAAAATATATAAACACATCATAACATGGACACAAAATGCATCGCAATCTCATACATAACACATGATTTACGTGGTTCACCCCCCAGGCGGGAGCTACGTCCACACGAACTCTTCTTTCTATTATCTTGGAAGGGTAACAGTTCCAGTCTGCGCACTCAGCTGTAGACTCTTCTTTACAATCATATCTCTACGCACTCAGCCGTAGTGCTTGTTCTCTCTTAGTCTAGATCTAATAGCCAACCCAAATCCAACAACAAACTGAAGTCGGAACCATTCCTCATACAAAAATACCCTTCTATATATATGTGCCCAAAGGTCACATATTACAATAACTATGGGCCAACCCCCATAGTACCCTTAAACCCAAAAACCCTGTGGTTCTCCTGTAGACCACGCTTAGCTTTAAATTTCCCTTTGGCGCCGCTTCTTCTGAGTCTGACGCTTCTTCTGACAACGCATCTATGACTACCGCAGTAGCATTTCCTTTACACAATTCCGCTTCTTTACTTTCTGCTCCTATGGCATTCAGGTCACTGCTCAGCCTTTAACTACTTCAACCACTTCTGGATGTCCTTAGTACTTCATCTTTACTAAGGGAACAGGTCCTTTCTCATTGACTGAACTTCAGTCCATACCCTCTTCCCGGGATTTGAGGAGTCACTTATCTCCCAAAAATAGTCATTGTCAAGCATCACTTAACTCTACTTTGCATTCATAACTTCCTTTACTTGGGTTGTGCCCAACAAGCCCCTAACACTTACTTGTCGCTCGTGCTCGATCCACTTACACTAGGATTCTTTGATTTGATAGCACTTGGGGTGTTCATCTTCGTTGCGAACTCTTGATATGTTGCACTCAGCTTCGCAACAACCTCCTTAGTCTCCTTCTCGTACTCTTCCATTGTGTCGAGCAGCATCACAGATACTGGTTCTTGCATTTGGTCCTTTAATGTGCTCTCTATTGTGCAAGACTCTTGCAATTCACCTCTATCTCTTCAGAGAGTGTTGATTCCTCTTCTTGCATATGTTGTAACTTTGTTGAAGTTTCAAATTCCTTCATCCTTAGTGCCTTCAGTTTCTTTTGAAGTTCCTTTGTTTCTGCGAAATTTTGTATTCTTTTCCCTTGTGGCAAATCCTTCATAGACATGTTAACTAATTCAAGGTCCTTCTGCTTCTTCTGCACTTCATCCTGAATCTTCAATAATTTTGGGTCTTCTTGTAGTGTGGCCCATGACTTGGTCACTTCTTCTAGCAAATATTGACACCTCGCAACTTCTGCGGAGATGTTCTCTTTTGAAGTATCCATCTCTTCATCTATTGCTAGTTTTACTTCTTGCGGAGTGCCAGGTTGTTGTCTCGAATCTAAGTCTGCAATATTTTCTTTGTAACAAATCTCCATATCTTCCATTTTTGCTTTGAGATTGTCTACTACAGCACCAATCTTAACAATGGTCGCTTCCACTTCAGGTTCTTCGTCAAAGTATGGGATCTTCACGCAGACTCCCTCTACCGCTTTCTTTAGTTTTTTGTGCTTCTCTTGAGCATCTACTAGCTCATTGGTCTTCACTTTGCATTCATTCCCTAACACTTTATAACTTTCTTCTAGCTTCAGATGCTGGTTGTATGAGACCATATCTCTATCTTTAATTTCTTCTACAACCTGCAAGTGTAGATTATGGAGTCCTTCAATGGGTAACATTCCCACATTAATGTCCAAGTGCGCGAGCTACTTCGCACCTTCAGTGATTTCATCGAATGGGAATATGACGTTCATTGGCTCGATGCGCACTAACCGAGGTCGCATTGTTAGTGTAGGCGCTTTCCTTTTTCTTCGGCTTGACTCCTATGATCTATCTTCAGAGTCTGATTCCTTCATTAGATCTTTCTGTACTTTCTCGTGACTCTCTACATCATATTTTTAAGCTTAGCGATGCTTTCAGCCACGCGTGCCCGAAGTTTCTCTTGCTTCTTGTCTTTTTCTGCGAGAATCTCTTCTATATATGCATGGACTCTGGCTACGATGCATTCATAGTCATCATCTTGCAACTTCGCATCTAGAGGAGTCTTAGTTGCTTTCTGCTTCTTTCTTTTCGATCCCTCCGGCACCTCTATGTTGGGGTTCTTCCTCTTTGCTCCTGCTGGAAAATCAACATTTTGTTGTTGTTCTTATTCTTGATATTGCTCTTCTTCTTTCTCTTGGTTATCGCTTTCAGTGGCACTTTCCTTAGATGTCGTGATCAATGTCTCTAGTGCATCAATTTTCCATTTGGGCGGCCAATATTCAATGATGAGGTCAATCTTCTGCGCATCCAACTAATATTGACCCTCATACCATTCTGGGTTTACTGGTTCTTTAGGCTGTATGAAGATAGAGTGGAGGCCCGCTCTGAATCTCATCTTTAAGATGTATGTTGTTGTTATTTCCTTAGGAATACTCGAAGTGTGCTTGATCATTTCACATAGTTGCTCATAAAATGTGTGCAACTGCACATTATTCACTCTTTGCATTTCTGGCCTTGAATTACTCCACATGTTCACATATTTGGGTCCACGACAGTCCCTAGCTAACACTGGTACATTATGTTGCTACTTTGTCTCTTTCCATCCCACAAATGTGATGAGGACTATCAGCCAGCTATCATGAAACTGATAGCCATTATCTTTCGCATCCGCTACATCGTCCAAAAATTTGTTCAACAGGTAATTTGCCCAGTTGAATTGTAGTCCATCCTTGGCCTTATCAGCTAAGGAGATCTCAACGGCTGACACTTATGTCAGTCTACATTTCCTTAGTACTTTTCCTACGAGCAATTGTATTGTGAACCACATGGAAACATATATAATCTGATTCGCTTGATAGTTGCAGGTTCCTTTTACCAAACCAAATTCGCTCTTCATCCTCATGGCGAGTTCGTTGTCTTTATTTTTGCCCACAAATTTTGTTGCGGGGTCAGTGCCTCGTTTGCTCAAGTGGGTAATTCTATAGATCATATCAATATTGATATCGAGCTTGTGGTCTAGACACAAGTATCCTTGGTACGTGCATGACAACAATGCATGCACAACTACTGTAAGCTTTGGACTTCGGTCAAAATGCAGAATTCTCAATAGGTTCAGCAATCCTGAGGATTTCAATGGTGCAATCCAGTCCTGCGCCTGAATGGTTGTTTGCTTAGTGGCTTCATCATAATGTCGACACATGTATTGATCTGGTTGAAAATGTGGATACTTATTTTCATTCAGTACATCGTGATCTGTGAACTTACATTCAGGAATCTTTCCTAACAAATTGTCCTTCTCCCAAACATGACTTGACATTGGCGGCAGTGATATTGTGGATTCTTCTTTAGTATTACCACTGACGCATCATCTCTTCATGGAGGGATGTACTTGAGTATCAGTAGAATCGGCCTCTCGCGAGGTCACTCTGGTGGATACTCTTTTGGAACATTTGTAAACTGCAATTTCTCTTGTACCTTGTATTTCTGCTTATCCTTTTTAAGTTCTGGTGCATGTCGTGGTGAGGCTCTAGAGGTCCCACCTTTCTCTTGAGATGTTTTCTTTATAGGAGTCTTCATAACTGCTTCTAGACCAGACTATTGGAATTTCCTTAATATCTCTTGTAGGATTTATTGCCCAGACATATACTGTCGGAATGCTCTCTTCTTAACTGGTAAAAACTTAGAAATTGCTCACGGTAAAAATTAAAAGTCATGGTAAAACATGTAACGATGCGCTCCTTGTTATTTATAACCATAGCTTCAACTAAGGTGCACCCAAAAACGAATAAGTTAACATTAAATGCTATGTCCGTTGTCCAAATATTTCTTAGGTCTTGGTCCTCTTTGTAACGTCCCTGATCCCCTCGGTGCCCTTTAGAGGTGATGGGGGAGCTCCTTAGAAACAACCTGCTATATTTTTTTCACTGAATCCGTAACTCTGCACTTTTACACAGTTGCAACAACTTAAGTCCACAATCCGCAATCCACAAGCTGCAATACTCAAGCCACAAGTCGAAATTCGAAACTCCAAATACACAATGTCAAATAAATATGCCTCCGACTTCCGCAATCCGTAGTGTAGGAGTTGAAAGTTGGAATACCGAATATACATCGTTGAAGAAATACGCCTCTGAATTCTGCAATCCGTAATATGCCTTACGTGAGTCGGAAAGTCGAAACTCCAAATATACAACGTCAAAGGAATATGCCTCTGACTTCCACAATCCGCAATCCTCCTTGCAGGTGTCAGAAAGTCTGAACCACAACCTGCAACTCCAAATATTTATGCCTTTGACTTCCGCAATCCGCAATCTGCAATGCGGGTTCGGAAAGTCAGAAGTCGGCCACATACCCCTGTTACTGCCAACTTCTCATGCTGATATCTTCCTCATCCTAAGTCCAAGTTTGGAAAACCTGATACCATTGAAAATATCTCGGTGAGCTCTATGCAACGGTGTGATCCTCTTCCACACCTGAGAGCTTTGACTTTGTCCTTCATCCAACCAAAATGTTTCCCCAAACCTCATCCATACCTCTTTACCACTCTATAAAGAGCTTTGACCCACTTTTTCATGACCCCTCCCTTCATTTGACCCACATAGGGAACATGAACACTTTAGGGGGTTTTTATTTCTCCCCTAAGGCCATGACTAGTAGTCTGGTATTTATGCGCCTTCACAAGACTTATCCATATTCATGAATGAACAGATTCATATAAATACAAACACAGGTGTGTATATGCATACTCAATTAAACACAGTGGAATGAAACATTGTCCACACACATATAAGGGAATGCATTAGCACATTTCTCCTAGGCAGAATGATGAAACAACCTACAGGGAATTAGTCCTCTTCTCATGCTATGCACAGGCTTATGTTGACTAACTTAAGATAATCATTTCATTCCCATTAACATGAACATTAAGCATTCATAACACATAATGAACATGATATAAATCACAAAGAACACTTATCTTTTCATTGAAATCTCCAAGAAACTGGATATGGACTGCAACGTTCCAACCCAGCCATAGGTATCTTCCTAGCCTGTATTCTTTCAGCGCTCAGAGACCACCCCCAAGCTGGGGTTGTGTATCCACTAAGGAGAAACTAACAGGCTCACTCACAGCCTTAGGCACAGTCATTCAAGGTCTTCCAGCACATATCTAGTTCTGTCAAGCAAGTGGGTAGACAGGGAAGAAGTTTCCTAAGACAATGAGCTCAACCACAGAGCTACAGGCATATCCAATTGGCTTCAGATAGTCCAATACCCCCATCACCTCCACTCTCATCCTAAGTAAGGTCCCCTTCTCTCTGACACATTCCCTTAGGTTCCCCTTCTCTCAACGCTAACCTGGGAAGGTATGGTTGGGCCCGACTTCTAAACCAAGGTTAAATGAGTCTTCACTGGCTCTACCATTAATTCTAACCCCCCAATCTCTCTCCCACTGCGATCTGCTCTTGGATCTTCCTCAAGGTTGCAGCCGAAAGGTTTTGTCCTACAACTAGGTTTTCGGCTATCAAATCCAGGTCTCCCAATAGATTTTCGGGCATCCAACCCTCTCAATATCAACCCAAGGTTCGGGTCTCTAGATTCCCCAACGGATTTCACTTCCCACGCAGATTTCTGGGCGTTTTTGGCTCTTCCAATCATGGCTTCATTCCAAGTCATGATTTCTAGTTCTTCTCACTATTGAGCCTGCGTCCTCCATGAAAAAAGATGCCTACCCCCCCCAAACATGGAATGGGGAATGAGGAAAACGTCCTCCCTAGAGGTGGAGTGACTTATGGAACAAGAAAAACAGAGCCCATACCTTGCCTCACAAATTTCTGGGCTTCCCATACTCCATCGATCTCATGAGCTGATTTTTGAAGTAATTCCTTACAACATAAATAAATGATAGGAAGGAAAGTCAAAGGGTATTGCCAAGGTGAAATATGGCAGCCTGGGGTTCAATCCCAAAACCCCCTCACCTCTCCCTAGTGGATACACATAGCACCCCTCATCTAGTTGCATCCATAGCCAAACCCTTGGTATTTTATTTGCATTACAATTATTTACATCATTTTTACAATTTCCCTGTGGCTTACTAGCACATGGATATCACAACATAAAATACCAGCCGTTCAAGGCTGAGCATTCACTAGTGGGGCCTTGGCCTTGAGTTCCACGCTAGGAATCATACATCACATAGATACGACATTTACATTAAAATCCAATACATCTGAAGGGTCAAAATGGGAGTATTACAATCCCCTCCCCCTTAGAATAGCATCGTCCTCAATGTTCCAATACTTAGGAATACTTACACATTGTTTACACATGTCCAAAATTCAAAAAATGTGGCAGGTCTGTCCTGCATTTCATATTTTACTTTGGGTTTTCAGGACCAAGTCCCTTGGATTCTACAAGCTTCTCCTGCTGGCTTTGACCTTACAGCTCCACATGTGGGCATTTATCCACAACAATCCCTTCCTTTTCTTTACCTTCAAGCTGATCCACAAGTCTGGAAAATTTATGGCTACTATCTTTCTTGTTGTCCTTTGTTGGGCAGTTATGGAGCCAATGATTTCCTCCACAATCGCAACATTTTAGTGGCTTCCTTTTCTTTACCTTCTCAATTTCCTTGGAGTCTTCTAGCCTTGATTGTTTCTTAATGGGTTGATTGGATGAATGCATATTCATTGAGCCATTATCCTTTCCAATGCTGAAAGCTTCCAGAATTCCTTTTACCCCATTTTGCAGACAAATAGAGTCCTACAAAACCTCGTATTTCATCTCATTCTGCTACTTTTGTAGCTTGAGCACTTCCTCGATATTTTCTTGGGTCTTGGCAATTGTTTGAAGAAAAATTTCAGCCAAATCAAATAGATTTTGGTCTACTGCCATGGTCAATGTGCACAATTGGCCACACTTCGCTTACTAGCAACACTTGCCTTATAACAGCTGCAACCAATTGGTTTAATTTTCACCTGTGAAATTCATCATTGAAAATCTTGCTAGGACAGGCATAACATACACATTAAGATCAGCCAATTAATTTCCCAATTGACATGGAAATTTCATGCTTTATTCACAAGACTTCCACACATTTCATGCTTGTCCAACATCCAAAAGAACTCACTGATATTCATCCTTTCATAGGGAATTAACTAATTCAGCATTCACAATGTATTTCAAGCAAGATAAACACAATCAACATTCATCCATAACATGCATTCAACAATTTTATGTCTCTAAAATGCATCAATCCAAAAGGAAAGAGAAGAGTAAGAGTTTCTCCCTCTTAATCTTGTTCCAATTCGGAGCCCCACCACAACTATGGTTCCACGCTCCTTGGCCTCTTTCACTTCAAATGTGAATGCTTGACTCGCCTTTTCCTTGTTTTGGGGATGACACTTGGTGTCTAAGGTCTGTCCAATGCTTCTCAACCAGGGAACCCCTCCCCATGGTTTTCCTGCATAACCTTTGGATGCTAGGATACACAGAAGTCCACTAGCACCCTTTTCCATTGCTACTCATACTAAGATTTCTAGGACAGTCACATGTCCAAATGCATCCTTGGGATGCCTTCAAGGTTCTTGCTTCCCACAATTACTTGGGTTTCAACAAAGAAACAACAACGTATCAGCTTGGTTGTTATAATACTTGTACATGAAATTTTTCATTATTAGGAATAAGAAATAGACGATAATTAAATTCTTATCTGTATCGGATGTCTTCACATTATTCCACAGTATCCTTCTTTTCTTTACAAGCCTTGGATCACATGTGGACAATAACAAATGTTTGGCCAACACACGGGATGCTCCACAACATTCAATTCCCAACCATTGCACCGACTAGATTTACCAAGCGTTTAATGAATGTTTGGCTAGCACGCAGGCTTCTCCACAATATTCAATGCTCAACCAATGCACCGAATGGATTTACCAAGCATTTATGGTGCCAAACCAATCCCATACTTGGTTTTCCCTCTCCAATTCCAAGCCAACACTTCCATCTAGGTCAACAAGCCAATGGAAGGAAACTGCACCATAACCATTTCAAAGTCAAGGGCTCTACTACGGAGCCATAGGAATCTCAATGGGTTCCAGTTAGTCTCAACACCCACCTCAAATCCACTCATAGCCCAAGTAAGGTCCCCTTCTCTGCTGCACAATCCCTCGGCTGCTCCTTCCCTCAGGGTTGCCATGGGTAGGTGCAGGAGGTCCTTACTTCTGAACCGATAGAGATTTTATGCCTCTACAAATATCGCCACATTCCAGTCAGAATTCCCAACATACTGACTGTATTTATTAGGAAATGAAACAACCACTCACACACATAAGGATGGTACCCCTTCCTCACTTTTCTTATTTAGTATGCATCACCAATTGCATGTGTATTACCTAACAACACAAGATGGGTAGGCAAGCTCATCAATATCGTTGATATAAAATTGTAAACATATTTCATAAAAAATCACTCTCTAATATTGAAACACCAGGGATGCATCCATTCCATTAGGGTGTAGTCAATATTGACAACCATAACACAACACAACACCCGAGAGGTGTGCACCCCTCTCCGATGTGAGTCATGTAGGCTATAATCACAACTCAATCAGTCGAAAATAAAAACATGCTCTGCATATTAATCCCAATAATTAGTCATGCATATTCTTAGCAAGGGTTACAAAATACTTATCCATTTTGTAGATGTATTTTATCTTATTTTCACGATGAATAGGGCTCCCTTCTCTAAGTTAATAGTCCCTCGGGTTTGTTACCCCAATCCGTTTCACGTCTCATAAAAAACATATTCCTGATTGGCATAATTTTACCATTTCACCCATGTTGTTTACCAACATGCAGTTCAGATGAGATATTATCAAAATTTACAATGGCATTTCACCTGAAACCCATTTCCAAAGCATGGGATCCTTCCCATGGAGTTTGGCTTCTATAGGCCATAGCACATGGTCTTCCTACAGTGTGTCTTCCTGACACACTTGTCAAATAGCCAAACAGTCAGCATCATTAGCAATCAAATTTAAATCTGATTTCCATAACTAGTCAATGGCATTAATAATCAAATTCAAATATGAATTTACAATTATGTCCCCTACAGAAATTTGATCTATTTAACCATGAGGCCATCGTCATATTGTTTGGCTCTTGTAAGTGGTAGAACTCTATCCATTATGGTTTTACACTTGCTACCATAACATGAACATCCACCTATAATACATCCTCTTGACACAATTCTAGGGAATCCAAACAATCATTAGTAATTATTAGAAAAATCTCAAATATGAAATTTACAAATATGTTTCATATAGAAATCATATTTGAGAACCTTGAGATTCTTCTCACAATTTTTATTTATTTATTTATTTATTTATTTATTTTTGCTTTTACACATGGTAGATTCCAGTCTTTATTATGGACTTACCCACATTTCCATACCCAAGACATTTCTACCTGAAATATGAAAATTTCAATCATCCCAACACTTTGTGAGTATCCATGCATATAATATTTTCATTACTACAACAGTTACTGAAGTGATCTCAGAATTATAATACTCAATAATTCAAACACTATCAGCTGTTATTATCTCAATATTATAGAAACACATTTACTTCATGTGAATAATTATCACAATAAAATTGCATGGTACAGTCACTGTTGATACCTTATCTGAGAGGACCTAAATCCTAGAAAGTTTTGCTAAAATGTCCAAAAGGAGAAGAAATTACCATAAAAAAAGGTTTAAAATACGTAAAATACAAAAAACATAGAGGAAAAACCCATATTTGTATAGTCCGATGATAAATATTAAAAGGGTTAAACTCCAGCGAAGATCCGACGGCGGAGATGTTACACGCAAGGATCAACGGTCATCGCGAGATCCCGCGTCACCAAAAGGAATGATCGCAATGTATTGTAAGTGGTCGCGGACGAAATACCATGGGAGCACGTGGCACGTTATTGTTCATCCGCGTGAACATGACGGTGGTATTATAAACCACCTTCCGCCCACGCGGAACCGCCATCCTCGAAGGTAAAGCGCCCAATAGCACGTGCTATGTGTTATTAAGAGTTGTGCATGGTGGGGTATATAAACACCACAATTATTTCTTGCTCAACCAATGTGGGATATATCCCGTAGAGAAAATCAAATGGGATAAGTATAACACGTTTTTTAGAAAATGCCTGTTTTAGTCACCATTTTCTAGAAGCTCTTTCCGCCAAACCGAGAGGAATTTTAGGAAACGGAGAGATATTTTTCTTCAGCACGGGACAATCTTCAAAACCCTCTCTCAGGTTTTACACAGGTGTTATGGTTTAAGAGAATCGAAGTCATCTTCACGGGGAAATTTTCCAGAATTTCAGTTTACTGTTTTAGTCATTAACTTCAAAGAGCTTTTTCTTCCAAATGAAGATGAATTTTCAGAAACTGAAAGAGGCTTTTCTTCAGCACATGCCCAGTTACAAAAACCTCTCTCAAAATGTACACAGGTATCTCCATTTGAGATATACATCCAGGTCTTTGAGGCCTATTTTTCAGCAAATTTACTTCCTAAAATAAAAAAATAAGTTGTAACTGTATCTATTTTTAGAGTTTCAGTTAGGTTTTGAATTCACGATTAGGTATAGGCCGTCTTTCTATATATTGATATGTAAAAAACATGTAAGGGGGGGGATTTTTCAGAGAAAAAGGATTCCCGTTCTGGGTTTTTGAGGTTTATTCCAGAAGTTAATAAAGATTTCAGAGTTGAGCATATTTTTATCAAAGATTCATGTGTTGTTTCGAAATTGCAGTTTGTGTTTTTCTTTTCTTTACATGTGCATGTCAATTCTCTTTGTCATTCTTGCCATTATGTCTTTCCTTCTGTATTTAGGTGAACGTACTGAAAATAAATTGAGATTCATGTCATATGCCTCGATTTATCTGCATCTGAGTACCCATTTATTTCTCCAAAGTTAACAGCGGATTCGTCTGAAAATCGATGCCCGTTGTTAGTGGACTGTCATTATTTCTTTCCTTGTCACCTGCAAAATCTTATTGACTGTAATCAAACAGCTATCTTGCCTTTGTATGAAACATTTGTTGGCTGCTGATCTATTATTTTTCTGTTTCTTGACTCCATTGCCCAAGGGTATCTTTTTCCTGTTGATCTAACCACATTATTTAAAGGCTACAAAGTTTTTACTGTGATTTTACAAATTGGCCATTGAGTTTCATTGTCAAACTGCTGTCGTGGTGACATTGGATGGAAGATTTGTTGAGAGAGCCCTCTCTGGCTGAAGGAGGCCAACTTTCAGTCTAAAGATTTTTTTGAAATAGGTTACCTCGGGGTTTCTTTGATACAGCCCAAGGAAAATCCGAGCGCTAACATTTTGGCGCCGCTGCCGGGGAACGAGGGTTTCATTTTCCCTGGGTATGAACGACAAAGTTGCAGATTTGATTGTTGATGGTGAACAATGATCAGATATCAAGCAGGCTGTGCATCTTTCACCTGGCGACTCCATCTTCAAAGAATCCAGTTTTCAGAAATTTCATGGCGACTCCACATTAAAGAAATCCAGTTTTGCATTGGTTCACAGGCTAGTCTCCTCAGCTTTCAAATCAGAATCTACAGTTCCAGTATTTCGAGATGGCCTCATTATTAAGAAGGTATGCTCCTATGAGCAGGTCTCATATTCCTGGTTTTCCAAATCAAATTCCTAAAATAGATTGGCAGTCTTATTTGCCTAAATTCAGAGATGAAAATAGTGATAATGTTGCTTTACATTTAATCAAATTTCATGCGCATATACACAAGCTGAAGATTAGGTTTCATGAGGACTGTCTTATGAAGATGTTCATGGCTTCTTTAGAAGGAAAAGCAAGGGATTGGTATGAAGGTTTGAGACCTGGCAGTTTGTTTTCTTTAAAAGATTTTCACGTAGCATTTTATGAGCATTATGCAGTAGATTTTCCAGCTTTGTCTTTAGTGGAAGATTGCTGTGATCAGTTTGAGGGTTTCATACAATACCTTGAAAGTATTGATGAAGATCTGGAAGGTATGAATGATGAAGACATGTCCGAAATATTTTATCATTTTTCTTCGCAAGTCCATGGCCATGATGATCCAGAGAAGTTAGGTGTAGATAAAATCAATGAAGAAATAATAGTAGATTCCCATGAGCTCTATTCTGAAACAAATGATGATTCATCTGCTCCTTCGTATACAAATGAAGAATACATTCAGCATCAATCTGCAGAAGAGAAGGAAAATGATAGTTGTTTGATTCAGAAAATGCACAAACCACCTCCTCTTTTAACAGAAGAAGAAATAGATCAGCTCCTGCAAAGTCATGTTACAACCCCTACTTATACAGATTTGCGGTCTTCACATAGTCCGGGATATGTAAGTGAAACTTCTTCCATTTTTGGGCATATGAATCTGAAATTAAATGGTGACAGTCATGAGGATCTTTTGAAGGAATCCATTAGTGATGATGATTCTCCACAAGAAAATCAGGTTTTAGACACCCTGTTCTTTCATCAACAAGATAGAGCTGTCATATTTAATGATCTTGCAGAATGTTCACTATTTGAAGATGCTTTAGAGTATGAGGTTAATCATTCATTTCTGGAAAAGAAAGTTAAGGAAGAAAGAACATTTCAGCTCTCCTGTCAAATTGCAGAAAATCTGAAGGTACTTCAAATTCAAATAAAATCTATATTCTTTGATCCTATAGCTGAGTATATGGAGAGATTTCTCAGTTTCGATTTGCAACTAGGTTTTTATTTTGAGAATAAAGATTATCAATGGTTGCCTATACTGTCATATTTTCTGTTATTGGCTTATTTTGAACATGGCAAAGGAGTTAGATTGTTTGGAAACCTAATGAATTGGCTTCACTGGTGTTTCCGAATTACTTGATTGATGGAAAGTCTTTGATATTCTAAAAGTAGGGTAGGTAGGAGAAATAAGTTTTCCAGGCAAGCAGTCTTCAGTATGTACAGTATGGTCTTCAGTTCAGTTTCAGCATGTGAGTTTTCAGTTTTCTATAGTTAAAAGATTTTCGGTTACAGTTTTGGATGGAGGACTGGTTACAGGTTACAGGTTGCAGTTTTCAGGATTGGGAGCCGCCCAATGGTCAGGCACATGGTCTACGGTGTTCTTTTCTACCTCACAGGGAGGATAGCATCCCCAGTTGGAGCCAGTTGTTGACACCTTATCTGAGAGGACCTAAATCCTAGAAAGTTTTGCTAAAATGTCCAAAAGGAGAAGAAATTACCATAAAAAAAGGTTTAAAATACATAAAATACAAAAAACATAGAGGAAAAACCCATATTTGTATAGTCCGATGATAAATATTAAAAGGGTTAAACTCCAGCGAAGATCCGACGGCGGAGATGTTACACGCAAGGATCAACGGTCATCGCGAGATCCCGCGTCACCAAAAGGAATGATCGCAATGTATTATAAGTGGTCGTGGATGAAATACCACGGGAGCACGTGGCACGTTATTGTTCATCCGCGTGAACACGACGGTGGTATTATAAACCACCTTCCGCCCACGCGGAACCGCCATCCTCGAAGGTAAAGCGCCCAATAACACGTGCTATGTGTTATTAAGAGTTGTGCATGGTGGGGTATATAAACACCACAATTATTTCTTGCTCAACCAATGTGGGATATATCCCGTAGAGAAAATCAAATGGGATAAGTATAACACGTTTTTTAGAAAATGCCTGTTTTAGTCACCATTTTCTAGAAGCTCTTTCCGCCAAACCGAGAGGAATTTTAGGAAACGGAGAGAGGTTTTTCTTCAGCACGGGACAATCTTCAAAAACCTCTCTCAGTGTTTACACAGGTGTTATGGTTTAAGAGAATCGAAGTCATCTTCACGGGGCAATTTTCCAGAATTTCAGTTTACTGTTTTAGTCATTAACTTCAAAGAGATGTTTCTTCCAAATGAAGATGAATTTTCAGAAACTGAAAGAGGCTTTTCTTCAGCGCAGGCCCAGTTACAAAAACCTATCTCAAAATGTACACATGTATCTCCATTTGAGATATACAGCCAGGTCTTTGAGGCCTATTTTTCAGCAAATTTACTTCCTAAAATAAAAAAATAAGTTGTAACTGTTTCTATTTTTAGAGTTTCAGTTAGGTTTTGAATTCACGATTAGGTATAGGCCGTCTTTCTATATATTGATATGTAAAAAACATGTAAGGGGGGGGATTTTTCAGAGAAAAAGGATTCCCGTTCTGGGTTTTTGAGGTTTATTCTAGAAGTTAATAAAGATTTCAGAGTTGAGCATATTTTTATCAAAGATTCATGTGTTGTTTCGAAATTGCAGTCTGTGTTTTTCTTTTCTTTACATGTGCATGTCAATTCTCTTTGTCATTCTTGCCATTATGTCTTTCCTTCTGTATTTAGGTGAACGTACTGAAAATAAATTGAGATTCATGTCATATGCCTCGATTTATCTGCATCTGAGTACCCATTTATTTCTCCAAAGTTAACAGCGGATTCATCTGAAAATCGATGCCCGTTGTTAGTGGACTGTCATTATTTCTTTCCTTGTCACCTACAAAATCTTATTGACTGTAATCAAACAGCTATCTTGCCTTTGTATGAAACATTTGTTGGCTGCTGATCTATTATTTTTCTGTTTCTTGACTCCATTGCCCAAGGGTATCTTTTTCCTGTTGATCTAACCACATTATTTAAAGGCTACAAAGTTTTTACTGTGATTTTACAAATTGGCCATTGAGTTTCATTGTCAAACTGCTGTCGTGGTGACATTGGATGGCAGATTTGTTGAGAGAGCCCTCTCTGGCTGAAGGAGGCCAACTTTCAGTCTAAAGATTGGTTTGAAATAGGTTACCTCGGGGTTTCTTTGATACAGCCCAAGGAAAATCCGAGCGCTAACAGTCACATCATCTATGCAATCAAATAAAACTAAATACTCATTACTTCACAGCCATATCATTTCATGCAACTCTATCCTCCCAATAGTGCATTATAGTAGGCCAACAAACATGACTACCTTTTTCATGCAAGTCTTTCCCCTGCATCCATAGCATCTCATGAAAGGATCTTATAATTGTCGTTAGTTTTATCATTTCATCTATTATCTAATTATAATGAAATCTATACCATAACCATGCATTCACACAATGCATCTCAACATGTCCAACCACACATATGTATGCGCATTCACAACCTTTACATAATCTTTTAATTTTCATTCACTCAATGCAACCTCACATTGATTCATGAATACCATAATGTCATGTCATGCAATCCACCATGATGTTTTGTAAAGTATGGCTATTTCCTCAACACATCACCCAACCATTGATTCATGAATATTTCACCCAACACATCTTTTAATGTGCATTCACTCAATGCAACCTCACATTGATTCATGAATACCATAATGTCATGTCATGAAATCCACCATGATGTTTTGGAAAGTATGGCTATTTCCTCAACACATCACCCAACCATCTCCCCAATCACTTGGTTAAATTATCTGGGTGCCTTCCTTATCTACCCAAACAACACCTCGGGAGTTTTCTCACTCGGTTGTTGGAAAATAGGCTTCATCCCAAATTAACACCAATAGGGAGTTCATGGGATACTCGTGTAGCACTATAGAGTTATCATTCCAACCACATTATGGCCTTAACCATGATTGTCTCATATGGCATGCACCGCCACAACAGGACTATAAGTCCTCACTTGCTTTGGTTATTAAACCCATAACCAACACATACAAATGGGATGATATCTTTTCATATGAATGCATTTACGATTCAAAATAGCTAGATGGTATAAGGATCCTTTCCCTTACTACCACATACCTCACCGTTCCCGATGGAATAATTTTTGCTTAAATGTACTCATCATCACATACATACCAATTTAAGATTATTAAATATGGATCTAGGGATGCTTACCCAATCCCATTTTTGTATGTAATCATAAATAAACCATTACCTGCATGGATCCTATTAGCATCTTTGATGTTACCTGATCATTTGGTCTCCTGAAAATGATTACACCATCCTTCCACCAACCTCATGATCACAAATTTGTTGCACCAACCTTTCTTCATAAGATTGCTGGTCACATGCAACAACATCATCAACATCTTTATCCATGCTTATGTTGTCTTTGGTCCTACAACCAATACCAACACCAATAGTGATTATCAACCATAATAATTATCTTAAGTGACTCACTACATATGTAAAACTTCACTAGTTTTACCAACATGTAACATCATATACATGCACAAGAATCTTCTCATGCACTGTGAAATGTCTAGCAATATGCCCACTAGTGCACATTCACTTTATCCCTCTAATCTCTTTCATTTTCAGCATTCCTATGCCATAATTTTCGCTATATAAATCTCATAAAATATAAATACAAGAGTAAGATAGGGGATAAGGAATTCTCCCTTTCCCATCCCTCATCATAACATGGAATTCCCCTTCCACATCATAGATGATCCACTTTCATGGCCTCTCTAGCAAGCAAACAAGGAATCATTGGCTATGATTTTCTCACCAAGCAACAATTCAATACATACACTCATGTATAACATTCTTACTTCCTACTTTCCAAGCAGGAAATTCTTATGCTGTAAACATAAATAGTTTAAGGTGAGAAATTTCTCTCTTTATCAACATTTCCCTTTAGAGATTATTCTTCAATTTTCGGCTGCAACCATCTTGTCATCCCTATGTAGCTTTCCTTGATCACTACAATAGCTCTCATTGCACTAGGTTCACATGCCTTATTGTTCACATTGCTTTCATAAATTATTGTCAAGTCCAACTTGGCCTTTCTTGGACTTTCCTGCACTTATGAGCATTGCAATCTGTTCAATTCCAACTCCATATGGAGTCCTTCAAGGCACATTGTATGCCCTTGCACCTCATTCAATTCTAGTTATTTGCCTGTAAACTCATACTTTGTCCGAAGAAGCCCCAGTGTTTCAACCTTGGGCTCTGATACCATCTGTAATGTCCCCGATCCCCTTGGTTCCCTATAGAGGTGATGGGGGAGCTCCTTAGAAACAACCTGCTAATTTTATTTTCCAAAAAATCTGCAACTTTGCACTTTTACATAGCTACAACAACTTCAATCCGAAATCTACAAGCCGCAAGTCAGAAGTGGGAATTCAGAACTCCAAATACACAACGTTGAAGAAATACGCCTCTGACTTCCACAATCCGAAATCCACAGTGCGGCAGTCGGAAGTCAAAACACCAAATATACAGCGTCGAATAAATACGTCTCTGACTTCCGCAATCCACAATCCTCCTTGCGGGAGTCAAAAAATCAGAACTCCAAATATATAACATCGAAGGATATGCCTCCGACTTCTGCAATTTGCAATCCGCCTTGCAGGAGTCAAAAAGTCAGAACTCCAAATATACAGTGTCGAAGGAATATGCCTCTGACTTCTGCAATCCACAATCCACCTTGCGGGAGTTAGAAAGTTGAAACCAAAACATGCAACTCCGAATATTTACGCCTTCGACTTCTGTAATCTACAATCCGCATTGCAAGTTCGGAAAGTCGGAAGTCAACCACATACCCTTGTTACTACCAACTTCTCAGGATGATAACTTCCTCATCCTAAGTCCACTTTTGGAAAACCTAGTATTACTGGAAAGCTCTTGACGAGCTCTATGCAATGGTGTGATCCTATTTTACACCTGAGAACTCTAAAGTTGTCCTTCATCCAACCAAAATTTTGCCCCAAACCTCATCCATACCTCTTTACCACTCTGTAAAGAGCGTTGATCCACTCTGTCATGGCCCATCCCTTCATCTAACCCACATAGGGAACATGAGCACAACAGGGGGGTTTCTATTTCTCCCCCAAGGCCATGACTAGCAGTTTGGGATTTATGGGCCTTAACAAGACTTAGCCCTATTCATCAATGAACACATTCATATAAATATAAACACATGTGTGCATATGCATACTCAATTAGACACAGTGGAATGAAACATTGTCCACACACATATAAGGGAATGCATTAGCACATTTCTCTCAGGAAGAATGATGAAACAACCTACAGGGAATTAGTCCTCTTCTCATGTTATGCACAGGCTTATGCTGACTAACTTAAGATAATCATTTCATTCCCATTAACATGAACAACTAAGAAGTCAGAACATAGAATGAACATGATATAAATCACAAAGAACACTTATATTTTCATTGAAATATCCAAGCATATGGCTATGGACTACAACATTCCAACCCAACCATAGGTCTCTTCCCAGCTTGTATTCTTTCAGCACTCAGATACCATCCCCGAGCTAGGGCTGTGTATCCACTAAGGATGAACTAACATGCTCACTCATAGCCTTAGGCATAGTCATTCAGGGGAATCCAACACACAACTGGCTCTTTCAAGAAAGTGGGGAGATATGGAAGAATTTTCCTAAGCCAATGAGCTCAACCACAGAGCTGCAGGCATATCCAATTGGCTTCAGACAGTCCAGGAACGCCCATCACCTTCACTCTCAACCTAAGTAAGGTCCCCTTCTCTACTACACAGTCCCTTGAGTGCCCCTTCCTTCAGCGCTGACTTGAACAGGTATGACTGGTCCCGAATTCTAAACCAAGATTAAATGAGCCCTCACTGGCTCTACCATGAAGTCTACCCCCCCCGGTCTCTCTCCCACTATGATCCACTCTTGGATCTTCCTCAAGGTTTCCACTGAAAGGTTTTGTCCCACAACTAAGTTTTCGGCTATCAAACATGGGTCTCCCAATAGATTGTCATGCATTCAACCCTCTCAATATCTCCCTAAGGTTCGGGCCTATGGATTTCCCAACGAATTTCACTTCCCATGCAGATTTCTAGGAGTTTTTGGCTCTGCCAATCGTTGCTTCATTCGAAGTCACGATTTATGGTTCTTCTCACTGTTGGTCCTGCGTCCTCCCTAAAAAATTATGCTTACCCCCCCCCCACCATGAAATGGGGAATGAGGAAAACGTCCTCCCCAGAGGTGGAGTGACTTATGGGACAAGCAAAACAGAGCCCATACCTTGCCTCATGAATTTCTGGGTTTCCTTTACTCCATCAATCTCAAGAGATGATTTTTTAAGTACTTCCTCACAACAGAAATAAATGACAATAAGGAAAGTCAAAGGGGGTTCCCAAGGTGACATATGGCACCCTAGGGTTCAATCCCACAAACCCCTAACCTCTCCCTAGTGGATACACATGGCTCCCCTCATTTATTTGCATCCATAGCCATCCCCTTGGTATTTTATTTGCATTACAATTATTTACATCATTTTTACAATTTCCCCATGGCTTACTAGCACATGGATAACACAACATAAAATACCATTCCTTCAAGGATAAGCATTCACCAGTGGGGCCTTGGCCTTGAGCTCCACGCTAGGAATCATACATCACATATATACAACATTTACACTAAAATATAATACATCCGAAGGGTCAAAATGGGGGCATTACACTCTCCTTAGATTTAATGGGTCTTCAATGGAAAAGTATGCCTTAAAGCGGAAAAATCTGGTTTCCCAAAAGTATTGTATAACGGCTAGTTTCCAGCCCAATTTGTAACAGCTAGTTTCCTCTAGCTTCGCTAAAATCTAGGTGTGCAGACTCTGCTCTCTGTTTTTAGTGTCAAATTTCAACTACACTTGACACTTAAACACTATTGCATTGTTTACCTTCGGTTTGTAGGAGTAGGGCCATCCCTGTAAGGATTTAGTCTACTCCCATTGGCAAGTCCTTGTATGTTTTCTCCAAGTAATGTGACTAGATGTACTCTGCCACCATTAGTAACATGTTTGACAATGTATGGTCCTAACCAGTGCATTCTAAATTTTCCAGGAAATTTCATAAATTTACTATCATAGAGGAGAACAAGGTCTCCTACTTGGAAGAATTTGTGCTTGATGTGTCTATCATTCCATACCTTTTCTCTATCTTTCTCCACTTGTTAGTGAAATCTTGCAATGTAGCAGTCTTCCTCTAATCCAATCAATTGTAACAGTATTTCATCCATTGTCTCAACATCAACCATATATGTGAATGTCGCAATTCTCAAACTTGGTACTATGTATTCCATGGGAATGATAACTTCTTGTCCATAAACTAACCTGAAAGGTGTATGACTTGTCAAATTTTTACAAGTTGTTCTATATGCCCATAATACTGCTAGTATTCTAAGATCCCAATCATCCCTATTTGTATTGCATACTTTGGTCAATGCATTTTCCAATACTTTATTAAAGGCTTCTACAATGCCATTAGCTTGTGGATGATATGGCGTACTCTTCTGATGGTAGATCTGAAATTATTTTTTCATGGATTCAATATTTTTGTTCATGAAGTGAGTTCCTTGATCACTCATCAAAATCTTTGGACATCCAAACCTTGTCAAGATGTTCTCAAAGATGAACTACATTGTTTTAACTGTGCTACAGTCCTTCACTGGTTTTTCTTCTACCCATTTGGTTAGATAGGCTATAGCTGTAATGATGTATCTCGAACCAATTCTCTTTCCTGGTGGGTTAATAGGTCTCACAAAGTCAATAGCCCATTTATCAAAGACTTGTAAAGTCAACTGTGGCATCAATTGCATCTCATCTCTACGAGATGGATTCCTTGTTCTTTGGAATACATCGCAATTCATGCAATGTTCTTTTGAATCTTTGTGTATAGTAGGCCACCATAGTCCTTCTCTCAAAATTTTCTGTGCGATAGATTTCCCTGCATATTGTCCTCCATATACTCCTGAATGTGCCTCAACAAGTATGATAGGTCTCTCATGTTCTAGTATGCATCTACGCAATACTTCATCTGGTCTCAATTTATATAATTGTCCTGCAATTAGGGTAAAATCAATTGATCTTACCACTAACTGTTTCTTCTGCTGGGTAGTAAGTTCTGCGGGTACTAACCCTATAGTCAGAAATTATACAATGTCTCTGAAGTAGTCATCTGCTATATGAATAGAAAACAACTATGCATCTGGTATATTATCTTCGAGATCACTAGGTTCTTCTACTGACTCAATTCTCGAAAGATGGTTAGGTCCTACATTCAATATTCCTGGTTTCACTATGATCTCGAAATCATATTCCTGAAAAAGTAAGAGCCATCTACATATTCTCCCCCCTAACACTGGCTTATTGACCAAGTACTTCAAATCTAAATGGTTAGTGAACATGCAAAAGTGTGAACCTAGCAAATAGTGTCTGCATTTTTTCAATGCGTACACCATAGCTAAGCCTTCACTCTCTGTTGTGGTTTAATAATTTTCTACTGAAGATAGATTTCTACTTGAAAATGCAATGGGATAGTCGATGCCTCCATCACCCGGTTGTGCTAGTACAATGCCAAGTGCTATAGATGAAGCATCTACATGTGCATGAAATGGCTTATTCCAATTAGGAAAGACTAGAATAGGCACTGTAACCATCTTCTCTTTCAGTTTTTCCAATCCTCTTTGACAATATTCAGTCCAATTGTACTTTGCTTCTTTTTTCAATAGTTTCTCCATAGGCGCAGTTATTTGTGCATATCATTTAATGAATTTTCTATAATATCATATGTGTCCCAATGTGTTGTGTAGCTTCTTAACTGATTTAGGCGGTGGGAGATTTACTATGATTGCTATCTTCATTGGATCAACCATTAATCATTGTTTACATAATATGTGTCCTAATAAAATACCATAAGGAACACAAAGGATGCACTTCCTCAAGTTTGCATGATGGTCTTTCAAAAGACCAAATACTGTCCAGTCATCAAAGTAAACTTCTAGGAATTTATTAATATAATTATTAAATGCAGCTACAACTACTCTTGAAAATATAGTAGGTGTGTTCTTTAGTCCAAAAGGCATAACAATATACTGAAATGATCCCCATTCAATAGAAAATGTAGTCTTGTGTCTATCTTCCTTAGGAATTCTAATATGATGGTAGCCAGAAAATCCATCAATGAAAGAGTATGCCTCTTGTCCACCTACATTATATAATACTTCATTTGTGAAAGGTGTAGGAAATGGGTCATGCATAGATGCATCATTTATTTTTCTAAGATCCACACAAATTCTGATTTTTCCTTTAGCTTTCTTGTCTTGAATTACCATGGGACTTATCCATTTTGACTCTTCTATTGGTTCAATGATCCCTGCTTTGAGCATTTTATCAATTTCTTCTTTAACTCTTTCTTTATATCTGGGGTTAAATATATAAGGTTGTTGCTTGATAGGTTTCACATCATGCTTGAGAGGTATTTTCATAACTCCCAAGTCACCTAAAATTCCTTTCATTTCAGAAAACTTGCTAGGAAACAAGTCTTGATATTCGAGCAGTAGGTTTGTGATTTGTCCCACTATTTCTTCATCCCAGTAATCTCCAATAGAAGCAAACTTTGGTTCTTCATTGTTGCTAATATTGATCTTTCTAATCCTCATAGGGTTACTCAGATCTGTAATTTCCAAATCAGGTCCTTGCACATCGCGTTTTCCTTCAGACTCAAGTATATTCACATCGCGAGGGTCTTCATTTTCATCTTCATCTAGTGCAAAATTGTAGCATTCAAGGGCATGTTCCATTTGTATTTCCCAGTCTAGCTGCTTATACACAGGCAATGGGACATCTTAAAATATTTTCTTTTCAATGATCTGCAAAGCCTCATTGATGATCGGACAGTCATCCTCAAAGCTGAAAGCTAATTGAAAGTTTTTATCATCGCGTGCCAATATGTTGTACCCCATTGAAGTTCTGTTTATATATACCAGTTCTTTGGTATTAGATCCAATGTGTGAACAAACATATGAACCCATTCTATCTTTGGTATATGCATCCATGCTTTTAAGAAAGACTCTATATGATATCTAGGATCAATCTGTCCATTGTATTTTGCTTGTACATTATCAGTTTTTTCAGCAAATCTAACTTCCACTAAGTGTTTACATTCTTTCCATGTGTTCAAGTTATCTTTGTGCCCAGCCCACCACCTAGCAGGTGTATCTCGCAATGCTATGTCTGAAGCTTCTAGATTATGTTTTCCTGAAGTTGATTCTAGATATTCATGAAGGAATGCATGGATAATACCCAAACCATAATAAGTAGGAATTGGACTTACCTCTGTTCCAATCCAGCACAGTGACTTTGTCATCCATGCGCATCATCTAGTTGATACTTCATGCAATCTACTCTACCAGTTTTCCAATCTTGTGTCTGACTCTGATACACAACAGTTGTCACATCTCCAGCTCAATGTTCCATATTCTGTAGGGTTGATGTAATATGGTTGATTAACTGTCATCTTATAGATATTATCTAGTTCTTGAGATCTTCATTCTTCTCATATTGGCTCAACATACCTTGTTCTTTGTGAAGGATCCAAAGGTGCAATAAACCTGATATCCTGTCCTTCAAATATGATTTGTTTTTTCTCTAGGTTGATAATTGCGAGATTATCAATTTCCCAATAAATCCCTAATAATGCAGGATAAGGATTATTGTCATCTATGATCTCAATCGCCTCAAAGGCTGCTTTACTTCGCACTCCATCAATGTTAACAAGAACGCTTGATAATCTTCCAAAAGGTATAACCTTCTGCTGGTTAGATAATCTCAACAGTATAGGGGACCGGGATAGCTTTGGTTTCCCCATTTGATCCCATGTTTTTTTGTTAGCACGTTCACCTCTTAGTGTAGATCAAAAGTGACCTGGTTCATTTCAAAATCTCCAATCTGCGTGCTTAACCTCATTTCTCTTCCTGTCTTTCTATGGTTCTTGATGTGAGGGATGGATCTATGTGCATCATTTACTGTACTACGCTTCTCGTAGTGTCCCTGCACATTCTGTAATTCCTCTAAGGTGTGCTCATGCCTTAGCACCTTTATGCACCTTTGTAGAAATTGTGTTATAGGACTTGTCTATTATGGCGAAGCTCTCTACCCATCATACGAGGATGGCATATCTAGTATGAGTGTCCGATCACTTCAAAAATGGATCCTTGTGTTCGAGGCTTCTGAGTCCTGAAATCCTTTTCTTGTTTCCATGAACACTTCTATTTCTTTGTTAGGGATGAATACATGCATATTTCCAACTGATTTTCTTACCCAAGGACCATCAGTAGTCTTTGGTCCATTTATATGATTGTCAGAAGTCGAAGCTTCATTTGTACTATCATTTCCTATCGAAGCTCCACTTCGTGTCACAACATGGATGTTGCGATCTTCATTTCTTTTCTCTACTACGATCATTTGAAGATTTTGGTTCTGTCATTTTGGTATTTTTTCTTTCATTTTTCCTATAAATATGGGACATGCTTCAATGATATGGTCGAATGATTACAATACTTACAAGTAGTGCAAGGGTTCTGACAGTCTCTTTCCAAATGTCCAGGTTGAACGCAGTTATAACAAACAATCTGACCTCTCCCTCATCCTTGGCCAGTGTTTCATCCTCTTCCTCTAAATCCACGACGACCTCTGTATGTGCCTTGATCATACTGTGCATTCTCATTATTGTTTTGTATTTCTCCTTGGAATCTATAGACATCATGCTTTCTTTCTATCATAAGGTCATATGCTCTACAGTTGGCATCATTATGGCCCATTGAATTACAAAATGTGAAGTACAGGTTCTTTGGTGTCTGTACATACTTCTGGAGTAGGTAACAGTCCTTTGATCAATGTCCTCTACATCAGCAAATTTCACACCATGGTCCTTGAGGTTGATTTAATATATTTGGTGCCCCACTAGCAAGTTAATCTCTAAATAAAAGACATTGTTCCTTGGAATGTCCTTCTCCTGTACATTTAGTACACCAAACCTCTTCTCTTACTTCTTTTCCTTTTTGTATATCTTGTAACTGTAATGTCAGGTTCACTAGTTGTGTTTGTATCTGTACCATGCTTGCGCTAGTTTCTCCTATGGGCAAAGCTTCTAGTTTCATCGCAATTTCCAATGCTTCTGTTTGTGAAGCAAACTTCTGTTGCATCAATGGTAATCTAATGTGGGGCAATAACGCATATATAAACCACTCTTGATGTTGTTGTGGTGCAATGTCAAAGCTAACTTTATCCAACAAGGCTTTGAATTTCTGATCAAATTCCCACATAGTCTCATTAGGTTTCTGTTTTATCTCTTTTAGCTCTGTAATGCATTGAGATTCTGATTTAGGCTTCTTAAATTCTCTAATTAGTGCAGCTCTGATATCAACTACTGTTCTTTTCTGTCCAACAGAATATTTCATGAACCATGTTAAAGCTCTATCTCTGAATGTGGTGACTAATTGTGCTTGCCTTGTGTCATCGTCTTGTACTTGTTTGACGTTCCATACAACATCACAGAGAAACCAATGTTGCTCTGGGTATTCTAGACCAGTTCTTCTAAAATCAGGTAGCTTTATATCATCTTCCATTCTTCTTCTAGGAGGTGTAGGGTTCTGAAATACTACATTACTACCTACAGAGTGAAATGATGGAGGTATACCACCACTCAACTGATTCTTTGTGCTTGTTCTTGCAGTATTACTACTACTAGTGTTCTGCAAACCTGTGATATTTCTTTCCACAACTATAGGTTTCTGCAGAGTAATACGATGATAGCCGATATGTCTAGGTTCTGTTTCACTATCAGATTCAGCTTGAGATGAGTTTCTATCACTTTCTAATTCAGATTCTAGGAATGTGCAATGTTCAACTTCACGAGACCTCTTTTTAGTGCTAACTTTATATCTTTTTCCACTACACAAAATGCCAATATATTCGTCTGTGTTTCTATATGTGTTTCTTAACATTACAGACTCAAACCCTAGGAATCTGACTGCATTCTTAACACACATTTTTCAGCTAATAGCATTTTGACACATAAAGTTAGGTTTTTTAAGTACTTACCTCTAAATCGTTTGAAGAAGTATCCTTCGGCTGCGCTGTAAGACTTCAAAGTGTCCACAACAAACTCTGTAATATATTCTTCCAACCAAAAGGCTACTTCTCTTGAAATCTACTTATCAATCTCTTTAAGCCTCTGAATCAACTATGGATTCCAAATTGTAGGTTCTTCACCCTGAAAACATTTTTTTCATTCTGCTACCCTTGATATCCATTCATTTAAATCATTAGAAAAAGACGTGAATAAAACTTCATGCAAATCAGTAAATATATATCTTTGTAGCCATTGTTCTGTAGTAATGCATAGATGTTTGTTTTCTTTCTTCGCAATTTCCCATTCTATCTGACTCACCTAGTTATGTATTTCATTCTTCTATGGATTCCATGTCAACATGACACATCACTAAAATGTCAATTCAAAGCACGAAAACAGAACCATTTGTTGGGTTATTACATGGGCTGACACGGGTTTGGCGAAGTTAATCGCAACAACAACAAAACCCCTTTCACTGGCCCTCTTGGAATCAACCTACTAATAGGCAGAAGTCTCACCCGAAGCGAAGATGGGGGGTTACAGAATTAGGTTTCTGTAATTGTGGTGACATGCAGTTGTGGTAAACAACCTCAAACCTTCTCTCTTACTTAACATCTACTAACAAGGAAGAATAATTTGATGACTTTGCACTCCGTATTTATACAGAACTATGCTGAATCTCAACTGTATTCACTCTTATAACTACACATTCATCATAATTAGTGTTACTTCACAACATTCATTCACTTGTATTCCATTTACTTAGCATATGATTACCATTCACATACATATGAAAGGAAATACATAAACACATCATAACATGGACAAAAAATGGATCGCAATCTCATACATAACACATGATTTACATGGTTCACCCCCCAGGAGGGAGCTACATCCACATGAACTATTCTTTCTATTATCTTGGAAGGGTAACAGTTCCATTCTACGCACTCAGTTGCATACTCTTATTTACAATCAAATCTCTATGCACTCATCTGTAGAGTTTGTTCTCTCTCATTCTCGATCTAATAACCAACCCAAAGCCAACAACAAACTGATGTCAGAACCATTCCTCATACAAAAATACCCTTATATATAGATGTGCCCAAAGGCCACATATTACAATAACTATGGGCCAACCCCCATAGTACCCTTAATGTAACATCCCCAAAATTTACCAAAAATTTAAAATTTTTCTGGTAGTATTAAATGCTAGTATTTGTTATGCGTAAAGTGTGATTATGAAAGTTTACTCCCATTCATATCAATTTAGTTATAAATATGATGACACATACTGCATTTGTCGTCAGTATGTAATTGCCTTGTCTCATCTTCATACTTTAATTTGCTTCTTTGTTGTATCGTACTGTGTAGGAGTGCATCTATAAACTTATCCTAGTTATTCAATGTTGATCATTAGATAATTGTCATTTATTGTCTGAATTCAATGATATAATTGTTAATGATTAATCATGTCTTATAATCCGTACAAGCTGAATTTGAATGCTAATCGTTTGTTTTCTTTGTGTTGAAGGGGTCCTA
The DNA here is from genome assembly GCA_027924585.1 of Larix kaempferi. Classification (NCBI taxonomy): domain Eukaryota; kingdom Viridiplantae; phylum Streptophyta; class Pinopsida; order Pinales; family Pinaceae; genus Larix; species Larix kaempferi. The sequence goes on along the minus strand of BSBM01000851.1, from coordinate 2,488,325 downwards.
TGAGTACCCCGAGGCTTACTTAGCTATTTTCATAGCGAATGTTTTTACTACCATTGTACAGATTTGCAGGTGAGAGTATTATCATTAGTAGAAGATCAATTTACTGTACGTTAAATAGTTTGTTGTAATTACCTATTACTTTGGTATTACCGAAATACAAGAGAAATCCTACTTAACACCTAGGGTAAGACCTACCCTAGCTTATGTTGCTATTTTCATTTAAATGTCATAAATATATATATCTTTATCTTAAACTTGTTAGATTGTTCATTACATATGGTTTGATGTTGATAACAATATAGATTAACAACAAGATTGCATTTCCATTTATCATTTTAATTATTATTCGAATGTGATCATAGTTTAACAACCTATGATCAAACCTTAATGTTATAAAATTCTTATATGTGAATTATCTCTAGATTGTAATACCTTAAACATTGGTCATGGCTAATTATTATGGTGTAAACATGTTTAACTATAGGGAAATGCGATTATGATATGTTGATATGCATATATACAAACTTATTATAGTTCGTAAGCATTATTATATGTTGACAGGGTTTTAAGGTCCACGATACCTTGGTTTGGGACTTATGCTATGCATAGTTTTCAATGTATAAATCCCCATGGAGCTCTTCGTTGGCCCATTGGCAGGTTAACCATTAAATGTTGATATAAATGTTGTCTGAGTGGAGTTCACCATGGTAGCTCCGTGGCATGGACCACGTGATTGCCTTGGGTTTTGGGGATAAAACCTAACCGTGCTTTGAATGACTATCACCCTCGCTAGCTCCATTCATTTCGTTGGTTTGCAAACTTGGTGGAGAAGGCCGATAGTCTCTGGATATGTGAGGGTTTGATAGTTTTCACGCGTTGTTCTAGGGTTTCGATGGAGGTTGGCACTCTTACGTTTTGAGACTCGTTTTAATGGTGCCTTCTAGGTAAGACACCACTCACTACTTAATAGAATTTGTTTGTGTTTTTTTTTAAATAACCATTCCTTTTTATCATTGCTAAGTACATAACTTCTTGTTGGGGTTTACGGTGGAGTGACAGGGTGGTCTCTCGGCCAGTTGCTACCAATTTTTGGGCGGTTACTCCATCATGGTCTTTGAAATGGCCCTGGTAAGCCTCGATGGTTCTTTAGAAACCCTAGTTTGTAACTTTAGATGTGAAATGGTGGTGGTAGGTAATTAAGCCAGACTGTAACTTCACCATGTTGAGGACTATGCGTGTCCAAGGTTTTTACAATGTTTTTAATTCTTAGAAGTCGTATAGCATTTTGTAACTGTGAAGGTTAGTCCCTCGAGCCTTGGGCTCGCGTTGGTTTCTCAACGTTTCAAATAAATTTTGTTTTGTAAAAGAATTCATGGGTTAATTTAAAATGGTTTTCTGTTTTCGACAATTGTATTGCTCCAACGTTTATGGGATGTGCTCTCGGCATTCTTGCATTTTAATATGAATAGATTGTTGTTGTTATAAACTTATGTTTAAAAATGTAACCTGAAGTGTTTCAAGATAATTGAACCCTGGTTCCAACATAAGGATGAGACTTGCACATACAGGGTTTAAGTTCAACTATATAATGTTTAAGACCCAAACTGGGCGAGTTGAGACTTGAACCCTGGTCTTCTGTATAATGCCGAGAAGGCGACTAATGTGTTTTGTCTTTATCAATAAAGTTTTGGTGGTAACAAATTTTAGTTTGTTCTTTGTTTATACATAGTTGGAACGTGTATACGTATACTTGAAAATGTAATTTGTATTTTAAATTGACTGTGTTTGATACTTGGGTGAATCCGGTTACTGGTCTCGAACCCGAGACTTGCATTACTTTGTAATTATATGGTTGTTAATAAAACTCTTACGTCTTCCAGAATGTATTTGGAAAACTGGGGAAAGCCCTAAGCGTATAAAATCGACTTGTGTTTTAAATGGTTATCATTAGACTAGTTTGATGGTTACTAGGTTCATAATGAAAATAATGCGTTTTAATATTTTAATTATACAGAGTTGAACTCTGTTCCAAACCCTAACTTTTGGGTTGTATCTTGGTAATGAGACTATTCTTACCTTTCCCGAGATATTACTTCGGATCTAAATTAAAATTAGTAATTTCTTTTAATAAAAAGCTTAAGTTTATATGATGGCAAAATGTTTGATATTGTTTATTTTAAAAGGAACCTTTCGGGTTCAAGTCTCAGTCTGTCCAAGGGATGACTACGAGAACATTTAAATGGTTTCAGTTATGCTCTAGAATACGTAGTTGATAGAACTAGATATCTATTCAGCTCTGTAACAAGTTATGTGATTTATTATTTTAAGTTGTAATATAATTCTGTTGGTTTATAAACAATTGTTTATTTGTTTCTACAAGAAAACTAAAATGTTTCAATAGTATACTGTAATGTTTTAGTGGTTTGTAAACTCTTATGTTTTGAATATATACATATATATATATATATATATATATATATATATATATATATATATATATATATATATATGGAGGAGTTTCGAACTCTGTTTTATTTCTATGAATATAGTACTTAATTCCTATACATGTAATGGGATTCTATGGGATTATACTTAGAAATAATATTTACTGTATTTAGGAGTAGAATGATTGTACTATAATAAATATTTTCTTATATATCATATTCAAATCATTCTAATCTATCTATAATTTTAACTTCTCTGTACTAGAGTACGACACTTAATGTGTGTGAAAAAATACAGAGAAGTGTTTTTTTCTATCATTTATCACTTAATCAGAATAAATCTAGCAACTCAACAATTAAAAACCCAATAGCTAGGTTAAGAAGAAATTCCAGAAAGGATCATTTTGTAGAATTAATACATTTAAAACAGCTAAATGATATGTAAGTTTTGATGGAAATTCGTAACACATTTACAGACATTCATTCAGAAATTAGATGGACAAAAAATAAATAAGATAACACAATTTGAACCTGATAACTGTAGAAGGGACAAACAACCAAAGGAGCCCGTTCCACCCAACCTGCTCCTGAAGACAGCCAAGTCACTTGCCTTAGGATCCCCGAGTCTATTCACTGAACCACTAGGACGAAGATGCTGTGTGGAAATGGAATAAATTCCTCTGCAACTCAGCAGTAGTACTTTAATAGTAATACTTCTTCCTTTAGCAATATTGAACTCAACAATGTGGCTGGACTAGTTCAGAATGTAGTCTTAACTCACTCAATCACTTACTAGCCTTCCCCTCATCGAATTCTTGTGCTCTCTTGTCTTTCTCTTTCCGAGATTATCACAAGGTAAAACTGAACAACCTCCTGCTGAATTCAATGGGTAGATAAAAAGCATGCCTAGGTCTTTGGTCAGTTTCTTAGTTATTGAGCCATCTGCTCAGTTCCACTTTATTGGGTAACATGACCATACAAATAGGGAATTTTCCCCCTGCAACAACTAGAAGTGAATTGAGGATTCTGCCAAGTGTCGGTTTGCTCTCCACCCCAGTCCATTCCTCCTAGTGGGTTAGTGAACACTCATTTAATAGCCTCCCTTGGATAATTGTCTCCTCTTTTATTTATTAATAATAAAATATTAATAATAATTAATTACAGTCATCCTTGACCCCACTTGGTCAATAATCATAAAACTTTACAATAACATAAAATATAATGTTTTTCTCACAACATAAAATGTTCAGAATTTGGGTATGTGATACTTAAACCCAAAACCCTGTGGTTCTCCTATAGAACATGCTTAGATTTAACTTTTTTGTCCCTTTGGCACCACTTATTCTGACTCTAACGCTTCTTCTAACAGTGCAACTCTGACTTCTGCAGTGGCGCGTCCTTTACACTATTCTGCTTCTTTGCTTCCTGCTCCTGTAGCATCCAGGTCACCGCTCAGCCTTTAAATGCTTCAACCACTTCTGGTTGTCCTTGGTACTTCATCTTTACTAAGGGAACATTTCCTTTCTCCTTGACTAAAATATACTCCATACCCTCTTCCTAGGATTTGCACAGTCGCTTATCTCCCCAACATAGTCAATTTCAGGCCTCGCCTAACTGTACTTTGCGTTCATAACTTCCTTTATTTGGGCTGCGCCCAACAAGGAGGAATCAATCAGAATCAAGTTCTCGCCTATGCCTTGGAGGTTCAGATTCCATATTTTGTTCTCCTTCCTCATGAATTTTATCCAGAGTTCAAAGTCCCCAAAAATCCTCAAGCTTTTCACTTGTTCCTTCCTTGCTAACTGCAATAAGGTTCTCATAGCCAAACCTTTTACTCGATTGTTTAATCATGGCCATCCATTTTCTTTAAACTCTATTGTCTCATGTTCTGAAAGATATAAGATGCCTCCTAGTCCACATAGTTTGTCAGGGTCTTCACATGCTCCATCAAAGAATCATGTAATATCTTGCTTATAAACCCTGATATCTTTCATAATCCTGAATTTAACCTTGATTTCTTTTTCGATGAAAACTCTGTAGGTTGCGAGTACCTAGGAGATAACAAAGTATGCAGGATATGACCTGTTCTCAAACATAGTGTTGTTCCTTACCTTCCAGATGCTCCATAGAGTAAGGAAAGGAATGCCTTTAACATGTTTCAAAGATGGGTTCTCAAACCAAGCTTTTAAATTGTTCTTAATAGTGTCTTCCTCTCATAGATGGTCCAACAGAGATGGACACTCAGTTCATACCAAATTTTTTTTGGGAAGGGACGGTTTAGAAAAAGATGGCAATAGTTTCTTCATTAGTCCTGCAAAGACAACACCAACTCGGCCCATGGAGACTTCTCTTACTCAAGTTGTCCCAAGTCGGTACTTTCCCATTTAGAATCAACTACATAAAGATTCGGCTTTTATGGGGAGCACACACTTGCCATAAAATTTTCCACCACCATCTTCCTGGAGGATGTAGGCTTTTCTAGAATAATTTGTAAGCAATATTTACTACATACTTTCCTTCTTCATCATTTCCAGTGTAACATAATGAATCAAGTTGATTCCTTAGAAAAATAAATCCTTTGTTCAAATCTGAAATCCATTTGTTCCAACTTTCAGTCCACCTTCCCGGGATATCAAATGCAGTCGCAGTTTTCCAAAACTGAGCAAACTTATCTAAAATTCCTCTATCTGCTATATATCATATAAAGAGTTGTATCCTCGAACATGAAGATACTGTAACAAACAGTTCAAAAGATTCCCTAGGTTTACTAATCCCACTATTTTGTCCTTACCTATCAAAATTTCCCTTCTTGTTCCGACTTTGCAAGCTAATAGATCACCAATCACCAGAAAAACTCCCACAATTTCCATCCACATCATCAATCCTTCCCTGCAAAGCTTCTGTGGGTTCCTGAGCCATTCTATTAAAGTCATATTGTTCAAGTATTTCTGCTTTAATCTTGACTGCTACTTTCTTTCCTTGGAGATAAATTGCCAAGTAGATTTTGTTTCCAGAGCCATTCCAAAACCATGTAAGTCCTTTAGGCCCCATCCACCTTCCTCTTTCGGTTTAGAAATAGTATTCTAGGCAGTCCAATGGATCCCATTATCAAAATTACCTTTCCATAAGAATCTGAAGAACAGATTCCTCATGTTGTTCAATACTCCTTTAGGTATTTTTGCAATTATCATCTAGTATATTGGAATTGCATTGAGAACTGATTGTATAAGCACAACTTTACCTCCTTTAGAAAGAAACCTGTTACACCAGAAAGTGATTCTCCTCTCCACCTTCGAAAGCAGCCACTCCCAATCCATTTTATAGTAATTACTGGTTTTAAGTGAAACCCAAGTATTTGAAACCATTGCCTAATGGAAACTGTTCCATTGGCATAATTGTTTGGAAAGTATGTAGTTTCCTTGCCTCCTGTTCATTATGATACCAATCCGACTTCCCATAATTGATTAGCATTTATGTTGCTGAGCTAAAAATTCTCAGAATCTCCCTAACAGCTAGATCCTCCTCTTCATAATCTCCAAGAAAAATAAGGGCATCATCCACAATAAATATATGAGTAACATTAACATCTCCAAAACTTATTCCTTCAATTATGTTACCACTTTTTGCTTCCAATAAAGACCTGGAATAAATATGGGGATAGGGGGCACCCCTTCCGTAATCCTCTCGAAGGTGTAAAGAAGGAGGAAGCTCCACCATTGATTATAGTAAAGAAAAGTTAACGAAAGTAATGCAAGACTAAATCCAGCTAACAAATTGTAACGAGAAACCTGTCTGAATAAGAACCAATGTTATAAACATCCAACAAGTTCTCTTGTAATATTTAGACAGGTCTATCTTTAAAACCTTAGAATGGATTTTTTTTCTTTTAATAGTGTGGAGACACTCATGTGCAATTCCTACTACTTCATGAATATTCCTGTTTGCTAGAAACCAAATTGCTCAGGAGAAATATGTTTAGCTAGAAAGGGTTTAATTATTTCAACTATTATTTTAGAAATGATTTTGTAAAGAGCAGTGCATAGTGAGATCGGACGAAAATCCCCAAAGGACCCTAGATTGTCCACTTTGGGTATTAAAACTAAAAGGTAGAGTTGAAACTAGACAATATTCTCCCCGTTGTACGAGTATATTCAATAACTCTGAGAAGATCCGTTCCCAACATATCAAAAAAGGATAGAAAAAATTCCGAGGTCATCCATCACGACCTAGACTTTTATCTTTTTTTGCTTTCCCTAAGGCCAATTCCTCCATGGAGACCGGAGCAAAAAGAAGTGCATTGTCTTTGTCCATAATCCATTTGGGAAATAACAAACAAGATTGTACTATTTTAGGAAGGTTGTTCCTTTCAGGCTCAGCATAAATACCTTCAAAAAATTTCACTCATTCTTTGACAAAACTTTCAAACACCCTAACAGGTACCCCATCTCCTTGATTTAGTTCCCAGATAGTATTTGATCTCTTCCTTTGGTTGACAAATTTATCAAAGTATGCATTATTCTCATCTCCTAAGGATAGCCAGACTTCTCTACTCTTCATTCGGATTTCAGCTTCCGTTTCCTTTAAGATTTCATTCCTTTTAAGTCCCAAAACAATTAGATCCAGCAGTGCCTTTCTACTAAGAGGACTTGGTTAATTTATTTTTTAAAATTTTGTTTAACATATAAAAATTTTAGAAAAAAAATTAAGCCTGATAATATTTGATCTCATTGTTTAATAAATCATGCTTTAAGATGGTTTTAATTTTATCCCGTACTAACTAAAGAGTATTTGAATATGTGACAAAGCATGTTGTTTTTCCATGTCTAAATAGAAATAATCTTTCTTTCATGGTTCGAATTTAACGATTAAAAAAGAGTTATCAAAATATTATTTAAATTGTTTTAACAAATACTTATTCTCCGTATGAAAATAAATACCTTTTTATGTCTTTCATTTTGAAATGGTTTTCTCTTAACACGATTAGACACTTTTTTTAGTCATAGTGCATATACATTATTGTATAGTAGACACTTTCTTTGTCATAATGCATATACATTATTTTACAATATCTCCACTTTTAGAACGTGGAGATTAGTCTATTTTTCCTTTTCATAGTTAATAATAACACCTTCTATAATTGCTAATGGTTGTTATTAGCTTGGTAATGAGATTAGTTTACTTTTTATGCAATGAAGGTAAATTTGTACGTGGAAAGTTGGGTCTTGAAGTTGTTTAGTTTCTTTCCTTTTCACACGAATAATGTGAAAACGCGGGGTTTTGACAGGAATATCACACGGGAGTCGAAGGGGTCCATTTGTAGTTTTTTTCTGTACTCTCAATAGCAAGCAGGGATTGTTATTATTATGTCAACGAATCATCTCGTAGCAGCGAGCGAAGGAGTAGCACTGATTAGTCTAATGAGTGGGACGAAATGCCACCCACTAACCTTGCAAGTCGAAGCAAGCCTTTAGTTCATTGCCAATTATTTCCGTACGAAACTGGGTAATGTACTAAAGGCTTAAACTAGCAATATGAAATATGAAAGGGTTAATCAGAGAACAAGTATAAATAGAAATGACTTCTAACTTATGTGGGTATCCACTTTTTCCTAAAGTTAGTTGTTCTTTTGCACAAGTGCATGGCAGAGAAGATAAGGACACTAGAAGACTTTTTTGGGGTTTTATTTTTATTGTATATCTAATGTAATTTGGATCTTGAATTGTCTCTTTGAGTAAGGAAGGTTGTTGGGTTTTCTTCCCTTCACAAGGGTTTCCCAAGATAAATTTCAGTTTCTTGTTTTTGTGCATGGTTGTTCTTTCTTTGATTTTGATTTGTTTTGCTGCAAATAAAATAGAAACTATAGTGTCATATTATAAAATTCTAACACGGTTGAGTCATTGATAATCTTAAATAGTGCAATGTATTGTACATCTCGATGGGATCTTTTCTTTTCATTTCAAATTGTAATAATATATCAAAATTGTATTGGATGTCTAATCCAAATGGCCTAATAGTGGAAATTTTAGAAATATAAAGAATACCCAACAATATAAGGAAATCATTTGAAAAACATTTATAACCAATGGATATTGAATGGACAAGTAATAGAATTTCTCACATAAAAATTAAGGTTAGATGGAAATTAAATACAGTCTAGATACAATGCCAAATGAACATAGAGATCGATAAATACAAAAGAGGGAATGAATATAAAAAATATGTTCATGAAACACTTCAAACACTTTAATAACAAGCATCACTCCTTTCCATGAAAAAGCAAATAAATACTTATAAAATAACACAACAAAAAAATATTCTCATGTTGCACATACCCAAAAAATCATTCATAATCACATACTTCAATTTCAAACTTTCAACTTTCATAATCACATCTCCAAAATCCAATAATCATTTGATCAATCATAATTTTCAATCTAGTTTCCCAATTTCATTCACTTAGCTACTTTAGTTATTAACCAATGCAGAATATGATGAATTGATTCTAATTCTATTTTTTGATCATCTGTTACACAATTTAATTTTGGATTATGTGATTGCATTTTCTATTAACACATTACTTATTCACCTTACACATACAGTCGTTGTGATTTCAGAAGGAATAATTGTCAATTTGTGTTAAGCGTTTGAAGCCTACTGTCAAACGATTTCAATTGCTGTAGCTTGCCAAAACACAACCATCATTAATCCATTTATTTTCTACCATGCGTATTATCTTACCACATCTGATTGTCAATTAATGTTTTATTTGCTACCATGCTACTATCTCACCAAAGGTGTTTGTCAATTAATGCTTGGCACTTGGGTTGCAACTTTCATCACACGTGATTATTGGTTATAACCTTGCACGAGAAAGAGTGGAAAGTTATAGACTCCTCACATTTATGGATCACATTTGTAAATATAATATAGACTCTCCATCAAATTTAACCTAGGAGAAAAAGCTAACAAATCACCTTATTTTGAGAAGTCTTTTAATTCAAATCCCTTCACCAAAAATTGCAACATAGCTATATACCAAAAGAGTACATAACTCCGACTCCCATGCATCGTGCACTCTCTTATCAAAGTTTGACTATCTTGTTGTACCATTTTCCTCCATTAATTGTTTTGTTGTAAAGTCTCATTCAATTCTGCTCCAAGCCTCCATTCACAAAGACTAGCCATAGTTGTTGAAATCATGAATCCATGGCTAGTGGCGCAACCACCTTACATTATAACACACGTCCCATCAAATAATTAATAATTGTTGCATACAATAAACCATATAGGGCTTTGAAAAACATGGTTTTGGAGGATTCGAACCCTAAACGAAGGCAAGTTAGTGGAGTAGAATTTTGAAGGATTTTCGGTGAGTGCAAGCTAATGTGGTCACTTTTGGTGCATTAGATGCAACATAACAAAAAAAAAAGACAATCCCCCATCTTTCAAGACTATTTTGGGAAACCTACACAATGAATCTTATTTTCAGTAAAAGAGATGAAATGTAGGAAATAAAATCACCTTTCTGAATATATAACTTTTATTTATTGAAAATTCTCATAACTAGGTCATTTATGATTTTTCTAACATTGATATTTTATTTTTTTGGCAAATTATAAGGTACATATCCTTGGTAACGCAGCCTTTGAGTTCTTCAATGATGGAACCAATATACAAAAACTTGTAAACATGTATATAAGAAGTAGTATAAAGAAGTGTTATTTTTCCAAAATAAAATTAACATGTTTTTAATTTTTCATAACTATCTATGTGAGGAGACCTCGAAACTAGTTCACCAAGTGTTAGTGCAAATTTTGAAGGTCTTAGTACAATGACAAAGCATTTCTTTTTTATAGCATGTAGAGGTAGGTGTCTAATAGTGCAACACACAATTTTTTATGAAATGGTTGAGAAATGAAAAAATTATGGACAAAACACCAATAAGGTGTTTTTTATGTTAAGGAGTTACATCACAAGAAAAATAGTAAAAATTATAAAAATATAATAATTTTTCTTAAAAATTACATATTTGTAATATGCAGAAAATGTTCTATCTATGTTTTCAATTTCATAATCCATGATTTTTTGTAACATATTGTAGCAGGCCTTGAAATGTAGACATATTGAGAAAAGAAGAAGTCACATTAGCCATGGTTGTGTTAGTTCCATAGGAAAAGCTTGTTTACTTTGAAGCTAAATCCATAGCAAAACATTAGGATAGGAGGTGGCACGCAATTATTTGAGTAGGAGTGTTGTTATGGGCTTTGGACTATGACGATGCAGACAATTCCCATCTACAAATCCAAGAAAGGGGATGCAATTGTTGAAGGAAGAGTAGTAATGAAAATGTAACCATCCTATGATCCTAGGAAATGAGAATTTAAGTCTTCTTCCAAAATGAAGACATTCTAGAATTTAAGTATTAAATTATCAATTCTCTTATTACTTGGAGATCCAAACCACATAATTACAATTGTTATAAAATCAATAGAACACATTGCAAAGTCACATCGTAATAAAAAATCAATATAACTTATTGCAATTGCTAAATTCCATAAGTGGTAGGGTTTTTTTTTAATTATAAAAAACTAGTATTTGAATAAAAAATAATTACAAAGACATCAATCTCCAGCCTAGAGTCCATCCATATCTTGTTGTATAGTCTTGTTTGGATGATAATTGAATGGGATTTCATTATGAATTTATTAGAGGTTCAGTTTGTTGCACAATTTTATCCACATATGGAGTTAACTTGCAATGGATTTTCCATAATGTGGGACATAACTCTGAGTAATCACATGGAAGAAACTAAGTGTAACATAGCAGTAACATTTAAACTTAATTTTAAATATTTTAAAGTTTCATTGTGATTTAAATTTTGATAAATAATATTATAGAATATGTGGCTTCCTAATGGTTGACTCTCAAACATCTAAAAATTTGATAGGAAAAAAATATAACAACCTTCAATTACAAAATTTTAAAATGATAGTCAATTTCATCAGTATGTAACATTATTATTTTCTGCATGGCAAAAATTAAGGGCATTGAAAACATCAAATTTGAAGCTTGAAAACAAGTGACAATGGGGAGGGAATTATAAGTAATTATAGATGACGCATCATTATTGAACATAGCGGAATAATTTTGCAATCTTACCAATTCGTATAATTCTTTATCGTAAGAATCTCTAATCTTACCAATTCGTATAATTCTTTACTGTAAGAATCTCTTTCTAGACACAGCAGGTTGAAGTCAACTAATTCTTTGTTGAGACCCATATTCATGTGAGCGTTAGTTAATTAATTAATAATAAGAATAAGAATAAGAATAAGAATATGATCTACTTAATTAATAATAATTATAATAATGAGCTCTTAGATTGATAAGATTTATAAAGTTTATATAATTAAGTTAATATTTTTTTTCATTATATCTATGTTAACAAGGTTAAAGAGATATATCAACTTTTTTTAAATTTTATTTTAAGAATTATTTTATTTTAAATAAAAATTTAAAATTAAACTACCATATATTATTTATATATTACTTAATGTCAATAAATAAATATAAAGCTTAATTACATTTCAATTTCACATTAATCTTATTCTTATAGTAATATGTATTTATATTTATTATTATTCTCATAAATTAATAAACACTTTTAAAATATTAAAATATTAAAAACCACTTATACTATGAAACGAGAACTATATACTATGAACGAGAACTCTATCTATAAAAACGATGATTTTTGCAAAAGAAACACCAAAAACACATTCGAAATAGAAAAGTGTTGATACTAGTATACACGTATTTTTTTTTCAAGGTAAAAAATAGAGCCATGGCCTAAACATCCCATATTGTTGTTTACAAAAAACTTTAAAATCAACCCTAAATTGGAAAACAAAGTTTTTTTCTTCTAGAGATAAATTACAACTTTCTGGAAAATTGCACATTAAACAAAAAACAAATTTCTCTAATAATTTCACCACTCTAACCATATAAAAACAAATAAATTATGATGCGATTCATAATGAGATAATATATTAGACCATACAAGAACAAATGGTTCATATAAATATTCAAAAACTCCTCTAGAGTTTCAATTACAAAAATCATACTAGTAAAAAGCATCTAAACTGCTTCTTCAAATTCATCCATGGATTCTGACACCCCATCATCAAAAACTCCTCTAGAGTTTCAATTACAAAAATCATACTAATAAAAACCATCTAAACTGCTTCTTCAAATTCATCCATGGATTCTGACACCCCATCGGAATCTACATTTTATGCAGATGAAGGATATGATGAAGATGTAGATGACCCATATTCTTCTCTATTATCAATGGGTGCACCATTTGAGTCTACATCTATGCCCACCATTTCAGATGTCATATTCCTTCGGGATCTACGGCTTGGTTTAACAGACTCCCATCTTGCAACTTCTTGTTGTGGCAACAACCTCTTGATAATCTCTATAGTCTTGGAGCGGAGAGTGTCTTTCTTTGTCAAATTGAAATCATAAACAAGTATATCAACTTCCTCTAATTTCAAGATGTCAATGCGGCGCCGATTTATTTTTTGACCCTTTCTTTTTCTCTTTCTGCAAACCTTTTTCTCAACCACCATATCTACCTTGTACACACCATCAAATGGGTGTGTATTTGTTGCATACCAATGTACTTCTAATGATACTACTTCTTCATTTTCTTTATTGACCTTCATAGATTTTGCAATCCAAATTGGATAATGACATGGATCATCTGTAGCCAAAACTGCAATCATGGAACCCTCCTTGATATCTTGTACCGAGCCCCTATAAAGGTCTTCCATCTCTCGACGCTTTGCGGATGATCTCCTAGAGCCAATATACATTTATCTTTCCTCTACTTGAGAAAACTCAACAGCGCGAGGTTCAACATTTGTTACCTCGTTTTCAATTGATAAACTTTGTGGCCAAGAAAATGGAGTCTTCAAAAATATATCTCCATTTGTAGAGTTTGAAATTATGTCACTCTGCTCCATGAAAAAAGACTCCCACCAAACAGAATCGACAACATCAAAGTACTCATATGTATCTTCAATAGACTTTTTGATTTCTTCCAAGCATTGAGAAGAATCAACATCTCTACTATGCCGCCTTGCATTATGAATCTCTATAGATGATTCCAATAACACTAAATTTGAAGCATACATTTGACGATTTGGGATAAATTTCAGAAATTCCACACCTGATGAAGGCCCCCATTCTGTGATAGTTGAGTACTTCTTGCCCCACAATAGTGTTTTTCCATCAATCTTTTTTATATGAAATTGATGTTGAAATCTAATGTCATTAATTTTTTCAATGCACATTTCTTCACCATGCGATCCAAACAGAAATCTTCGCATGTCAACAGTTTCTTCCAATTTATGTACTGTAGGCTTTGGATGGTATACTTTCCCTATAATTTCAATCAATGATGGTAGGCTCCCGACTTTCATCCCCCTCGATGTCCTTGAAAAATGGATGAACATTTGATCAATATGATCATGCGTATGCCCAACAAGAAGGAACCCAACTTTTACCTTTTTAAAAATTTCCAATTCAACAAGCATGCTTAGATAACCAAACATGACCTGATTTTTGTTTTCTCAGCTTGTGTTATCCAATTGTAGATATAGAACTTCTGGAAGATCACCAAGCCAATGAGTAATGACATGGTGAATTATGCTGATGGTCAAATTTGCATCATTGTGAATATTTGGAGCTATAAAGTAAACCCTTGGAATCATTTCACCATTACAAACCATACACCCAACCAAGTGAAACTGAATAAAATTCTCCTCCTTTAAATTCTTTGGCACACAGACAAAATGTGGCAAGAGTGTTTTTTTCTGATCCATGCCATCAATTATCAAACCCATATACTTATGTGGAGCATCATAACACTTATTGCGATGTTTGTACAATTTTTTCGTTCATTTGATTGTTGATTGCGATGTTCTTGCAGTGCATTGATTATGGAATCTACAAACAACATAACAAAACAAAATTGTTAACTAGCTTCAATAATTGATATTTATCTATTTGTTTTTTTTGTTTTGTAATCATACCTCTTTCTATCCCTTCTGATCTATCCCTTCTTTCTTTAAGAGAGCACATATACTGCAGACCCCCATCCTTGACCTCTTTGGAATGCGGACGTTGTTGAACTTGTTTTTCCATACTCTTGTGAAATATGCATATTTGATGAAGTTGTCATTTCCTTGACCACCTTGAACATAATCCTTGTATAAGTTATAGATTTCCTGCTTTGTGAAATTATTTGGAATGTGTATTGTTTCTCTATTTGGCATACTCTCTTCATGCTTGGAAAAGAAATCATGCATCCATGATATTTCAATGTGTGTTGATGGCCCAGTGATTCGTCCCTGATAATCGTCAATGTAAAATGTAGGATCCTTTTCTAGTCTTGTTTGGATTCTTGATAATTGAATATTACCAATTGAGTGAATCCATTTGAATGCCTTTCTACAAATCATAATTCTTCCAACGCGATAATCATAGCCTGTCCTGGTAGAAATCATGCACCCCACTAAATATGAATTTTCTATGCTTTTGTTCATTGATAGATACATCTTCCTTCTCTCCAAGACATAATTGTAGCCTAAACTTTTCAAGCAACTTTTGTGCAAACACTCACTCGAAATCAAATGAGTAATGGAACTTGGACTTGTGAGCAATTCTTTCCTAGACCTTGTATAACTGGAATGCTTTGGATTGACATAAAAAGGTCTAGTCCTACACTTAATCCTCCTCTACATTGGATTCTGTTGCTGGATCTCTTGGACCATTATGTCTGCAACAACATCCTCACCAGGATGAATGTTTTCATTGTGATGCATATGACCCCCCTCATTAAAAATTTCATCACCAGATTCATTATGAAAATTATTTTCATGATCACTAATAAGTTGATCACTTGCTTCCAAATCAATGTGACCATCAACATTATTTGTTCCACTAAATTCTTCACTGAAAGGGAACTCTAGAGATTCAACATTCTCATCATTGTTTCCTGTAAAATCCTTACTTGGAGGAGAATCATTGTCTTCATCATTGGTGCCTGTAACATCCTTACTCGGAGGAGAATCATTGTCTTCATCATTGGTGGATTCATCATCATCGGAATGATTATAGGTGCCATTGAAATCCTCGCTCGGAGGGAAATCATCATCGGTGCCATTGAAATCTTCACTCGGAGGAAAATCATCATCAGTGCCATTGAAATCTTCACTAGGAGGAAAATCATCATCCATGTCATTGAAATCCTCGCTCAGAGGAAAATCATCATCAGTGCCATTGAAATCCTCACTTGGATGATAGTCACCATCGTTGCCATTGAAATCCTTTCTTGGAGGTAACTCATCATCGGTGCCATTGAAATCCTCGCTTGGAGGATACTCATCCTCAGTTCCATTGAAATCCTTGCTTGGAGGAAACTCATCATCTATGCCATTGAAATCCTTGCTTGGAGGAAAGTCATCATCTGTTCCATTGAAATCCTCGCTTTGAGGAAAATCATTTTCACCATTATTGATGTCTTCTTCCTCACTAAGATCATCATCTATCACATTAAAATGCTCGTTGGGACGAAAATCATCATCAATCCCACAAAAATCCTCGCTGGGAGGAAAATATTTGCTTGAAGGAAAATCATCGTTGGTTCCTTGAAAATCCTCACTTTTAGGAAAATCATCATTAGTGCCTTCAAAATCCTCGCTGGGAGGAAAATTGTCATCATATTGTTTGCTGTCTTTAAGATCCCCACTTGGACGAACCTCTTCATCATCATCACATTCTTTCTCTTCATTACTAGTGTCTTCCAAATCTTCATAACTAGGAAGTTCTCGAATAACATGCTTGATTACATTGCTTGCGCTGCCAGTATCTTGGCTAGATGAACAATACATTTCTTCATTGACATTGGAATTTGCTTCAAATGAGTCCATGACTTCTCACTACAAGATAGAATTATAGAAAAATCTTAATCGCTCAACTGCAAAGAAATTTTACCATAGTCCTCACCAAAAAGTAGAATGGTGCAACTGTCGACCGACAATCTTATAGCTATGAGAACGAAAATATCCCCCCAAAATATTCCCTCCAAAACTTCCCTCCAAAATTTTCGTTCAAAATTTTCCCTCCAAAATTAAAGCGCACATTTATATGATATTAAAAGAATTGAAATAATATATTAACTAATTACATATTTCTATCCCAGACATTTAAGACTGGTAGAATTTCTCGTAACATTTTTTATATACAATTTGTAACAAAACACTGACTATTTAAATTTTTTTTACCCAACATTCATAACATTAGTAATGATTTAATTTTAACCTATCTTATATATATTTAATAATAATGCATTAACTAATTTCATTTTTTTTATCCCACATTAGTAAAAAAGTAATGTTAAATCTAATCTAGGATATAAAAACCATTTAGATTTCCTACTATTCGTCATTTATTTTGGAGCAATTTAGTAATAGTTGCAAGGTTAGTGTTTTTTCTGTTTTTAATAAATTAATTATTTTTTTTTGTTAATTTTGCAATAATTATTTTATGGCTTTATTAATTTAGTAATGCTTGTTTTATGGCTTTATTAATTTAGTAATGTTTGTTTTCTTACTTTCTTGATTTATTCTTTTACATTTTTGTTTTTTTAACATTCTTAAGAATGATAAACTTAAACCTATTCTATCTTATTAATACATGAGTGTTCAGTATTTGGAGCAATTCATGAAGGTTTTCAAGAAAAACGGGAAGATTGCAGAGAGGAACTTCTAGCACTTTCAACAGAGGAGGCTCTACCACTTTCTGGGTTAGTTTTATATTTTTTTAAATGTATTATTTTTTTAAATTCGTGTATTATTAATCGAGGCAAGGCTTGCCCCTTATTCTATGAATATTAGCTTTGGGTTTAAAATAGAAACTAATTTTTTTTTACGAATCCTACCCATGCCCCCTTCCTTCATTTTTTTACCCTTTGCCCACGTTCTAAATTTTTTTTTACCATCAAACCCGCCGCCCCACCTCCTAAAAATATTAAAAATTAATTAAAAAAAAATTAAAAAACACCCTCCCCTTCCCCCTTCCCCCTTCCCCCTCCTCACGGGCCACCCGCTTGGGCGCCAAAGGGAGGCCCTCACGGCCGCCCTCGATGCCCGACATCGAGGGTGGCTGTGAGGGCCGCCCTTTGGCACCCAAGCGGGTGGCCCGTGAGGAGGGGGAAGGGGGAAGGGGAGGTTTTTGTTTTACTTTTTTTAATTAATTTTTAATATTTTTTAGCGGTAGGTTTATTTATTTATTTTTTTAATTATGAATATCTTGTGGGGTAGTTTAAATATTTGGTTTTTTAATTGTTATTAGTGGGGTTAGTTTTAATTTTTTTTTTAAACTTTTGTATTATATTTGTATTATATTGGTAGGTGGGGGGGGTAGTTTTAAATTTTTATTATATTGTTAATGGGGTTAGTTTTTATTTTTTCTAAAACTTTTGTATTCTATTGCTAGGTGGGAGGGTTAGTTTTAATTTTTTATAAATATTTTATTATATTGTTAAGGGGGTTAGGGGGTAGGGGGTTAGTTTTAAATTTGTCTTTTAAATTTTTTATTATATAGTTAGGTGGTAGGGGTAGGTCTAATTTTTATTTTAAAATTAATTATTATATATTTTAGGGGGGTATGGTGGAGGTTTACATTTTGTTTTAAAAATTTCAAAATGTAAAAAACAACGATTATGAATGTAAAAATATTTTTAAATTTTTTAAAACGTTTTTCAAATACAGTTTATAGTGAATATTGATGTTGATTTTGTTTAGATTATAAATTTTTGTTGATTTATTTTAAAATTCTACATTTTGGATATAGGTACAATGGTATCAAGAAGGATATTTGTAAACGATTCAGGATCAAGAGCAGCAATAATTGCATCGAAAAAAATAGTTGAGGCATCTGAGAATGTTGAGACTCATGACAAAGTTCTTAGCTTTGAAGAATTAAGAATGAAGAATGTTAGAGAATGGAAAAATGCAGCAGACGAAGACAGAACAAAGTATCATTGGCATCTGAAGGAAAAAAATCAAGGAAAACCAGAAAGCATTCTCTTATATTGTTCCGCAAATCCATATATTCAAGCAGATTACAATCTATTGGGATTGCTAAGAGATATATGTGTAGTGCCGGGTACAGATATTGTTTATGCATAGGTGAAACAAGCCAAGACCTTTGCGAAATCCGATATGATTTGAAGATTTCAAAATATAATGTTCAAGAAGATTTCACAGATTTTTGTCAAGGGGTCATGGATGAAATTGAAAGCGGGAGAGTAAGTTTGAATATTGATATTATTTTTAAATTGGTTTTGTTATAACTTGGATATCACAATGTAATAGATTTAATACGATAATGTTTTTATTTTGCAGGATTTTTCCATTTCGATTTCAAAAAATTTGAATGAAATTTATTACACAGAGGCCGATCCTATGGATGTCATTAGTGTCGCTATTCAAAAGGGACCAGAAGTGTTAAATGTTCAAACTGAAGAAGTACAAGCACAAAGAGGAAAGAGCATCCGACAATCAAATCAGGTACCTAGAATGGTTATATTTAAATCTTCATCTCATCAAACTGAACACGACGAAATTGTTGCAAATGAGCTTGTTACTCCTGCTAGTAAGAGTAACAAACAATATCATAAAAGAAATATGGTTGAGAGTGCCTCGATTCCTGTTGAAGGCATTGTTGATTTAGAAGGAACCCCTTCAAATAAAAAAAAGAGGAGATCTGTTGTTGCTGAAACCAAAGTTATTACTGAATCTGAGAGTGAAAATTCTGGTGGCAATAGGGAAATCATTACTCCAGGTATTGATCTAGAGGATGGCATTGTCAAGACAACACAAAATGCCATTCAAGATCGATTGCGGAGGGATAATTTGGTTAACAGTGGACATACATTTGAGTTGAATGTGAATCAACTTTATAAACCCACAGAAGGGCAAGATCAATTTAGAATTAGAAAACCACATCACTTGCATATTCACAACTTGAAAGCATTGATGAGGAACAATCCCTATGCACATGTGGTTGACTACCTAGTCCTTGTTGACCCGGAAGTTGTTCCTACTAAAGATGAATTTGATAAAACAAGATGTTTTCATTACAAATATTATGTTCTTGGAGGGAATCATTTTGCAGAGGCAAGAAAAGAGTTGATGCAAGAATATCCCAATAACCCTATTTTTGAAACAATTAAATGCATCATTTATGCTGGTTTGACAGATGTTGACGCAAATTTGTTGGCATGGGATCATAACAAAGATAGTGAATATAGGTTGACAATGACATTTGTTCAAAGGGTGAGATTTATACACAATGAATTTGTGCAAATATGTGGCGGGGAAAACTCTAGAGTTGATGCAAGTTTTCGGAGACAATGTTGTATGGAAATAGGTCTCCCTATTAAAGATGATATTGCGCCACCAAAACATTCCAGAGGAAGTGATGCATTAAGATCTATAGATGCCTATTTCCAGTTGGAATTCAGAGTTGGGAAAACACGGGATTTGATTGATGACATATTTATCTTGTGGGAGAATATTGGCATGAAAAAACAAAAAGTGAAAAAAGGTAGAGTTGTTCCATGGAGCGGTGGTAAGGAAGGTCCTAACGTCAAGAATCTGCCAAAAGACATGACTATTACACCTTGGAGAACAATGCAAGGTGTGAAGGATGAAACATTAATAGCTACAATACTATCACGGGTAAAGTTAGGTGAATTATCCATGGAGGAAATGTGCAGCGAACTTGAAAAGTAAGTTGAGCATTTTTTTGAGTTTAACATTTTTGTTATGTTCTAGGTATATTGTTATATTAGTATATATGATTGTAAACATCATTTATTGCTTCATTGTCTAGTCACAAGGTATACATGAAAATACAAGAGGAGATGGTTATAATGTTGAGTGAGAAGAGTTGGGATGATGTCAAATGCAACTATCCAGACTCAAGCTTGATAGAAACTTTAAAACAATTTTTTGTTGCATTCAAGAAGGTATGTTGATCTATGATACATCCTATTTTATTTATTTTCTAATTCAATTCATTTGTATTTTATTACTTATAGAGATCACTTTCATTTGAATATGCCAAAGAGTGGTAGAGATGGAGTACCAGAGTCCTTCAAAATTCATATCCAAAGAGCCAAAATAGAACGACAAAGGAGACAACGTCTTGCAAACGTTGAACTTGATGATACACTTGATCATTATATTTGGAATGGGCTTGACACTGTGCAATATAAAGTCATTTTAGGTGATTGTTAGGACATTGCAAATCTTGTTCCTAAAAAGGAGTACGTACTAGTGATTGCAGATATCCCTCATGGATACAATATCCGAAACACTACTTATGATTGTGAGCCTTATACTTACCAATCATTCAGTAAAGTGGTTTTGGGATTTGTAGATGTCACACCATCACCACTATGGAGATTTGTTTTTTTCCACTCAGACACACAATTAGGGGGCTTGTTGACAGCCTTCAGGGGTAAAGGAAAAAAAAGGAAGCAACTTCATTGGTAATATATTTGCATTATATTATCAAAATTTTTAATTTATAAATCAATTATATTTATTGATAAGTTAATTAATTGTTTTATATTTTTGTTACAGGAAAAAGCCTAATGTTCGTAGCTTAGGCAACGATCCATTCTTGAGTGATGTTGAAAGCATACATGTTGCAACTTGGACACAGGATGAGGCTTATGAATCTCTTTTAATCAATGAAAAGAGTGGAGGAAAACATAGTCAGATATTGAGTTATAATGCCGTGGTAAAAAAATTAACATATGAAGAAAGGGATTTGAAAGGAGTGACTGTAAACATCTATCAAAAGACACAAGCGTTGATTAGTTATCTCATAGAAACATTTTCAAGAGAAGGAGATTGGGTCTTAGATTTGTTCTCGGGTTCAGGTAAACTTTCTCATATTACATATGAAATAATATATCAAGATTTATTGTATGTTTTATCCTTCATTATTTTATTGTTTTAAAGTATGCTTCTTTATGCTATTTGGCTTAACTTTATTTTTGTTTTTGGTGATTAGGTACAACAATAGCATGCTCCTTACAGAAAGGAAGAAATTACATATCCATTGATAATGATCCAGTCCAATGCAATTACATAAAGCAAAGAATTAAGGCTATTCAAGTTCTTCCAGATGAACTGCAAGAAGTTGGTTTGAAGAAAGGAGAGTTTAGTGACACACTTGTGGCAAAGATGTCAAAAGAGCTCCAAACCCCATTAGGAGAGGTGTTTGGAAAGGAGCACTTTGGGGATCTTGTAGACATAGAAGACCCAATGGAAGAGGACATTGATGTCCCTGAGGAAAGTCAAGCTCCAGAAAATTCCAATGTCAATGAAGAATTTGGCATGCATGATATTGTTGAATAGTTTCATGTTTTGAAGAAAATGTTAATTTTGACAATTTTTGACAGTTTTTTGATAAGATATATTAGTAATATTTTGAATTTCTTGACTTTATTTTAGAAATAAAATTTCTACATATAATGTTTTTTACAAATAATTTGAATATTTTTTCTTGAATTTATGTGGATCGTCACTTTTCGGAAAATAATATGAAATATGATCATTTTTATACAACAATTCTCTGAAAAATCATTGAAAATGGTTTTAAATGTCTTTATTTTCTGGAATTGTTTACAATTTTGTCAATAAAAATGCCTTATTTTGTCCATAAAAATGTCTTATTTTATAGAAAAAATCGTAAAATGTTTATGTTTTTCATTATAAATTGCTTAAAAATGTATGTTACTTTGTTAAATTTCTAAAAACAGACTTGAAAATAGAAATTAAAAATATTTTATAACAAAGATAATTCAAAGGCCCCAAAAAATGTATCAAAATGAAAATGTGTGATACTGGTATCAACAATTTTTTAAACGGGGATAAAAATAGCTACTAAAATTAGGAGAGAGAAAAACGAGAACTATGTCGAGTTCTCGTTTCATAGTATAAGTGGTTTATAAATGAGTGCACGTATAAATAAGAGAAGTTGAGATCCATATGGTAAGTGCCTCGTTTGTTTTTCCCGTAAGAATCAAAGAGTATTTGAATACGTGACAAAACATTCCAAGTCTAAGAGGAAATAATCTTTGGATCAAATTTAATGATTAGTTTATTTTTATTAAAGTATTATTTAATTTTTTCTTTAGCAAATACTTTATATAAATGAGAACTATATGCTTTTTATGTTTTTCCATTTTGGATAAACAGTTTTTTGGTCATAGGGGAGGGACTCCTATTGTTGTGCGGAGACCAGTAGTGGTCATGGTTCCTGTCACATCAACTACCTAATGAATTAACATTCCCAACTCAAAAAAAAATCATTACACTTTATATTTATGCATAAATATATATTATATTAAGTCCAAAAAGCATTCAATAGTTGATTAGAACCCTAGCTGACATTGGACAGTCCATTTAATGCCAACTTTACAAATCATCAGGTCCAGTTGAGAACAGACTCTGTCCTACCATAAATACCAAATCTAACATCAAAACAACCTATCATGCTTAATATACTAAGTACACCCAGGGCATCACATCAGTCCTCATGAACCACAACTGGAGAAGCAACAATCAAACAACAGGATGCAGTGTTCCATCACCCATTACCACCTGCAAACTGCAAATGAAATTAGGGTCAGCATCTAGTACATAATTCATCAAAAACCCACACATGCAACCTCAATAAATGACACCCTCCCACTGAAAAATGATTAAGTCATTCATTAAACTCTATGAAATCAAAAGGAGCAGCAAATACGAATGCCCAAAATAAAATCATCCATTAAACTCAACGATCAACAAAGCAGAATTCGTTGCCCAAAATCAAATCAGGCATTAAAATCAACCAAAGCACATGGATCAACAAAACATCCATTAATTGAATTCTCAGCTGCCCAAAATCAAATCAGGCATTAAACTCAACCAAAGCACATGGATCAGCAAAACATCCATTAATCCAATTCCCAACTCCCCAAAATCAAATCATCCATTAAACACACTAAGAGCACATGGATCATGCAAATACAAATCTTCAGCCATTGGATCGGTGCCAAATCAATCCCAGCCTCCCATTCCGAGAATTAACCTTGCAATCCATGTCAATTCCACTAAGCAATCATTTTAAACATAAACAAAACTATAAACCAACCTCTTTGCATACAATTGAATCCATTTGCACTCTTTGGATTCAAGTTGTGCATCTATTGAACTATTCATTTATCAACCGGGACTCAACCATTCAAGCAGTGCGCCTATCATCTATCAAACTGTTATTCCTGCGAACTGTTCATCTATCAACCATGACTCAACCATTCATCCACAACCCATCAGTGTGTGCACAGTGTTTCAGGTATTGACATTCACTTATTTCATGTATCCATTCAATTAACTATCTAAGTTTTCACGTATCCATTAACATGTATCCATTAACTATCCATTTCACATATCCATTATATTAACGAGTTTAGCGCATTAACATGTATCCATTAATTATCCATTTCACATATCTATTCTATTAAGTAGTTTAGTGCATTAACATGTATCCATTAACTATCCATTTCACATATCCATTCTCTTAACTAGTTTAGGGTATAATACTCACAGGTTAACCTTTGCAGAAGGATATATAATACTCACAGGTTAATTGAATGGATATAATACCCTATTAAATGTTACATGTATGGATTGTGCAGATTCTCGTAGCCATGCCAGGAGTCAATATTTCACCTCATACAAGAGGCGCAAGGAAGCTGGGTACCTGGGATGCCCAACTACAATGCACATCATCGGATGAGGAAAGGGCTCATGTTTCGAATGACAACATTGCTACAACAAATTCTGAGAATGGTCTCATGGAAGAGGTAGATGGTGTGGTTCCACCATCAACGATAGTTCCAACACCACCCACAGAGCGAGCATCGCCCATATTGCCACCATCTTCCACAGTGCAAGGTGCCATTTCAACGAAGAAAATCAGTGCAATTAGAGGATGGACAAAAGAAGACATACTGGCTGTAATTGACAATGTCGAATTCAAGGGGTTTTCAGTTAGGGCAGCGGCCAAAAAATATGGGATTGCACCCATGTCAATCCATTACTGGATAAATGGCATGACCCATACCAAGAGGAGAGTGCTACAAACATAAAATAAGATAATAATTAAATAATTAATAATTCTAGGTTAACTAAAGTTAGGTTATGAAATGAGGCGTCTCCTCAACATCAAATGCCCAAGCCATATTTAAGGCAGGGCCATCATTGTAACATATCATCTTTTATATCATCAATCAATATATTATTATCATTTATCTCAAATATGGAAGACGGTCTTGCTTCTTAACCCTTAACCAGACACGGTTAACTTAGTGAACAGATACGTTCACTGCATTTCGTATCAGAGCTCGGTTTCGGCTCTCCCTTTAGAGCTCTGTTTCGGCTCTCCCTTCAAGTCCAACCGGAGATGGTTGCTGCTCGGAATTATCAAGTTTCTTGAGTTACCGGTCCTTGACCGAAACTAGGCTTTTGGCCATTTATTTCAGAGCTTCTCTGACACACCTTCATCACGAGGCTTTTATCCTCCTCCCAAACTCCATCTCTCCCATCGCACTCCCTCCCTGTGTGGATTCCCATATCCCACGTCCACTCCACACCTGCGCTGAGTTTTTTTTCGCACCTCCAATCCATCCACCTGCATACTCACACACCCAACGAAGCTGATCCAAAACCATACTACACTCCCTCCCCTTCTTCCTTACGCCATCCCACGCACAAGCCCTCCGCTCCTACATACCTCCCCCACCTCTCCTCCACGCTGCCCCCACGTCCACGCTCCCTTCTCTGCATCTGCACACGCTGTCTCCACCCACTCCACACCCCCGCATCTTCTCCCTCCCTCCATCTTCCATCACCCCCACATCATCTCCGGCCAGCTCCCTCTCCACCATCTCACAACTCCCATGCCAAGCTCCTGCATCCATAGTCGTCGCACTAGCTGCCACCTCCACCTTCCCTCCACTCCTACGCTTCTTTCCCAACTCTCCCGCCCTCCTACAGACCCCACGCCTCTCTCCTCCGTGCACCACCATTCCGCACGGCCCTTGCTGCTCCCCCGTAGCCGCCACCCTGCCTCGTCCAACGCCACCCTCTCGACTAGCCACCACGCCCACCTCTCGTCTAGCTCTCCCCACCTGTCGTCTCACTGTGCTTGCCTCACTCGACCACCACCAGCAACCACCACCTCCGCCGCATTCCCCTGCCATCCATCTCCTATTCGAAACCCTAAATTTTATTTTTGAAATTAAATATTAAACGTATAATAATATTATTATATGGTTAATATTTTAATTTGTGGAAAAGAAAAACTATATATTAAACTATATATAGAGTTTATAAAAAAACATTAATAATAATATTATTATTAATTAGTGAATTAATAATAATTATTATAAACAAATAATAATTATTTTGGGAAAAAAAATTATTTTATTAAAATAATAATTATTTTTGAAAAAAAAAGAAAAAAAGAGAGAGATAAGAAGTATTAAAGAAGACAAAATCGAGAAAAAGCCAAAGAAGACAAATCGAAGAAGAAAATACAAGAAGTGAAGATCTAGCAGAGACTATCCATCATTGGATAAGTCAAGTCAAAGGAAGACGACCAAGTTTAAGAAAGATTCATCAAAGAAATCAAAGAAGATCATTCCATCGTCAAAGAAATCAGAAACCATGGCAGCCAATTTGCGAGAAAAATTAGAAGCCACGTTAAAACGTTATCGAAAAGACAATGAAGAATTGCGCGACATAAATAACAGTTCAGAAATAAGAATTGAATTACAAGAAAGGTACAATGAAATAAAAATCTCTGACCAGGAAAGGCCTATAGAAAAATTGTATGCGCAAATTGATGAATTAAAAGCCGAAAATAAATTCAATCATGTGTTAGGAAATCAAGATATAAAGAAGGAAATAAATAATTACGAAGCAGAAATAATACGCTTGAACAAAATCGTTAGCGACAAAGATGAAGAACTAATGCAGTTACAACATAAATTAGAAAGTCAAGAATCAGAGGTCAGCTAGTGTCAACAACAGATAAAAGTTCTTCAACAACAAAATGATGACTCTAAAAAGACACATAAGTCAGAGATCGCGAAGAGTAATAAAGCATTATCCAACAATGCTGAAGAAAGTTTTAGACTAAGAAGTCATAACAAGATACTAGTCACAAAAATTAAGAAGTTGAAAAATAGCCGGAAGATAGAACAATCTATGGACGACATTGAAGGGAAACTTCTAGACAAGCACGAAGAAAATAGTTGTATCAGAAGTCATAATGAAGATCTTAAGGAACAACTTAAGACATCTGAAGATGACAGAAAATCGCAAGTTGAATTGATTAAGAAGTTTCAAAATGATAATAGGCAGTTAGAAAACAAGTTGGAAAAGATACAGAACAAAAACTTAAATCCTCAGGAGATGAAAATACAACTTGCAACTCAGATCAATACTCTAAAGGTGACATTCGTAAACGAAAATGACATCGTGAAAGTTCCCCATCGACACCCCAACAATAAAAATCGATATTTGAAAAAGTGGGAAATGTCAAAAGATAATGGTACTAATGTGATCAAATCTCCTGATGACACATCAGTAGGGAATCCCATTAGTCCACAACAAATCAATTTGGGATGGATTGATCCGTCGACATATTAGAAGTTATGTTCGACTCTTAGCAATTCGTATCGACATGTTTCATCATCTACGACACCACATAAAATGATGCAGAAACATTATAAGGCTTTGAGGACAAAGCCTTTCTAAGAGAGTGGCAATGCTACGAACATAAAATAAGATAATAATTAAATAATTAATAATTCTAGGTTAACTAAAGTTAGGTTATGAAATGAGGCGTCTCCTCAACATCAAATTCCCAAGACATATTTAAGGCAGGGCCATCATTGTAACATATCATCTTTTATATCATCAATCAATATATTATTATCATTTATCTCAAATATGGAAGACGGTCTCGCTTCTTAACCCTTAATCGGATACGGTTAACTTAGTGAACAGATACATTCACTGCAGAGAGGTCCTCTTACAGTCATGACTGAACAGGAGGATAAGGAGGTGGTGGTGTGGTGTAAGGAGATGGCCTAATTGGGACATGGGCTAGAGTCGATACAACTGAAATCAACTGTTGACCAAATATGTTAGGGGAGGCAAACCCCGTGCAAAAATGGGTTTCTAGGTAATTCATGGTGGGTTGGTTTCAAAAAAATGCATCCAGAGCTAGTGCTACAAACTGCAGAGGGCCTAGATAGAGACAGGGCATTGAATCTAGGCCCCACAGTTGTGTCCAAGTTCTATGACACTCTTTCTTCTACATATGAGAAACACTCTTACGCTCTAGACCATAGTTGGAACCGCGACAAGACAAAGTTACAGGCAGAAAGGAATTGTGGCATGCGGGTCATTGCAAAGAGAGGGAGCCGGAATGTGCCAAAGATTCTGCCCAAGAGCAGGGAGTGGATAACCATTTTATGTTGTGTGAATGCAATTGGTATGGAAATGTCGAGATTTAATTTTTTCAAGGGAAAAAATCAGCTTCAAAACTATATCCAAAACTGTAAACCTGGGGTGTGCATGGCTGCACATCCCCATGCATGGATGACTAAATATCTTTTCCTGAATTGGCTTTGTCACTTTGCAGCATCTGTACCAAGTGGTGTCTCCCCTGAAAATAGACACCTGTTGATTTTAGATGGCCATGGTATCCACATTGTTGTACAAACCATCAAGGAGGCAAATAGGTTGGGAATTGACTTGTTAACACTTCCTGCTCACACTAATTATAGGTTGCAACCCTGGATGTGAGTGTGTTTGGGCCTTTCAAGGCTTTTTTCAGGTTGGAACATGCTACATGGATGGCGAAGAACCCTGGGGTAGAGGTAAAGAGGTTTGCGTTAGCTGAGATTGCAAGAAAGGATTTCAAAAGGGCTCTCACATCCACGAATATCAAGGCTGGATTTAGGGGAACAAGTATCTGGCCATTGAATTATGATGCTCTTATGCATGACACTAGTTGTAGCCGACCATTTGATGTGGATGGCCAAGAATATGTGGCTAGCGAATATCTTGAGGATGTTGAAGAGCATTTGGATGGGAAGCAAGAGGCAGATGCTGTGGACAACATCATGTCCCTTTCTCAAGGAAACTGCCAAGGAGTTGGTGATGTTGATGATGATGAATAGGTCAGCGCTACACAATTCGATGACGAAGCAGCATAAGAAAACATGGGGCTAGGTGGTCCAGCCGACACACAAGTGGATTCTGTGGCACATAGAAATGTGTTAATGGTTGTTGCAGTCCTGGAAACAACAATGACACATTGATAGTGCCAACCCAAGTATCCCAAACATCATGGATGGAAAAGGCCATGATGAACTTGAATAGACACATTGGTGGTACCACCAACAATGAAAGCATGAACATGCCTTCGCAGCCGGCAGTCATACAAGATGAGATTGTTCATTTTTATGTTGATGGTGGGTTTATAGAAGAACCTAACATAGACAACCAGGATGCAGCTGAAGAATATACTGCAACAGAAGAACCTCTCATAGCAGAAGAACCACTGCCAGGGAAGACACTAAGGCTTGTTCAATTCCTAAAGTTTCCAGTGGAGAGAGTGTGAACGCAAGGAAGACAAGGAAAGACAGACATTCGCCGATTGGGTTGGAGTTCAGAACAACTCACTTCCGAACAGTAGATAAGCCTCTTGGTTGAATCTGAACAAAAGAAACATGCTTTGCGGGAATTAAAAACAAAGGAATAAAGATCTTGCAAAGGAAAAGAAGGAAGCAAGGATGATTGCAGCTAGACATTGGGCACAGGAAAGGATTGCAAGAGAGGCTAATCGACAAGAAAAAGAGCACCAGAAGTAGTTGGAAAGTCAAGCAAAGGATGCAAGGAAGGTGCAACAGATGAACGAAAATTATGCAAGAGAAATGGAGGAAAGGAATGTGATTGTTGATACTACAAGAACAACGGATGAAAGGAACATGATGGAAGGATCATTAGAATCATTTGAAAACAGTGCATGATTATACCAGGATCTTATTAACATTTAGATACCCCTCTATAATCAGGCAGATTTACACCCCCTCTCTATTCCTACTAGTGGAGGGGCCCATTCTATGTTATCTTATCCAACACTTACAATTATTCCAGGGGTCTCAAGCACAAGTCAAGCCTATGGCTATTCAATTCCTCCTTGGTTGCAAGGAGTAAATCAACCTCAATCTGTTTCCACCAACCCCACCCATCCTAATCAAACATGCTCAGGAAGGTCACCCTACTTGGATCAAACTGGAAACCCGACAAGAAATGATGGGGAAGGTGACGAACCTCGTGAAGAATAGGATATATGGTGTATAGGCTAACCAAATGCTTTTTTTTTCAAGGCATTTTATTTTTTTGCAGCCTCAATCAAGCAGGATGAGGGCTTGACATAACCTAAAACCTAGGTGATAGTTTTCATATAGTCTGTAAATCCTAGGCATTGACATCTACTACAAATAGAGGCATTGTATTGACATCTACTACAAATAGAAGCATTGTATTTGGATTTCAGTACTATTAATATAAATTGCAATTGTTTTATTATAAATAAGCAGGTTTTATTTATTTATGTTTGTTTCCATTCTATGAATGTTGACCATTCCTTCGTGCCTACAAACACAACAACTACAAAATCCATCTATTATTTTTTTTTCCAAACTCCTAGCAACACTGCTTTCACAAGCTCATTCAAGGAGGCTTATAAGGTAAAAGGAAAACCAAAAAATTTGAACCTATGTCAAAGTTGCCATTAAGTTGATTGTTGCATTAATGGCAAATCCATCATATCCCTCTAACTCTATGGATAGCAATAGGTATCCATTTATCTAGCCCTTGTATGTGTTCCTCTTTAGATCTTGGATTGTGTCATCCTCCCTTGAAGACTTGTGGATCTACTACTAGAAGGGGTGCTTGACTCCCTTGACCCCCAACCATCAACTAACACACTTGGTCTCTCTTTCCCTCTTTCTTTATTCCAGTCCATTACTCATTTATTCTACTATATTGTGAATCTTTGCCCCTCTTTATTATTTATTCTTCTAGCATTTTGTAACAAGACTCAAGTCAAGTATTGAGTATTTATCTTATTGGGAATAAGCTACAAGCTTCCCATTATTGTACTTAATCACAAGAAAATATTAAGGAAGCTAACAACACAATCACCTAAGAAAGGTAACCATAACATACTCACTCTTAAAAAAAACATAAATTGGTATGTATGGTATCTCTCTCACTTGCATTTTTAGTTTGTTGCATAGTGTTAGTTTTGATGGCTTAAGTTTACTATTTTAAGTCACAATTTGCTTGCTTCCCTCTTTTATTTTAATTCTATGGATAGCAATAGGTATCTGACGATTTGCAACTTTGATCTTACATGCACAAACCATCCAACCAACACTCTTAAGTACCATATCTAATTTCCACTTAAACTCAAATCCATAAACAAATGAACATGCACAAACTAGCCAAACAACACTAATAAGTACCATCTCAAATTTCCACTTAAACTCAAATCCATAATTAATATTGAAAAAAATCACTCCATTAATTGTATCAAATGCTTAAACTGTATACCAACAAAATTTTAAACTGTGTCAAAGTTTCTGCATCAGTTCACTACATACGATTGCAAAGCCATCAAGAAAAGAAAGACAAACATTCACACTAAATGACGGGCCTTTCCAAATTTCAGAATTGTCATCAAACATGATGACAATGTATCCACAACATTTTCTTATTTTGCAGCTTCAAAGATGAATATAAAGATGAATATAAAGTTCAAACACCTACTGCTGCAAATTTTGCAGAAATATGGATATAAAGTGCAGTAATCATAACCAAAATATTATTACAATATTGCTCCCAATAATCCATGCTACAATAATCTAGGCTAGGACATACCAATAATCTACAATAATCTACAATAATCTACAATAAGCATAGTCATAATGCATAGCAATATTTCTGCCAACACTGAAAGCAACCAACATTCATCCACACAATAAGGCATAACAATATTGCTCCCAACACTGAAAGAAACTAGCATTCATCCACACAATAAGGCATAACAATATTTCTGCCAACATTAAAAGTAACCGTCATTCATCCTCACAATATCGCATACCATGCCAAATTCCAAAAACTGTCAACCACCACATTTACAAACTATTGACTGCATATGCCTAAAAATTATTCACGAACTGAAGCCAAAAGCCAAATCTAAGTTGTAGTAAAAATAGAGAATCTCCTATGAAACCCTCCACTGCCAACTCTAAACAAAAAATATTTTAACAACTGTATAATTAGCCAAAAACAAACAGGTGGAAGCATCACCAAATTAGCCAAAGTCCCAAATTACAATCACGCAGAGCCAGAACCATAACAGTATGCAATAACCACATAGGGTTTGAAATATATTCAAGAGACAGCCATATCCATCCATGGTATTCCAAAACCATTGTTTCTCCAAACCTTTAGACAACCGGTGTCAAGCACACACACTGCCCTTGGAACTAGAGACACCCAACAGATTTCAACAAGCTGAACTGTTGCATAATTGCCCTGGCATAATTACCCAAAAAATGGCCTGCAGTAACCAGAACCACATTATACATTTGCAGACAGTGTTCAACATGCCATTTTGTCAGGGCTACTCCACCATAAAAACCAGTAACCATACAGGGTCTGAAAAACATAACAAAACTCACCATAATTGAAGTTGCAGATATCAAGCATAAAGAAAAATCGCAGTGGCCGATAAACCCACCATATTTTTGTCCAAGCATACCTTGCAAACCTCCTCGCAACTAAAGAAACCCTAAAAATGAAACAGCCAGACAAACTCGTGCCCAAAACATCTAGACAAACCAAAATCATCAAACAATTACAATTACAATACAACTAGACAAACAAAATCAACCACAGAGAATTCGTTGTCCAAAGGTTTGGCGAAATCATCCATGAGGAAGTGTGGAGTGTTGAAAAACACTGTTGAGATGCTAGTAAGGATTAATCCCTACTAGTTCCAGGATGCAAAGCCGAGGCCCGTCGAGGATGCAAAGCCGAGGCCCGTTGAGGATGCAAAGCCGAGGCCCATCGAATGCACAAACCCGCCATCGCCAACCTCCTGTGTTCTACAGCCGACACCGGAGCATGCAAAGACTGAGACAGTCAGGACCGCCAATAGGGAGAGCAACCAACATTCGAACTCCATTTCCGAGCAAAGCCACTAGAAGAACAATGCTACAAATCAAACCAATCCGAATTGAAAGACAAGGAAGGCCACCCAAACGTAGAGCAGGGCATACAACATGAGGTTCTGCGGGGATCCCTCCATCGAAATGTCATGTACCACCATTCAAACAGGCCTGCACGGGAAAGGGAACCCTAGCGGACTAGTACCGGGGTGGTAGAACGACCACACATGAACCCCAAGCAAGAATGCACGGGGTGGTGGAGTAGCCCCCGCAAAATGGCAAATCGCAAAACCTAAACCTCATATAAACCCTAGAATGCCATGTGACCACCTACCTGACACGCGTCGCTACGTTGTGGGCGTGTGTCGTACAGAAAAGGGTTGGCTCCAGGTGTTCTCCAATGTGGCGGAGTGGACCCCGCACCACAATTGGTGTCCCTCCCCTAGCTCGCCGGGCCTTTGAATTTCGTTCACTATCAATATTTACTTTTACTCTTTAATGCAAGGTGCTCTATGAAAGATCTTGGGACTCATTAGTTTTCTTGTCGGACATACTGGTCCAGGGATGCTCAACGCTTAGTTTGTTGAGGGTTTAAAAGGGGATTTAGCTCAAGGTTTCTCAACCCTTCCCGAAAGGGATAGTTATAGTTTTTTAGTCCTTGCTGTAGGCAAAGATTATATGTTCCAACTTTTATAATTAGTTTCAAATCAATTCATTAAGAAACATTTTATTTATTAAGGTTAACGAAAATAATGCTATTTTCTATTTTTTTAATATGTTTTTTCTTAATAATTCTTGGACTAGAGCTACTAGTAAGACATTTTTATCATTGAACCAGATGTTAAAAATTGAAAAAATAAAATAGACAGTATTATTTAAACCAAATTTTAGAAATATTTATGTGTTAGTGGACCACTAGTTAGTCAGAAATTTGCAATGACCTATCACTCATCTGACAATTTGATGTCATTTAATCTTTTCTCAACCATGAAGCTATCTCAGATTTCCTTGATCACGCAATAAATTGATTTTTTGTCATAATATATCTCCCTCCTCCAAGGTGTCCAAGTGATTCTCTTAGAAATGTTGAAAACCTTTAGCGGATGGTTTCATCCATAGTAGCATAATTCGGCCGTATTAACCTTTCATGTACAGAAATTCCGAACAATTCGAATTCGTCAAATATTTGGTGTAGGTAAAATACGAATACATTGGAAAATTGAATTTTGAAAAACGAACACATTTTAATTATTTAATCAATATAAAATGTAAATAACATTCAATTTCATACTTTCTTATAAAAATAATTATTACTAACTAGTTGTTATCTCTCACGCTCTCTATTCCCACTACATTGAGATTTTATATTTTTGTTTTTAAATAGTAATTTTGATTGTAATAACATGTCTAGAAATAAACCAATGATTTTAAATGTACATTTATGATATATCCATGCATATTTCAATAAAATTATTATTCATATAAGAATACTACTTCCGTATTTTATCAGTATTGGATTTTTACGTTACGTATTTTTTCCGTATCAAATCGTATTCATATCCGTATTCATACTCGAATTATGCTACTATGGTTTCATCCATCTGACGAGTTAAATGATCAAGTGAAGTGTTTTTTGGCAAAATCGTATTGTAGCTTGCAACGTGAACATTTGAAGGGGACACAAATTGAATCAAAACCAAGCCTGGCTAGTAGTGAAGGTGCAACACATTCTACACCTGAGAATGTTAGAAATTTCTCTGTGGCAATAGATAATTTAAGGCTACCAACTTTTAAAGCTTCTGATTTGGAATAGGTAGGGTTACTTGGCCTTTTCCCTGTATTTCATCATGCACAGTTCTTTCAACAATTTCATCGCCATGGCTATGTCACCCATTACTACATTATTTCCAAATCATCTTTGAGACATGGTTCTTCAAATCTTGAAATAGCTTGATGGATTTCTCTTCAGTGCCTCTATGAGATTCAATGGTGGGTGAGGGCTTCGAGTCTAGTTACCACACCAAACCTAAGAATCTTTCAAGATATATTTAATATATAATGCTAAACCTCTTATTTCCAGGTTCAATTCTCATTGCTCATGTTTTTCTATTTTTTTCGCTTCTCTCTTTTTCCACATTTCAAAAATGACCATTGAGCTAGCTCTGCAATGATAGAAAGGTATGTCGTTTCCATCATATTTGAATAACACATTTTCAAGCTTTTTTATGGATTTTTAATTTTTATTTAAATGTTTAAAGGCATTGTTAAAAAATATTTGTCAAAGCATCATTTTCTTATTTTCCCTACCAATTTCCAAAGAAATAGGATCATACTTTTAAATGATTTCTAGTGTTCTTGGCCTACATAGTGATTTAGGTTTTCACATTTAAATTGATTGTCATGGTCTTCTAATACCAATTTCCAAAGAAATAGGATCATACTTTTAAATCATTTCTAGTGTTCTTGGCCTACATAGCGATTTAGGTTTTCACATTTAAATTGATTATCATGGTCTTCTAACGGAGGTGCCTTACTAGAGCGAAATTCCTGCTAGTCTCTTCAGTAATTGTTACACCAAATTCACAATTTTTTTATTAAGAATAATTAAAATACCTTCTATGATTCTAGTACTAAGTCATATTAAAGTTATGGCCACTAAATCTAGGTAGAAAAATCACTTAAAATGCACAACTATTTATACAATTAAGTTCTATTTCATTAATGGTGGCACATCTGTATTTCATTAATGGTGGCACATCACTAACTATAGATAATGTTTTGCCACAGATTTTCCTAAGTTCATATATGACACTTCACAAGGATACCTTTGTAATCTCCATGTTAAAAGTTGTAATCTCAATGGTCCTAAGTTGGTTAGTTAGTTGAGTCAATGGTCCTAAGTTAGTTGAGTAAGTTGTTGACTAGGTCATTAGTCGACCCATGGTATACACTGGCCCATAGTATTAGCGAGTGGTTTTGGTGTTATGTGAAACTATATATGTGTGTGTTTAATAATGAGAAGGCAATCAATATGCCCTTTGTGTTTCTTCTCTTTATGTTCTGTGTATTGCAAACTTTATCTTGGTATCATAGATGACGGCATGATCCTTCGATCTTCCTTTTTGGGTAAGCCTTTTCAGAAGCTGAAGAGCACACACACACGGCTAGAAGTTGCAGCACAGGATGGAGATGGAACACTTGGGCCATGACAAAAAAAAAAGAATCGGCGAAATTTTTTTTCGACAAAGGGTATCTAAAAAAACCCCTGAAAAGAGACTATCGCACCCTGCCTGAAGGAAAAATTAGATGTCTCATCCTGCCTGAAGGAAAACTGTGATGGTTTCGCACCTTGCTTGAAGACAGACTGCGACAGTGTCTCACCCTGCCTGAAGACAAACTGCGACACTGTCTCACCTTGCTAGAAGGAAAAGTGCGATGATCTGCCTTTACTTAGATAAATTTTGGATAAATTTTGTCCGGCACACCCTGTCGGCACCCTGTGTCAGTTAGAAGCCTGCGACGGTCAGTTTAATAGTTGTCATAATCCATGGCAAGCTTGAACATGAAGCCGATATCAGGTCCAATGCTGAACGACATGAACTCTGAATTCCGGTCTATCAAGATTCAGACCTTTCTACAACTCAACAAGTGTCGGGTGTTCGGGTACACAGGGTACTACCAAAGGACCGAACACCAAGAGAAACCACTTCACACAAATAGATCACAGATCAACACACTGATGTTTTGACGTGGTTTAAATCCTCTTGAGGGAAACACTCCACGGCCCCGACCAAATAGCTTCTACGGGACAATTT
Organism: Larix kaempferi; assembly: GCA_027924585.1. Lineage (NCBI taxonomy): Eukaryota > Viridiplantae > Streptophyta > Pinopsida > Pinales > Pinaceae > Larix > Larix kaempferi. Next base: position 2,451,603 of record BSBM01000851.1, on the reverse strand, counting down.
ATTATGCAAAGAAAGAAAATTACAAATGAGCTTCTCATAATCGATCAACTAAACAATGACCCTCCATGCTCTTTAAATAGAGATCATGGACCAATCGGGTGTTAAGCCATGGATCAAGGTTAGGTTTGATCTAAGAGAAGTTGAGTTGTCAGATCACTCTATGTCGGGAACATATCGTGACCGTCAGATTAAGTATTTACAAATGCATACTAAAGAAACACACTATCCCTAATGGATATATTACACAAGTTGATCTTAGCTAACTCATAAGTGTCTAAATATCCTAACATCCCCCCTTAAGAACAACTTGGGATAGGATTGAAGGATTTACAAAAGTGACACTATTAGGAGAAGGAAGGATGCATTAGAGCCTATCCCCCCTTAATGACAAGTTCCTGAACTCCGAACATAGATCGAAGTTTAGAAAACTTCGCTTCTGTAAGAGACTTGGTGAAGATGTCTGCAACTTGATCATCTGTAGGGAAAAAGAGCACTTCAAGAACACGATCATGAACAAGATTTCTGATGAAGTGCATATGTAGCTCAATGTGTTTGCTGCGTTGATGTAGAACTAGATCTTTGGCAAGCTTGATGGCACTTTGATTGTTGCACCAAAGTGGAGTAGGCTGCTGCTACTCGAATCCAAACTCTAAAAGGATCTGTTGAAGCCATAAAGCTTCCTAACTGGCATTAACTACTGCTCGATATTCTTCCTCTGCTGAAGAAAGAGCAAGATCTTGTTGTTTCTTACAAGCCCAAGTAATAGGTCCAGATCCCAGACTGAAAACATAACATGCAGTAGACTTTCAATCATCAAGATCGCCAGCCTAATCTGAATCAGTGAAACCAACCAACTAAGGTTCCCCCCCTGTACTGTAATGAATCCCAAACTGAACTGTACCTCGAATATATCGAAGTATTCTTTTAGTTGCTTTCCAGTGACTTTCATGAGGTGTCTACATATAACGGGCAACACGACCAATGACAAAGGAAAGGTCAGGACGAGAATGAGTCAAGTATAAGAGACTACCAACAAGCTGACGATATAAGGTGGCATCGACTTCAGGTGAAATACAAGTGGAAGAAAGTTTGACTCCAGACTGGAAGGGAGAAGGGGCTGGTGTGCAATCTTCCATGTGAAAGCGATGAAGAAGGTCACAAGCATACTTAGACTGAGAAAGAAAGATTCCTTCTTTGGTTTGCAGGACTTGGAGACCAAGAAAATAAATCAAACGTCCTAAGTCTGACATTTCAAAATTTTGTTTAAGACTGGATTTCACATGGGTTATAAGCTTAGGGTCACTACCAGTAAGAATAAGGTCATCAACATATAGAACAAGTATGATGAGATGGTTTCCTACATTCTTGGTATAGACATTGGGGTCAGAATGGAATCTAGAAAAACCAGTGTCAAGGAGAAAGTTATCCATTTTGGCATACCAAGCTCTAGGAGCTTGCTTAAGGCCATATAAATATTTCTTAAGGCGGCAGACAAGGCTAGAGTTATTCTGAACATAGCCAGGAGGTTGTTCCATGTAAATTTCCTCTTGTAAATCACCATGTAAGAAGGCAGACTTGACATCCATTTGATGGACTTCCCAGTTGTGTAAGGTTGCAAGGGAAAGAATAAGGTGGATGGAGTTCATTTTTGCGACAAGAGCAAAGGTTTCATTGTAGTCAATCCCTTCAACTTGGGAAAAACCTTTGGCAACTAACCTTGCCTTAAGTCTTTCAACACTTCCATCTAATGCATACTTAGTTCTGTAGACCCATTTACATCTGACAAGTTTTCTTCCTTTTGGAAGAGGTACAAGATCCCAAGTATCGTTCGCCATTAAGGAACGATATTCTTAATCCATGGTTGCATCCCAATCTGGATTCCCTGAAGCTTCTGCAAAAGTTTCTGGATCATGATTCTCAGAAACTTGAGCCAAAAGAGAAGAGGATCGCTGAAAATGAGAATGTGTTTGATGATGATCTCTAGGATCACTGGCAAGATCACCAACTGCTTCACATGTTGAATGGACCCATCGAGGAAGCACTTGTGCTGGTGCAACTGGAGGAACATGAGTAGGCGGAGGTGGATTCTCATCCTCACTATCATCATCAGAAACTGGATTTGGAAACCTGTCAAGGAAGTTGGAAGAAGAAGAAGAAGGCACAAACGCCGAATCAAGCTCGTAAGCCAAAGATGGCACATTCGCCGAGTTAGGCTCGCAGGCTAAGAGATTTTCATCAAATTTAACATCTCTTCTAACGATTATATCATGAGAATGTGGTTGAACAAGTGTATAACCTTTTACATCTTCAGAATATCCAACAAATATGCACTTTTCACTTTTAGGCTGCAATGCTTTCCGTTTTTCATCCAGAATGTGAGCCCATGCTTCACTACCAAACAAATGGAAGTGACTTACATCAGGTTTAGTTTTACTCCATGCTTCTTCCGGTGTTATACCTTGTAATGCTTTAGTGGGGGTGTGATTAACTATGTAATTTTCACAATTAATGGCTTCAGCCCAAAATTGAAGACTTAGTCCCTTAGATTGGATCATACAATTAGCCATTTCTTTTAAAGTGCGGTTCTTCCGCTCACCTACACCATTTTGTTGTGGTGTATATGGAACAGTGTGCTATTGTTGGATGCCTTGTTCAGTGCAAAAAGTAGTGAACTTATTGTTAACATATTCTCCTCCATTGTCAGATCTTAACTTAATAATTTGATGACCAGATTGTTTTTCCACAAGGGCCTTGTAGGCCAAGAACATGTTAAATACTTCGCTCTTAAGTTTTAGGAAATAAACCCAAGTGCATCTGGTGTAATAATCAATGAAAGTTAAGAAATATTTGAAACCAGAAAAGGAAGCAGATGGAAGAGGACCACACAAGTCACTATGCACAAGCTCCAAGGGAACCGAGGCATGCCAAGAGGCACGTTTGTCAAAACTGTCCCGATGATGTTTTCCGAGTACACAACCGGAGCAAACACCATCCCTGCAAGATACCATCGGAAGAACTGTCACCATATTTTCTTTACATAGTTGTTGCAATGAACGATAATTTAAGTGACCAAATCGCTCATGCCAAAGTTTGCTCAAGTTATCACTATGAGCAACAAAAACTGAAGGGAAAGGTGATGACCCAAAGTTGTTAAACTTGTACAATCTGGTAATATCATCAACAATTCCGGTAGCTAGGACATGTTGAGGATCTTTAAAATCCTTGATTACAACTTGGTGAGGTGTAAAGGTCACAATTTTACCTTCACCAGAATGAGTGATCTGATAGACTGATAACAAATTGCAGGATATTCTTGGAACACATAGTACATCACTAAAATGACCATTATCGACTGGAAATGTTCCAGCTCCTACAACACTTAGAGATCTATCATCACCAACAAATATTTGTTTGGTGTTACATGCATGCATAGTAGAAAAGATGGCTTGATCCTTAGCCATATGATAAGATGCTCCAGAATCAATGAGCCATGAATTTGAAGTAGAAGAAGAAGATGCACTATAAGAATAACCAGAAGCACAAAGTGCATGTCCATGAGAGCCAGATTCTGAAGATGAATCTAGGCTGATGTGGTGCTTCTTCATTGCTTCTTCCAAGGATGCCATCTTCTTGAAACACTTAGATTCATCATGATTATCTTTCCCGCAATAGTTGCAATGACGCCCAGTCTTCTTGCCTTTTGGCTTGGATCCTTTGTCATTTTTTAAAGAAGGAGCTGACTGAGAGGGTTTTGGACCCTTGTTTGACTTATTATTGCGAAAATTTTGTTTCTTGGAAGGCTTGGACTTTTCTTTCTGTTGGGACAATAAGGCTTTCCCAGATGTATCTGCATTGTTGATTATTCCAAGATGAATGATTTTATCTTGTTCTCTAATCAAGGAATCACAAAAGGATTCAAGACTAGGCTCTTGATAGCTAGCTGCATTCAAGTATGCTTTCATGGAGTAAAATGTAGATACAAAAATAGAATATGCAGGTCCAAGTTTGGAAAGAATATGATAAATGCATTGTTTGTCTTCCCTCTCAATCTTACATTCTACACATAAGAGTTTAAGAGCTTTGTACTTAGATAAATAATCTTGAATGCATGAAAAGTCACTTGGATTTAAAGAAATCAACTCATTTTCGAGTTGGTGACCTCGAATTTCATTGTGTTTACCAAACACAGATTCCAACTTGTCCCAAGCAACATTAGGTTCATTAATTCCAGATATGTGGAATTGCAAATTAGTAGAGATTGACATCCCAATCAATCCACGAGCTTCATCACATCTATTTGCCCATTTTATTTTCTTATCATATTTAGACACTTAGGAGTTAGTTAAGATCAACTTGTGTAATATATCCGTTAGGGATAGTGTGTTTCTTTAGTATGCATTAGTATGCATTTGTAAATACTTAATCCAATGGTCACGATATGTTCCCGACATAAAGTGATCCAACGGCTCAACTTCTCTTAGATCAAACCTAACCTTGATCCGAGTTTGATACACACTCGGCTCGCACTGAGGGAGAGATTGTTGCATGAAATTGAAAGTATTCAGTGCTCCCCGGTGTATCGTGACAAGGGACTAATCGCTTCTTGTGGATCCTTGAAATTTGGCGGTGGTGATTTTACTAATCACCTGCGGGTTTTGGTGTAACGGCAGTCGTACTTCCAACAATATCGAGATATGGTTGAACGCGAGTTCACGGAACCAGCGGCAGCTACTATCACTGCTATGTCGAACGCAAATAAGAAGGCCCTTGACGAAAGCAGAGATCGCAATCTCACTGCGAAGTGGTTGATCCAAAGTTGCATTGAGAACTCAATTTTCCCATGGATCGCTGGAGCTACGACCGCACATTAGGCATGGAATCATCTCCAATATGAATACAAAGGTACAGATCAAGTCAAAATGGTAAGACAATAAACCCTTCGAATCCAATTTGAATGTCTTAAGATGAAAGACATAGAGACTATCAGTCAGTTTATGACTAGGGTTTCTGGGATTGTCACGCAATTCCAAACCTATGGTGAAGCCCTAAAGCAAAAGGGTATTGTTGAAAAGGTACTTAGATGCCTCACTAATAAATTATGTATGGTGGTTACTTCCATAGAAGAATCTAACGATCTATCGACGTTTACTCGAGAAGAGTTAACAGGGTCGATTTAGTCTCATGAAGCTAGACTCAGTCAGGAAGACGAGTCTCTATCTCATGCATTTAGCACTCATACTTCTTTGAACAGAGGTCAAGGTCGAGGAGGCAGAGGACGAGGAAGAAGAGGAAGGAGTTCTTATTCCACAAAGGATAGAACTTCCCATGAACACTATGAACACACAGATCACGCTGAGAACAATCATAACTCTCAGAACCAGATAGGAAGAGGAGGTAAGAGATGGACTAATAGGTCCAATGTCTAGTGTAACTACTACAAGAAATATGGCCATTATGAACGTGACTGCAAAAAGAAGCAAGCAGATCAGAACAATGGCAGAGCACATGTCTCTAATGTTGAAGAACATTCATCATAAGTCATGTTTTTGTCATACCAGGCGACTAAAGAAGAACATCATTCAGATGTGTGGTTGCTAGACAGTGGATGCAACAATCATATGACAGGTAACAAATTATTATTTTCTAATATAGATCCATCTATTGACTCAAAGATCAAACTAGGTGATCATCATCTCATTCCAGATCAAGGCAAAGGTACTGTTCGTATACTTACCAAACAGAATGAGAAGAAGTACATAAATGATGTATTCTATTGTCCAAATCTTAAGGTCAATCTGATCAGTGTGGGTCAACTGATTCATAATAAGTATGAGGTTAGGTTCATTGATTCCTACTATGTTGTCTATGATAAATCTCCTAGTAGAAGGCTCCTAGCCAAAGTAGAAATGACCAAAAATAGAATTTTCCCACTCAACCTGAGGAGTGATATCCTGTCACAGTCATATGTTCATACTGTCTCCAGTCAAGACACAACCTCGTTGTGGCATTGTAGGTATGGTCATCTACCCTTTCAGAGTCTCTCTCATCTACAAAAACAATTCATGGTCAAAGGATTAACAGTTATGAACGAGCAGTCAAGTTCCTGTGAAGATTGTATTTTAGGGAAACACCAAAGGGACAACTTTCTCACTTCTACTAATAGAGCCAAAGAACACTTGGAACTTGTTCACACAGACCTATGTGGACCCATGCAAACCCAGTCTATAGGAGGTAGTCTGTATTTCCTAACATTTATTGATGACTATAGCAAGAAATTCTGGATTTATTTTCTCATAAATAAGTCAGAAGCTTTCTCCAGATTCAAAGAGTTCAAAGCATTGACTAAAAAGAAGTCAGGTAAACCACTCAGAATACTCAGATCAGATGGTGGAGGTGAGTATGTCTCTCATGATTTTGCAGAGTTTTGTAAGCAGCATGGAATCCAGCATCAGTACACCACCAGATACACTCCACAACAGAATGGAGTTGCAGAACGAAAGAATCGGACCATCATGGACATGGCCTGAAGTATGCTGTCATACAAGAAGTTATTTGATGATTATTGGGCAAAAGCAGTTGCATGTTCAGTATATCTACTAAACAGGTCTCCACAGTAACTTTCAAAGACAAGATACCTGAAGAAGCATGGATTGGCACTCATATTAGTGTCTCACATCTCATGATCTTTGGATGTGTTGCTTTCGCACACATACCTGATGAGTTAAGAAAGAAGTTAGACAAGAAGAGTGAAAGGTGTGTTTTCACAAGCTATAGTGAACAGCAGAAAGCCAATAAGCTGTATAATCCTGTCATCAAGAAAGTAGTGGTGAGAAGAGATGTCAAATTTCTAGAAGATAAATGCTTGACTGATACAACAGAAATTCAATAGTCAAACAGTCCAGTACCACTAGAGCCACTCAGAATACCCGGACTTGAAGTATAGCAGCAACAACAGTAAGAAGGGACACCAGCAGACAGTCCACAATAGAACCAGAGAACCAGAATCTTAAGGGCATTATATGAACAGACTCCTGTCATTGATGAGCAGTTACAATATGCTCTATTTTCATGTCAGCCAACATGTTTTGAAGAAGCAACAAAATATCCATAGTGGATCCAAGCAATGAATGAAGATATTGATTTTATTGTATTGAGAGGAATCAGACTTGGGATCTAGTTGATCTCCTATCAGATAAAATCCGCGTTGGTGTAAAATGGGTCTATAAGACCGAGTTGAATGAAAAATCAGAGATAGAAAAGTACAAGGCAAGGCTTGTTGCAAGAGGTTTTGCACAGCAATATGGTGTAGACTATGAAGAAACCTTTGCTCCAGTAGCAAGGATGGACACCATCAGAGCTGTACTTGCAATAGCAGCTCAAAACCAGTGGCCTGTTTATCAAATGGATGTAAAATCTGCCTTTCTCAATGGCATACTTGAGGAAGAAGTCTATGTAGACTAGCCACATGGTTATGATGTCAAAGGTCAAGAACAAAAGGTATGTAAGTTGAAAAAGGCCTTGTATGGTCTCAAACAAGCTCCACGAGCTTGCTATAGTAGAATTGATTCTTACCTCATCAAAAATGGATTCAACAGAAACAACAATGAACACACTCTGTATGTCAAAACAGATCAGGAAGGTAACATTCTACTTGTTTGTCTTTATGTTGATGATATGATCTATACTGGAAATTTGATGCTATAAGAGTTTAAGACAGTCATGAAAAAGGAGTTTGAGATGACTGATCTTGGTCTTATGAAGTTTTTCCTTGGTATGGATGTTGATCAAAGTGAAAATGGGATCTTCTTCTGTCAGCATAAGTATGCCACTGACATTCTGCAAAGATTCGAAATGGAAAAATGTAAGCCAGCCAGCAGAAACCCCCATTGCTACAGGAACCAAGTTAAGGAAGAATGATGATGAATCAATAGTAAATTCTACACTTTACAAAAGATTAGTAAACAACTTAATGTATTTAACTACTACTAGACCTGATTTAATGTATGTTGTCAGTCTTATTTCTATATTCATGGAATCTCCCAAAGACTCTCACTGGAAAGTTGGAAAAAGAATACTGAGATATGTTGTAGGTACAATTGATTATGGACTTTGGTACACTCATTCACAGGACTATACTCTCACAGGGTACACAGACAGTGATTTTGTAGGTAGTATTGATGATAGGAAAAGCACATCTGGTTATGCTTTCCATCTTGGTACCAGTCTTATTTCTTGGGATTCTAAGAAGCAGCTTATTGTGAGCATGTCTTCACCAAAAGCAGAATTTATTGCAACAACTACAACAACATGCCATGCAGTTTGGCTCAGAAGACTCTTGAAGGACATGGGACATACAAAAACAGAACCAACAGCCATATATTGTAACAACAGTTCTGCTATACAGTTGTCTAAACATAATGTATTTCATAGGAAGAGTAAACACATTGACACTCGCTATCACGTCATACGTGAGTTAGTCAATAATGGAGAAATCAGTTTGATGTTTTGTGGATCTAAGGAGCAGCTAGCTGATATGTTTACCAAACCTTTGGGTACATCTACATTTGAGTTTCAGAGGAAGCACTTAGGTATTGATAGTGCTGACCACACCATCCCACTTGAGATTAAGGGGGTGTGTTAAGAGTTGTAATCTCAATGGTCCTAAGTTGGTTAGTTAGTTGAGTCAATGGTCCTAAGTTAGTTGAGTAAGTTGTTGACTAGGTCATTAGTCGACCCATGGTATACACTGGCCCATAGTATTAGCCAGTGGTTTTGGTGTTATGTGAACCTATATATATGTGTGTTTAATAATGAGAAGGAAATCAATATGCCCTTTGTGTTTCTTCTCTTTATGTTTTGTGTATTGCAAACTTTATCACTCCAGACTTGACCCATCGAGTTAAGATTTGATTCACGTACAAGTGTTACAAGAACTATCCTCTACTGATGATCAAGCCAAATCTTATTTATTATACTTGATGAGTCACTTGTTACATTTTTCCATCTTGCTAATAAGTCAATGGTACACATATAATTAAGGGGATCAATACAGCGTAGTACTGATAGTCCTACCACCCACCTTGGGATGTGAAACCTTTCTAGCTAGTTCCATACAGGGATTACCTTGGTCATTTCACAATTTGGTAGGGAAAGGCGTCTCAGCTCTCTTGCGTTTCTACAATTTTGGAGAAAAAGGTTTGAATATAATGTTGCTCGACTTTCTTATGGCCGCTTGTTAGTTTGTTGAGAAGTGATAGCATTGAGGAATGATTTAAGATTAGCTGGAAAGACTCATTTCGAAACACAAATATGGGTTCTATCTGCATCTTGGTCCAGATTAATTTTAACCTTTGATGCTTGTGCCTGAGTTCTAAGAGAGAAGAAATCCAAATCTCCATCCTTTCCAAGTAATTTATAGTATTACTAATTATATCAATTTTTTTTGTAATTAATCTTCTACTCATGTGTGTCTTCTCTATTTTACCCATTAATAGATATATATAATTCTTTTTGTGAATATGTTGGAGACAGATAGCTAGTTCATTTAGTTTCAATCTCTTCGTTTCAAATGGGTTTCAGGTATATCTTCATTCGTTCTCTCAACTTTTAGATTTATTTACAATTTGTTTGTTATTATAATAATAATTTTTGTCACCTTTGTGTGTAGAATTTGGGCATTTTCAACAACCTCCTTGGGTACATCAACCCCCAGGTATGTTCTTTCAGCTGAGAACCTATAACAACCGGGTTGGCTTTCTGTAATAAGGTTTCTTAATCTTCATGATAATAGAAGATGTTATCGAACACCTTCTCCAAACAGTTAAGTTGTATTCATATGATGGTAAGACTTGGATGATCATAGGATAGGTAACCAAACCATCGATAATTTTATCACCATGTAAACTGATAGGATTTGTAAAAAATGGAAAGTAAATTAGCCTTGAAGGGTTAATATATTTGGCAGTATTAAAAACATTTGGAGGTTTGTAAACTAGCCGAATTGGACTTGCTTAAATGCATTTTTATTCTCTTCCATTATTAAGACATTTTGCATACTGCCCATGGGGTGTCGACAGCTCAAGTGGTAAAGTTGAAATCAATTGTAAATAGAAGGTCACGTGTTCGATTCCCCTAACTTGCATGTGTGCCATGGCTATAGTGGTAGACATTTTTCATAGTGATAAATAGTATTTAAAATTAACATATCGAAATTACAGCTTGTAGAATGCAGTTTAAGATCACATCCATAGGTAAAGCTTTTATATACTTTTTCTTTGATACGAAAAGATATATTTTTGAAGCCTCTCATTTTGTTTAACTTCAAGTTTATGTGAAATCTCATTTTCTAAGTAAAATATAAAAAATTAACCAATTGAAAAGGTTGCAAATTGGTTGTGAATAATACTAGATAATTCAATCTATCCTTGATATACTTTTTTTTATTAATTCACAATATAAGTTCTAGAGGTTAGCTTATTTAACTTTATTGCTAATAAGAAAAAAATCTACCTTTGAATATGCTACATAAAGTAATATTTATATATTAAGAATAAATAAAGAAAACTTTCTCTAGAATATAAAATTTATGATAAATAAAATCATCACATTTCATAATTAGAAAGCTTTGCTAAGTAAAAAATAAGAAATTCAAATTCAATTGAAGTTATTATACAATTTTATATTTATTTATTTGATTTGTATAAATTAGAATTTTATAACATTTTATGTGATAAGCTTTATCTAAATCTTGACGATGAAACAATTGGTAATAATAACCACAACCCTCAGAAGGGCTGTATTCTAAATGTGACAACCCCAAATTGAATTTATTGCGATATGAAAAGCAAAATGCATTTTACAACAGAGTAAGATAAACATTACCAAACATCTTTATGTACTTGTGAATAGTGTTGATTTGAAATTCATGCAAATAGTGAAATATTGGAACCCAAATATGCAATCTCATTTCAAGTTCAAGGTCAAGGTGTACATCAAAACAAGCATAAACAACAAGCATATCTGTGTACTTGTGAATAGTGTTGATCTCAAATTCATAAAAATAGTGGACATGTTAACATATTGGAACCCAAATATGCAACTTAATTACAACTTCAAGGTATACATCAAAACATGCATAAACCTTAATTACAGCTTCAAGGTATACATCAAAACATGCATAAATACGTTTGGGCTAATTTATTTTCAGTTCGCCACTCTTCCAATAACTTTTTACCTCCATTCTTTATTTCTTTTATTTTTTACAAGGATATCTCCCTATTATTATGTCCCAGAAGGGGATCATATATGTATCTGGAAGAGCCTATTATTTTTCATCTAGAGCCTATAAATAAGCTACAAATTTTTCTTCAACTATAGTCTGAACTATAATTTGAAATGTATTATGTCAAATGGAAATTTTAAAAATGAGTTCTTTTAAATTCTTATTGGTTGTAAGATGATGAGGTAGTCCTCATTTTCCCCTTCCCAAGAGAAGGCAGCAATTTTCCCCTTCCCAGTAGGAGGCGGCAGGCCTACGTCATTCTGGGTTTAAGTTCACATGAGTCTGCAAGTTTGTAATGTACACATAAGTCTGCAAGTTTTTAAATATTCATCTATCCTTTGTTCCCAATATCGGTGAGGATCAACTACTTTCTTTGGTGCTATGCAAGCACAACTCAATAGAATAGGATGAAAATCCCAATATAGGGTTCTGCCAAGGACAACAGTCTTGACTCAAGGGAAAAGGGGCACCGTGCAGTTAAAAAGAATTAACTCCGCAGATGATAAATGTTTTCTTTTCTTTTTCGGAGGACATGCGCTAGACCTAGCAAATAATTTGTTTTAAATTTTCTTCCACTTTTTATAAAACAATTTACTTCACAAAATAAATGCGCGGATATGAGTTGCGCAATTCACCTTTTATTGTGCGCAGATTAACTGTGCGTTTCTGCTGCGCAGAGATTAACTGCGCAATTCCACTTTCTACTGTGCAGTTGAACTTTGCGCAAATGCACAAATCTTAACTTCGCGCAATACTTTACTTTGCATGAACTTGACTTTGAATAGAGTGTGCACTTCGTACAAATTACTTTTGCACACTCTTTTAATTTTTACAAAGATTAACTGCCTGGTTAACTTTGTATACCTATCTAACTACGCACAACCCAATCTTTAAACAAACTTTGTATAAAGATATTTCATGCTAAAAAATAAGAACCGAAATATGTGTCAAAGGTTATTGCGCGTTAAACTAGGGCATTTACCATCGTGAAATACTTGAGAATATTGATTTGATTTATAGATCGTAAATGTAAACAACATTCACATGGGTCAATATGAAATAGATGGGCGGCAAGCATAAACAAACATTCTTGAGAATGAATACATAAAACTTAAGAACTTATATATTGCTGTAGTAAAACATAGTAACTTTTTCGCACTTACAGAGAGATGAGATTTCACTCTTTTACATTTACACAGAGCTTGGGCTCTTGAAACACTTCACAGAATTTACTTCTCCTCTTCTTCACTTATCTATATCTCTTAATCTCTCATCTAATCTTCTGAGAATGATTTACATTTATTGTTGTTTATCAATTCTCTGATAAAATGATACCTTGTGTCGATGTGCTTGGTTCTCTTGTGGAACAAATGATTCTTTGACAGTGCGATAGTTGAGTTGTTGTCACAGTAAATGACCATGGGTTCTTGTTGGTTCTGCGACATATCACTTAACATCCTCTGCATCCAAACTGCTTGACATCCAGCGCTTGTAGATGTAACATACTCTGCTTCTGCTGAAGAAAGAGTTACTATGGGCTATTTCTTTGAAGCCCATGATACAACACCTGTACCTACATGAAATGTATTCCCAGATGTGCTTTTTCTATCATCCATGCTACCTCCATTGTCATTGTTAGTGTATCCAATGAGTTTGAAATTTTCTGAGGTTGAATACAAAATACTGAAGTCTTTTGTTCCACTTACATACCTCATAATTCTTTTACCTGCTTGCCAATGTGATTATTTTGGTGACTCCATGAATCTTGAGATTAGGTTGACTCCATACATGATGTCTGGCCTTGTCGCTGTAAGATACATAAGGCTTCCAACAATCCTTTTAAACAACGTAGGATCTACATTGGATCCATCATCATTCTTGCTCAATTTAAAACCTATTATCACTGGTGTTGGAGTTTTCTTGCAATTTAACATCTTAAATATGTTCAAGACATCACTTGCATACTTTGATTGTGATATGAAAATACCCTTTCATTCTGCTGGACTTCAATTCCCAGAAAATACTTCATAAGCCTCAAATTAGTCATCTCGAATTCACTTTCCATGACTGTTATGAATTCTTCAATGCCAAAATCACCAGTAAATATTAAATAGTCTACATACAGGAAGACAATTAACTTATTACCTTTCTGATTGATTTTTGTGTACAGCGTTAGCTCACATTCACTTCTATGAAATCCATTCTGAATGAGGTATGAGTCAATGCGACTGTACCAAGCTCTAGGAGCTTGCTTCAAACCATACAGTTCCTTTTTCAGTCTGTAAACTCTATGTCCTTGCCATGGAACTTCATAGCCTTGTGGCTGCTTAACATATACAACTTCCTCCAAATAACCATTTAAAAATGCAGACTTAACATCCATTTGATAAATAGGCCATTTCTTTTGTGTTGAGATGGCCAAGACTGTTCTGATAGTGTCCATTCGAGCTACAGGTGCAAAAGTTTCATTGAAGTCTATGCCGAGCTGCTGAGTGAATCCTCTTGCTACTAATATTTCCTTGTGCTTTTGCACATTTCCATCAGCATCTTGCTTGGTCTTATAAATCCATTTCATGCTTATCACATCCTTGTCCTTAGGAACATCAACTAATTCCCAAGTTTGATTTTTCTCAATGCATTCTATTTTTTCATCCATGGCTTGTGCCCAAACTTTATCTTCAACTGCTTCTTCAAAATTTAGAGGATCATTAACTTGAGAAAATAATGAAAAACATGAAAATGAATTAGGTGTACCAGCAACATATATCTCGCGCAGACTTCTTGTCTTTGATGGATTTGCTGGTGTCGAACTGCGTGAACTACTTGATGGAGTTTGTTGTGCACTTGATGTGCTTGTCAGAGTAGCTTGAGTTGCGCCTTGTGTTGGAGTTGCTTGTGCTGCAGCATGCTGCGCAATCCTTAGAGTAGATGGAGCTGGACAATTCTGATTTATATGCAGTATCTCAACCACATCTTCTACGATGTCATTATGTTCAACATGTGACACGATTTTCACATTCTTCTCTACAGTTCCATCCCATGCTTCATTTTCCACAAACTGAACATCGCGACTGATAATAACTTTTCTTGTGACAGGTTTATATGTCTTGTATGATTTTGTGTCTTTAGAATACCCAATAAAGATGCATTTCTGTCCTTTATTGTCTAATTTCCTTCTAAGCTCATCTGGAACATGTGCGTATGCTACACAACCAAAAAATTAAATGCGAAACACTACGTTTCATACCTGTCCATGCTTCCCATGGAACTTTGTTCTTCACACTCTTTGTTGGACATCGATTCATTATATATACAGTAGTTGACACTGCTTCATCCCAATATTCATTTGACAGATGCGCGGTTGCCAACATACTGCTCACCATCTCCATGATGATTCTATTCTTCCTCTCGGCGATACCATTCTGCTGCAGTGTATAACGCGCAGTGAATTGCTTTTGTATGCCATGATTTTTGCAAAAGTTTAAGAAATCATTTGAAACCTACTCACCACCTCTGTCTGTTCTCAAAATCTTGATGTTGTGTCCACTTTGCTTCTCCACAAGTGCCTTGCATTGCTGAAAACAACTAAACGCATCAAATTTATGTTTTAGAAAATAGAACCATGTTTTTCTTGTGAAATAATCAATAAATGTGATAAGATAAGTGAATCCTCCCATGGACGGTGTTTTCATAGATCCACAAATATCAGAGTGCACAATTTCAAGTGGTGTGCACGCTCTGTATGACTTTCGGACTGGAAAAGTCTCTCTATGTTGTTTTCCAAAAATACAGCCTTCACAAATTCTCTCTGGCTTTTCGATCAATGGAAATCCTTTCACCATTTCCTTCGTGTGCAGTAGCTTTAGCCCACCAAAATTCAGATGTCCAAATATGAAATGCCATAACCAAGATTCGTCCTTCATTTCTATTTGAAATGCTGCTTGCATTGCGCTGTCTTTTTCTTCATTTGCGCAATGAATTTCTGCTTCTTTGCTTTCTGCTTTGAACATAGATCCAAAATTTTCATTCTGACTTTCATGAACAACTTGAGTTGTTTTTCCTCTTATGATGGGTCTTATCCTCAAAGGAAACAAGCGATTGCTTGTCATCTGCACCTCTGCTATCAACTGATTGCTTGGGTATATGTCTTTGATCAGACAATGCTTTCCTACCATATGGATTTTGTAACCTTTTTTCATCAGTTGTCTAGTGCTCATCAAATTATGCTTCAAACCTTGAACATAATACAAATCAGGCATAAATTTCTGCTCCCCCTATTTGGTTAGAATATCAACAGTACCCTTTCCCAAAACAGTGATTTGAAAATTGTTTCCAAGTGTTACATCAGTTTGAACTGATTTATCTAGACTGGAAAATAAACTTAAATTACTAGTCATATGATTGCTACAGCCTGAGTCTAAATACCATATGTCATTTGGACTTTCTTGGACAGCATTGCATTCCAGTGGTGATGCGCATGTAAGAACAGT
The DNA here is from genome assembly GCA_027924585.1 of Larix kaempferi. Taxonomy (NCBI): domain Eukaryota; kingdom Viridiplantae; phylum Streptophyta; class Pinopsida; order Pinales; family Pinaceae; genus Larix; species Larix kaempferi. Next base: position 2,435,832 of record BSBM01000851.1, on the reverse strand, counting down.
GAGTTGTTCGGAGTGCTGTTGCTGCTTGATTGAGCTTCACCTTAATTTCCTTCGTCATACTGCTTCTTCCTACATTCATATGCGAAGTGTCCATACTTCTTACAGTAATGACATTGTATTTTTGATTTATCATACCTTTGTCCACTTGGCTGATTGGTGGTCTAATTCTGACCTCTACCAGCGACATGCGTAGGGCTGCTGCTGCGACCTCCTCTGAACAAACTTCGTCCTCTGCCTCTAGAGTTTGATCTTCCTCTGCCTTTTCCACGGCTTATGGATGACTGTGCTGCAAATGCACCTTCTGGTGATGTATCTGAACTGCTGATTCTATGTTCATGATTGAGTAATGAGGCTTGCAACTCATCAATAGTAAATGTGGACAGATCTTTGTTTTCCTCTATGGTTACAACCAAAGATTCAAATTTCTTTGGAAGAACTCTAAGAACTTTTTCAACAACTCTTTGATCAGTTAGAGTTTCTCCATGAGACTTTATTTGATTAACCAGACCAATAACACGAGTATAGAATGATTCTACTGACTCTGTATTTTTCATTGACAGAGATTCAAAATCTCTTCTAAGAATCTGAAGTTTGGCAGTCTTTACCTTGTTAAAACCTTGATAGGAAGTTTCCAGTGTGTCCCATGCTTCCTTTGCTGACTGCGTTGCTGCTACTGTTGGGAGTATAGATTGTTGATGTATATGTAACTTCAGAATGTATTTCACATATATGTATATTGTATTCCTATAGAGATGTTATTATTCCTCTATACGCAAGTGTCGTCATTTATATTGTAAGTGTCGTAACTTATACTTGATGGGTTATTAGACCACCTTGTTGGGGTCGACCCTGTACAAGTCATGTGGGTTAAAGGGTTATTAGACCACCCTAGTGGGGGTCGGCCCAGTCAGCATTATGTTATATGGTTAAGTTCAATCCTACATGATTTATGTAAAAGGCAAGTCAAGTCAAGTATAAATAGAGTGCGGGAGGCACTCTATTTGATCACTCACTTCTCACTCATGCACTCAAGGAGAAGTGGCGCACTTATGGAGGAGGAGGATCTGCTGCTAGGATATGTCTATCTCTTATGTTTGGGTTGTATCATTGCTCTATCTATCTCTGAGGAAGTTATTAGGGTTTTTCACCTTTATGGTTTTCCCCAAGTAAATCTTGTGTCTCTTGTGTGCTTGCATTATTGTCTCCATGATTGATATGCTGTAGATATGCTGTACATGTTGTTCTCTTAGTTAAGATCCTAGATCAGATTGAAGTAAATTCTGAAAATTTAACATGGTATCAGAGCTATCCTGAAAGAAGGCATGATATGGCATGTATGACACTTGTTACAATTACGATGCTAGGGCTTGATATAGCAAAAACCAGTCATCGTAGAACTTTCACTCTAAATCCGTTTTGGCAAAGTTTTTGGATCTGAAACCTTTATAGGTCGAAGATTAAATCTTCATGTACCTTGTTTCCAAAGGAAAACCTCTAATGCATTGTACTTTGTGATTTATGATCTGTACAATATAGGGATTCTGCCTCTTCCAAATCTGAGTCAAAATCAGGTGACCTTGGGAAAAAGGTCATAACTTGGGCTAGGAAGATCCAAATCAAATTTCCTAAAAAGTGACAGGTAGTACACAGAATGTAATATCTCAGAAAAAAATTTCAGAGCCTGAAGTTGAACCTATGACATGTGGCACGCCGTACAATTTCTCTCTCCTGTATTATCCCATAAACAGGTCACGTTACGACACTTGGCATAACTCTCTCTCAGAGAATCCAATTGAGGTCAGACCTATTAGGATGGAAAGATAACAGGTCGGGCTATCTCAAGAAAATTTGTCAGAGGCCGAAGTTGAAATAGTGACACGTGGCACACCGTACAAGTGCGCTCTCCTGTATTATCCCATAAATAGGTCACGTTGCGACACTTGGCATAACTCTCTCTCAGAGAATGCAATTGAGGCCAGACCTGTCAGGATGTAAAGATAATAGGTCGGGCTATCTCAGGAAACTTGTTTAGACCCTGTGGATCCAAAAGTTCGGAGGTACACCAGAAACAATGAGGTACATATTTCTATCAAAACAGAATTATTTTTTAGTACCTTCATTCATGGCTTCCGGAATTTAGGGCTTCGGAGAAAGTTGGAATTTTTGTAATCAGAGACCATGGCTGGATGCTACTCATCAAAATCGAAATTTAGAGACCAAGATCAGAATTTTTGGTTGGGCAGAAGGTCGGGCTTGATCATACCCTAGTTCGAGACTTTGATCAGAAAAGTGGAAAATTAGGGCTTCTGCAAAAATGGGAATTTTTTGAAATCTGTGACCACGGCTGGAAGCTCCTCATAAAAATAGAAGCTTAGAGCTTTCGATCAAACCTTTTGATGGGGCAGAAGAGTTGTCTTCATCAAACCCTAGTTCGGGGTCACGTCCAGTGAATCCGGAAATTTCAAAGGAAAAATTGAGGAGTGAAACTTTGCAGTTTTCAAATTCTGAGCATACCAGCGTGATCAGCTCATCAACGCGCATATTTCTATCCTTTCGAAAGTTTGAAATTCGAAGTTAGAATTTTTGGGGTTTCTCTGACAAACCCTAATCCAGCTCCAGATCTAGTTCTTTCAAATCAAGTGTATTAGGTTAATCCTAGAAGAAGATGGATTGGTCACCTGCATAAGTGAAGAAGTTCCTGTTTCAGAGGGAGATGAGGCTAAGGCCATACATAAGAAGATTACAAGTGATCTCGACAGGTATTACTCATCAAGGTATGTTTTGATATTTGTTCATGATTAAGTTTATGGTATGTTTGTCTTCATGTTATTACGGTTAGTACAATCTTGATTTTAGACTTGTCATATCACCTTAATAAAATTATGAATGCACGATAGAAAATATTCATTGATTAGGGTGTTGACACTTATGATTGTACTAATGCATTATGGTGTTGTATGAGGTTTATGTTGTCTACTAACATGAAAGGTACACCAAGAAAGACAAATCATGTTCTGGTTCAAGAACATATGATCATGATGACATGAGGACAAAGATTCATCCATTGTCATGGATCTCATAGAAGATCCATTTACGAGGTATGTATAACTTGGTTTTATAATGGTTAACCTATGATATATACAGGTTACTAGCACAAGTCATTGAAGAAGAACAAGAAGACATCATGTGAGTATGTTAGACATAACTAGCTAGCATGCTAATCCAGGTATGTTTTTCCTATATCAGGATAGAATCCTACCTTGTGTTAGGATCTTACACTGTTGTGTTGTTGATAATTATTATTCATGAAGTCATAGGTTTGAATAGTCATGGTTGTATGCATATTGTGTTTCTTACCATAATTGATGATATGACTAACCAAAAGAATCATGAAGGTATAGGTTTGAGTAATCACGGGTTTTATGCATATTATATCTCTTATCTTGATTGATGATTTAACTAACCAAAAGAGTCCTATGATCAAATAAGAATATGCATGAGTAAAAGAAGACTTCCCTGAAACCTTGAATACTAATGTTTATTATCTGTGTTTGAAATGATCCTGACTATACATGCTTGAGATTATTGTGTTTTGATAATATTAAGATTATACTAATGAATGTTTGATTACGTATGAGACCTAGAGGATAACACAATGCTGATACTAACAAGCATGCATAGGGATCGAGAATGAATATAATTTCAAGGACAAGTAATCCAAGAAGCAAAGATCAAGAGGGAGTACACTCCAGTGGTTTCTGCAAGGATGCTGATATTCAGAGGGAGTTGACCATCTCTCTACATTCCACAACAAAAAGGTGTAGAAGAAGCTACTTCAGATTAGGACTCCAGTAGCTCCTACAAGGAAGCAAAGACTCAGAGGGAGTCCACCTAACGAACAAACAAAGATAAGTATTTGAATTGTCATTTCTTAAATAATACTGTTCAATAATGTATATACTGATGTTCCTAGAATTAGGTTGTGTATTATGCATATTAGAATAATTGCATTGATGAGCAGTATACTACTAATATGCATGGGTAAGTGGCCTATGGAACTGTACAACATTCCATTGCTACTTATCTAGAATGAAACCTCTTTGCTGACATGTTGGGAGTTGTGCACACTCTTAACAATGTTCTGGTAGAGATTGGAAGGCATCTAGAAAGTTATGGGATATGGATAAATGTTGTATTGAAGCATTGGCTAAGATAATTGCATGACTGTATGACATATTTCTTTATGTGTAAGAATTTGTTTTGAAAATTATGAGATGTTTCTAATCATGCAATTTAACCTATTTTGTAGGAAAGACCATATATCTTCACCTGCAAAAGGACTACAACATTTGTTCCAGCAACAAAGATATCTATTGAAGATATTGAAGTTCCCAGGATATGGGATGAAGAAATGGAATGCCATGATCCATCGATCATGAAGAATGATGTTTGGGATGCAGTGCCAAGACCTGAAGGGAAGTTTGGTATGACTTCCATATGGATCTATCAAGATCAAGCATGCTGCAGATGGCAACATAGAGAAATATAAAAGTGATGAAATAGAAGATACACCAGATGGATTCAAGACAGCTTTCTTGAATGGTGTAGTTGAAGAAGAAGTGTATGTGGAGCAGCCACTTGGTTTTGAGACACATGACAGGGAGTCATATATGTGCAAAACTTGGGTATGATGCACCACTTTCTAGGTATGGAGGTGTGGCAGAGTGCAGATGGAATCTTCCTTGGACAAGGGAAGTATGCAGTAGAGATCCTGAAGAGGTTCAGGATGATGGACTGCATGGCTATGGCATCGAACCTAAAGCTTCTGTGTGATGCTTCATCTGAACCAGTTGATGTCACTATGTATCGTCAGATGATTGGGTCCTTGATGTACCTGACGAACATAAGACCAGATATTTTCTTTGCGGTGAACACATTGAGCCAATTCCTAACAGATCCGAGGAGTGTTCACCTGATTGTTGTAAAGCATATTCTGAGGTACTGAAGGGTACAGTGGATTATGGGCTCAAGTATGAGGGGAATCAAAAGTTTAACCTGCAGGGTTATGTTGATTCAGATTGGGCTGGCAGTGCTGCAGATAGGAAGAGCACATCTGGGTGCTACTTCAGTATGGGATCAGGTGTGATCTCTTGGTTTAGAAGGAAGCAGTCCTGCGTAGCACTGAGTACAGCTAAGGCAGAGTATGTTGCAGCCTGTTCAGCTAGTTGTGAGGCAGTATGGCTATGGAAGCTACTGTCTGAGTTATTTGATCTCCCGTTGGATGCTACTGGTATCTTCTGTGATAACCAGAGTTGTGTGAAGCTGTCCGAGAACCCAGTGTTTCATGACAGGTCGAAACACATAGAGATCAAATATCACTATATCAGGGATATGGTGCAGAGAGGAGCTGTGAAGCTCCTGTATGTTGCGACGGACGAGCAGATTGCAGATGTGCTGACGAAGCCACTAGCCAAGGTGAAGTTCGAGTACTTCAGAGAGAGGTTTGGCGTTCTTCAGATTGAGGACACTTCGAGGAAGAAGTGCTGGACACATTTGCTGAAGCCATTCCAAGCATGTTGGAAGGAGGATCCTTCACATGGATGTGGATGTAAGCGCTGGATGATGAGCATCAGGATGATGTTCTGGTTTCTGCTTGGATATGATCAGTTGGATCATTTTTATATGTATGTATGCATCATGTTGGATGCTGGATATGATCAGTTGGATCATTTTTATGTATGTATGTATGCATCATGTTGGATGATGGATATGATCAGTTGGATCATTTATATGTATGTACGCATCATGTTGGATGCTGGATATGATCGATTGGATCATGTGTATGTATTTTTTTATATGCATCATGTTGGATGCTTGGACCATGTATCTGTATATGTATCAGGTGGATACATTGTATGATTAGGTGGATCATGTATGGTGATATGTATCATGTATTTGTATTTGTATCAGGTGGATACATTGTATGATCAGGTGGATCATGTATGATGATATGTATCAGGTAGATACTTGGTATGCATCAGGTAGATGCATTATATATGATCAGGATGATCGTGGACGACGAGCTTCAGGATGTTGCTCCAGATGACATGCAGCAGGATGTTGCAGTGATGATGATCAGGATGATCATATGTACATCAGGATGATGTATGGTGAGTATCAAGTTGATACTCTATGGCCGTGGATCAGGTTGTGTAGATGATCATATAATTTGGCCCTGGGAGATTTGTAGATAGTCTTTCGAGGTTTTTCCTATGGCATGTAATTCGTTTCCCTGGGATATCTAGCAAATGCTCTTTCGAGGTTTTGTGGTGACCACATATAATCTGTCCCTGGGAGATCCTATAGGTAGAGCTGCGTGCTCGTAACAGCCTGAAATGCTCTTGCGAGGTTTTGTGGTGAGGTCACATATAATATGGCCCTGGGAGATCTGCAGATAGTCTTTCGAGGTTTTTCCTATGGCATGTAATTCGTGCCCTGGGATATCTGGAAGATGCTCTTTCGAGGTTTTTTTATGCATGTAATAAGTCCTGAGGATTCCACAGTATGGCCAGTGATGACGAAGACCTGCAGGTGGTGGGCCTACATCCAGTATGAAAAAGGATTGGCTCTGTAGAACTTCCTATGACGAGTAGATTCAGAGATTGATTGAGATAGCAGTAGCAGTGACGATGATGATTATCCAGTGACGATGATACAGAGAAGATGACTTGTGCTAGAAGACCTGTGTCGAGAAATACCTTCCTAGTTAAGAGGGAGTGTTGATGTATATGTAACTTCAGAATGTATTTCACATATCTGTATATTGTATTCCTATAGAGATGTTATTATTCCTCTATACGGAAGTGTCGTCATTTATATTGTAAGTGTCGTAACTTATACTTGATGGGTTATTAGACCACCTTGTTGGGGTCGGCCCTGTATAAGTCATGTGGGTCAAAGGGTTATTAGACCACCCTAGTGGGGGTCGGCCCAGTCAGCATTATGTTATATGGTTAAGTTCGAGCCTACACGATTTATGTAAAAGGCAAGTCAAGTCAAGTATAAATAGAGTGAGGGAGGCACTCTATTTGATCACTCACTTCTCACTCATGCACTCAAGGAGGAGTGGCGCACTTATGGAGGAGGAGGATCTGCTGCTAGGATATGTCTATCTCTTATGTTTGGGTTGTATCATTGCTCTATCTATCTCTGAGGAAGTTATTGGGGTTTTTCACCTTTATGGTTTTCCCCAAGTAAATCTTGTGTCTCTTGTGTGCTTGCATTATTGTCTCCATGATTGATATGCTGTAGATATACTGTACATGTTGTTCTCTCAGTTAAGATCCTAGATCAGATTGAAGTAAATTCTGAAAATTTAACATAGATTCATGTGTTGCTTGATGTATGTGGAACAATGCCTTTCCATCTTTCTTTCTCTGTTCCCTCAGAACATCCTTCTCAGCTTGTGTGAGATTGTTGTATGCTGATGCATCTGCTAGTTCTGCATAGCCATGCTAGACTATTTCCCATACATATTGACCTGTAAACAAAGCCTTCATTGTTAGAGACCAATATTCATAATTTTTACCAGAAAATATAGGGGTTTGCAAATTACCCGAAGTGGAAGCCATTCTTAATCACTTTTCCCTTATGTAAATGCAATTTTGACTTTTCGTAAACCAGGCTCTGATACCAGATCAAGGGAAAATGGGCACCACGCAGTTAAAAAGAATTAACTGCGCAGATGATAAATGTTTTCTTTTCTTTTGCTAAGGACATATGCTAGACCTAGCAAATACTTTGTTTTAAATTTTCTTCCACTTTTTATAAAACACTTTACTTCACAAAATAAATGCGCAGATATGAGTTGCGCAATTCATCTTTTACTACGCGTTTCTACTGCGTAGAGATTAACTACGCGATTCCACTTTCTACTGCATAGTTGAACTTTGCGCAAATGCACAAATCTTAACTTCACGCAATAATTTACTTTGCATGAACTTGACTTTGTATGGAGTGCACACTTCATACAAATTACTTTTGCAGACTCTTTTAACTTTTACAAAGATTAACTACGTGGTTAACTTTGTATACCTATCTAACTGTGCACAACCCAATCTTTAAACAAACTTTGTATAAATATATTTCATGCTTAAACATAAGAACCGAAATATGTGTCAAAGGTTGCTGTGCATTAAACTAGGGCATTTACCACCGTGAAATACTTGAGAATCTTGATTTGATTTACAGACTGTAAATGTAAACAACATTCACATGGGTCAATATGAAATAGATGTGTGGCATGCATAAACAAACATTCTTGAGAATCAATACATAAAACTTAAGAACTTATATATTGCTGTAGTAAAACAGAGTAACTTTGCCGCACTTACAGAGAGATGAGATTTCACTCTTTTACATTCACACAGAGCTTGGGCTCTTGAAACACTTCATGGGATTTACTTATCCTCTTCTTCACTTATCTCTATCTCTTCATCTCTCGTCTAATATTCTGAGAATGATTTACATTTATAGAGTTTCATATCAATTGACTCAAGATCGCTTCACTTGGAAGCTACAGGATTTCATTAAAGACTATAATAAATTCTACCTAAGAAGTTATGAGCCGGCGAACTTCAAACGCGGCTACTTAAATACTAACATGATGTGACCAAGATTGGCTGCAAAATGACTAACTGTCTGACATTGTAGACTGACAAAATGATCGACTTGGATTCTGATAGATCCGACGCATATCTGATATGCTATCAGCTCATTAATTATGATATTTCCAACATTGGTTGTCCTTTAGGTTAGCTTAGCGCTACAATAACCAAGGAATGTTGTTGCAACTTTTGGTCAGTCAATGCATGTCTGTCCAACAAACATTAAATTCTAATCCTAGAGAACCCATGGAGCCCCGAGGTCTGAGCTCAGTTTTGAGATGGTTCCACCTTGTTCACAAGATATCCGGAAATTCGAATGAAGTGAACCAGAAGAATCAGAAAATAGAATGATTCGTTAAAGAAGTGAGAAAACAGAATTTGTGTGGATTAAGTGGGATTCCTGTCATATGCGACATGCCCCTGCAGGTTTTTACCGCCATTGATAATATCACATGTGACAGCATTTAATTCGTGTATCTACTTTGAATAGGGTTTTCATGGGCTGAGCCGCTTGCAAGACACAATTAATTAATTTACGATAATGATAGCGGGTTCCTACAAGCCTTGCACGCGGCTGTCATTTACTCTATGTTTTGTGAAGTAGAGCTGTTGCAAGCCTTGCACGCGGCTTTCATTTACTCTCTATTTTGTGAAGAAGAGCTATTGCAAAGGTTGCATTCTTGGTGTTATTATTCTATTATGTTTCTATGCTCCAAATTCAGCAATGGTCAGGATTTGGAAATATGCGATATGCTGCTTCACATACCTTCTTCACATAGGCTTCGACATATTTTTGTTCTTCTTATGTTCAGGTTAGTTCTGATTCAATTCTTTCACTCTCTATTGTTTTATAGGCTAATCATGAAGCTCCGTGTTAAAGGTCTGTACTAAGACAGATCCATATTAACCTCGGATCTTTTATGTTATTCTGCTATAGGCATCGTATACCTTGACATGCCAAATTAACCCTTTTCTTCGTTCTCTTAGGGTTTTTGGAATGTCCAAATTATAGAGAGATTTGTAATGTTGTGGGCCTTTATTCTTACAAGAAATTCTCCAAATGGCAATTGTAGGATTATCATTAGAAAGAGGGAACTATGTTTTTTTATATCGTTAGTTTCTTATATGAATCTTTTGCGTTAATTTGCACTATTGACTATTCTTTCTACAAGTTCTAAGACTATCATTCAAATTCAAGAACATTATGCCATTCCCGAAGGAATCCTTGGCTTCAGAGGAAATATGGAGGTTCTGAAGACGGTAGGCGCATTAAAAGAAATTCGATGCCTAGTTAAAATCCATGCATAATTTCTTTTGAATATATATATATATATCATAAATCTATTGGTGGAATATGTCGACCTCTAGCTGATAGGATAATCGAATTGGTTAACTTCTATGTAACATCTGTTGCGTAATAATGCTGGAACTTTTATTGGAAATTGACGTTTAGTTTTATTTGCGATGTGGAAAATGCATTAAACGTGGAGATTAAAGTGTCAAGCAGAGTAGTACATGTGGGAGAGACTCTTACCAACCAACACCATGATTTTCATTGATCTCCCAACGCAAGGAATAAGTTGTTTCTATTTTTTGAATCATTTCCATTAGTTCAATCAACCATTCTTTCCAGAGATGTGAATGGGTCTCGTGTCTGAGGAACAATTTAGAGATTGCGTGAGGAAATGGATGTAGAATGATGATCACCAGTAGATGATTTGGAGTTTTCTGTAGTTGTTTTATTTTTCAAAACTTCCCCTACCCCATAGGAATTAAGAGCATTCCAGAGTGAGCTTCTCCACTCCACAGTGAGCAACATCCTCCTAGAGATGAACAAAGGAGAGAGAGAGCTAATGCTGACACAAATCGTAGACATGTTGGCCAGTGAAATAGAGGGAAATCTACTCCACCCACCACAGCAACCACCAAAGAAACCATACTTCCTTACCTTAGCTAGGATTATTTCTCGATATTTTATTTGCATGGTGTATTGTCGAGATTTATGGCATATCTAAATATTTGTTTTTCATAGTTTTATCTTTGGTGGGCCAAAATTGAATCTGTGGTTATAATACAGTTATTGCAATGAAGTTACGAGAATGGGTCTATAGAAACATTTATGAATATTTTAGTGCTAGAATAACACAGATTTGCAATATTGAAAGAGAGTTAAGCAAAGTTAAAAAAATAAATAATAAATCTTTGAAGGGGATTATGTCCATTAAAAATTTTTATGTGGCACACTTTTTGTTATTTGTATCATCTTGGACTTGAAAAAACATATTATATTGTATTAGAAAAACACTCATATTCAATCACTATCATATTTAATGAGATGCATTTCCCAACTTTTAGGGGTGGCAACTTATACCTGGCATCCTTGATGGGGATTTGATAAATCATTAGTAGGATGAACTATAGTTTGAATATGATGGATATTGGCTAGGATCTATTATCCCTGGGATTTATAATTGTTGTCCACACTTATTAATTTATGGACATTAGGTTCTTGCCTGCTTAACGCACGATCATTTCTTTTCTTGAGAAAAGTAAATGGATAATTGACAAATAGATTTCATCTTAATTGAATATAATAATCTCTTACAACCTTGTTACAAGGCCAAAAATCAATGCATTTATTTTTCATGACGTGGACCATTAATATGGTATTTGTATCTTATAAGTTATTGTCTTTTGCGTGTGTGAAGAATGTAAAAAATTATCATGTAAAAAAGGGGTGAAAAATTAAATTTAGATTATCGTAATGTTTTTGGCATTGTTATAAAACATTGTAATGGAAATTAATGTGTGAGAAAATTCAATATTTAAATTTAATTTAATTGTAATATTTATTTTACAAATTTCTTGTTTGATTTTTTCTAATTAATTTAAGACTTTTATTTTAATTTTTATGATACAAATTTTAATATAAGAAATCAAAGTTTGTAATTTTATGAGTGTTAGGTCTTATAACAATGGGTGGATGGTATGCTTGGTGTTCACACCAATAATTATGGGAATTCTCAATGTAAATCTCTAATTAAATATTAAAAGAGTACATTATGTAATACACTAATATATATGAAATTTTATTATGTAAACCAAATGTGTTTATAGACATATGAAGAAGTAATTAATACACATAAGAAATAAGTTGTAAGCATTCCATTATAAAAGTAAATATCAAGTTAACCGACATTGAATCAACACCTTGACAATGATAAGAGCAACATTCTGATATGCATGCTCATTTTTATTAGACGAAACCTATATCTTATTAGCTTATACACAAGAAGTTGTAGAAGAGAAAGCTATTAAATCACTAAAAAACCCCCATGCTATGGATACAACAAATAGATGAAACACAATAAATATTAACTTGACAGGTCTCAAACCCAGCCACTTCATTAGAAATTCATACACACATGGCATCACCCAATGCAAATTGGGTGCACTAAAATGTGAAAAAATTGATAATCAAATTATCAACTATCTTTCCCATCCAATATTGGCTTGCACTTAGCAAGGTTCACATTGTAAAACTATAAATTGATGGGTTTGCTATAGAATCGATGGGACAAAGACAAGTCAATGGTGGAGGAATGCTAAAATATTAAGATTCCTGAGATGAACCAAAGATAACATGTCCATTTTCCAAAATCCAACAAAACTTGGGAACCAAATATTTGATACGAGGTTTTGCATAACCTTCCATTTATGAGAAATCGATGCTTATTTTGATTGTGAATTTGGGATCACCAACGAGTTCTAATTTTGAGAATAAATTTAATGGATCACATGACAAATGAATGACATTTACTTTTTCTAATGGCAAAGGAATCCAAAGCGTGCATGCGTATCTTCCTAGACTCTTTCTTCTACAACTTCCCTCTTCTTACTACAACAAGTGGCAATGTCGGGGACATTGCCACCTTGTGGCTCTTGTTTTGTTTTTGGTAATACAAAGGAAAAAAACTCTTTTCTATTATATAAACAAACAAAAAAGAGTAAAAAAACTCTTTGTATGATTCAATTTCTTTACATTAGTTTCATCGGTTGTATGACTTTGCCTTCAAACTCAAGCATGATGGATTATATATATTTGTGCATACGAAAAAATAGTCTTATCTAACTAACTGATAAACAACCTAACATATATAGCTAACTGATATATAATCCAATTTGTGTTTGCATATTACAAGTTAAGTCATTTGAGAAAACAAGAAGAACTGGGTAAAAGTGGTATTGATTATAAATGCTTATTTTACTTGTTAAGTTTCTTCTTCTTCTATATATACACAAACTTGACATCGCTTCACCTCGAAGCTACTGAGTCACATTAAAGACTGTAATTAATTTCTACCTAATAATTTATTGACTTGCGAAATACAAACGCAGTTAAATAAATACAAGTGTGGAAGAATCCTTTTGACAAACTGACTGATTGTCTGACATCTATGCGGCTCTACGAACTGACAAAAAGACTAAATGAATGACTGTCAAATCCGACACAGACTAGATACGCAATCAACTTGTAATTACATTTTTCCAACATTCCCCCTTAATTATGAGCAGATGGAGATCATTAAACAAAAATATTTTTTTACAAAATGTTATAGAGATGAAACATGCTCTATGCATGACAAAGTTCATTGTGCAGAACTTGTCACTCCTAAACAACTTCGTAGATATTGAAATGTGTCCTTTGTTAATGGTTTTGTAAATATGTCTGCTACTTGATCTTCAGACCTGCAAAATTCTAAACAGATTTCTTTGTTATTTATCAATTCTCTGATAAAATGATACCTTGTGTCAATGTGCTTGGTTCTCTTGTGGTACACATGATTCTTTGACAGTGCGATAGTTGAATTGTTGTCATGGTAAATGGTTGTGGGTTCTTGTTGGTTCTCCGACCGATTACTTAACATCCTCCGCATCCAAACGGCTTGAAATGCAGTGCTTGTAGCTGCAACATACTATGCTTCTGTTGAAGAAAGAGTTACTATGGGTTGTTTCTTTGAAGCTCGTGATACAACACCTATTCCTAAATGAAATGTATTCTCATATGTGCTTTTTCTGTCATCTATGTTGCCTCCATTGTCACTGTCAATGTATCCAATGAGTTTGAAATTTTAGGAGGTTGAATACAAAATACCAAAGTCTTTTGTTCCACTTACATACCTCAGAATTCTTTTACCTGCTTGCCAATGAGACTCTTTTGGTGACTCCATGAATCTTGAGATTAAAATGACTCCATACATGATGTCTGGCATTGTCGCTGTGAGATACATAAGGCTGCCAACAATCCTTTTGAACAACGTAGGATATACATTGCATCCATCATCATCCTTGTTCAATTTCAAACCTGTTATCACTGGTGTTGGAGTTGTTTTGCAGTTTAACATCTTAAATCTATTTAAGACATCACTTGCATACTTCGACTGAGATATAAATATGCCTTTTTCAGACTGTTGGACTTCAATGCCCAGAAAATACTTCATAAGCCCTAAATTATCCATTTAAAATTCACTTTCCATGACTAATCTAAAATTCTCTATGCCAAAATCACCAGTAAATATTAAATTATCTACATATAGGTAGACAATTAGTTTATTACCTTGCTTGTTGATTTTTGTGTATAGCGTTGGTTCACATTCAAATCTGTGAAATTCATTTTGAATGAGGTAAGAGTCAATGCGACTGTACCAATCTTTAGAAGCTTGATTCAAATAATATAGTGTCTTTTTTAGACTGTATACTTTGTGTCCTTATCCTGGGAGTAGATTAACCTGTGACATTCTGATTCACATGCAGAGTCTCAACCACATCTTCTGTGTTGTTTGCCATAAATACAGCCTTCACAAATTGTTTTTGGCTTTTCAATCAATATAAATCCTTTCACCATGTCCTTCATGTGCAGTAGCTTCAGCCCACCAAAATTCAGATGTCCAAATCTGAAGTGGTACAACCAGGATCCATCTCGTATTTTTGTTTGAAACGCTGCTTGCATTTCTTTGTTGCTGTATTTTTCTTTCTTGTCGTAGTGAATGTCTGCTTTACTTTCTGCTTTGAATGCAGCTTCTGAGTTTCCATTCTGACTTCCATGAACAACTTGAGTTGTGCTATGAATATTATATGTATGTTAATTAAAGTTATTAATTATTAAGTGAAAGGGTGTAACCCTTCACTATACACGCTCAAGCCTATAAAAGCGAGCCTCATTGTAAATTATTAATCATCTTCTTATCTATTAAAAATATCTATATAAGTTCGCCTATCAATGGCTTATTTGATTTACCAGGTCTTTTGGTAACTATTATTGTATGAGCGAATAGTTTTTTCGCTGCATTTGGTATCAGAGCAGCTCTTTCCTCGAGCCTCATTAATCCCAGGCTGGTAGCCATCCTCTCAGAATTTCTGAACTACTTGGTCTTTGACCAGATATCAGGCTCTTGGCCCTCTTCTTCACATACCCTCCGTTTGCAACTCCTTCATCGCCCCTCTCCCCATTCACTCCTCCCACAACCAACTCCACGCTCACTCTCCTTCCATCATTCGCCTCTCCCAAACGGCTCCATATTTTCGTTGCGTTTTACTCCCACTTCCCGCGCCCTACTCCCTCCTCCCTCTGCCACCGCCGCCTTCTCCATCTTCCCGTGCTCCCAACCCCGCACTACTGCTTCCCCCATGCCAGTCTCCCCTGCGCTCTTCACTCCCGCCATCCCTCACCTCTGCCTAGCATTCCCTTCTTTCACTCCTGCGCTCATCATTTCCGCTCTCGTCACTCCTCCCTCTCATCTGCTACTCCTGCTCCTGCATCCCTTCCTCTCTCATGATCCCTTCTCTCACGCCACCACCTTCCCTTCAGCACCGGCCCACGCCGTTGCTCCCCAATTCCACTCCTGTGCTATCCCATACATGCCCCCTCCCTCGCGGCTTCGCCCCCCTCCCACACTTCTCTTATGCACCACCCTGCTGCGTGCTGCCACCTCCAGCACTGTGCATCCCCTCTCTACGCACTGCCTCCACTCCCCATCTCGCCAGCACACTCTACCGTCCACCATTGTGCCTCCTCTCATCCGTGCAACACCCCCGCAGCTTCCCAACTGTTGCGCCCTTGCATTCTCCTGCTCTACGCCAACCACCACCTACACCTCCTTCCCCGCCAGCTCTGCCTTCCTCCCTGCCAACCACCTCAACCCTAAAACCTGCAACCAAAAATAAATAAAAAATATTATAATAATATTAGAAAAAATATATATATATAATAATACATTATTATTATACATATATATATTTTTAACAAGACTATTAATAATAATTATTATTATTTAAAAAAAAAAAAAAAAATTGTTTTTCCAATAAATCAAAACAATAAAGAAGATTGTCTTTGGGCCCAAAAGGAAGACAAAATCAAAGAAAAGGGAAGATCTTCTATAACCGAAAAGAAGACATTAAAACAAAGCCAAGAAAAACAAAAACCAGAAGTCCAAGCAAGACTCCTTATTGTCAAAGAAGTCGAAGAACACTTATCACCGAAGAAATCAAAGTCAAGGACAGTTATTAATCATTGAAAAAGTCAAAGTAAAGGAAGGCTCATCAAGAAGTCGAGACGCGTTAATGACAAGGATGTCCAAGTTTAAGAAAGACTCATCAAAGAAATCAAAGAAGATCATTCCACCGTCAAAGAAGATAGAAACCATGGAAGCCGATTTGCGAGAGAAATTAGAAGCCAAGTTAAAGCGCTATCAAAAAGACAATGAAGAATTACGAGACATTAATACACAATCAGAAATAAGGATTGAACTACATAAGATACAAGAACAGTTCAATGAACAAACAATGTCCAACCAGAAAAATCACATAGAAAAACTATGTGCGCAAATCAAGGAATTAAAAGATGAGAGTGATTTCAATCAGAGGTTGAAAAATCAAGATATAAAGAAGGAAATAAATAATTACGAAGCATAAATAATACGCTTGAACAAAATCGTTAGCAACAAAGATGAAGAACTAATGCAGTTACGACATAAATTAGAAATTCAAGAATCAGAGGTTGACCAGTGTCGACAATAGATAAAATTTCTTCAACAACAAAATGACAACTCTAAAAAGACACATAAGTCAGAGATCATGAAGAGTAATAAAGCATTATCTAACAATGCTGAAGAAATTTTTAGATTAAGAAATCATAACAAGACACTAGTCACAAAAATTAAGAAGTTGAAAAATAGTTGGAAGACAGAACAATCTATGGAAGACTTGAAATAAAACTTCTAGACAAGCAGGAAGAAAATAGCTGCATCAGAAGTCATAATGAAGATCTTAAGGAACAACTTAAGAAGTCTGAAGATGACAGAAAATCGCAAGTCGAATTGATCAAGAAGCTTCAAAATGATAACAGGCAATTAGGAAACAAGTTGGAAAAGATACAGAATGAAACATTCAAACCTCAAGAGACGAAAATAAAAGTCCCAGCTCAAATCAATGCTCAAAAGACGACACTCGTAAAAGAAAATGACATTGTGAAAGTTCCCTATCGACACCCCAACCATAAAAACCGATATTCTGAAAAGAGGGAAATGTCGAAAGACGATGGTACTAATGTGATCAAAGCTCTTAACGACAGATCAATGGGGAATCCCAACAGTCAGCAACAAATCAATTTGGGATGGATTGACCCATCCACATATCGGAAGTTATGCTCTACACTTAGCAGTTCGTATCGAGATGTTTCATCGGCCATGACATCGCAAAGAACAATGCGACAAAATTATAAGGCTTTGAGGACAAAGCCTTTCTAAGGGAGTGGCAATGCTATGAATATTATATGTATGTTAATTAAAGTTATTAATTATTAAGTGAAATGGTGTCACCCTTCACTATACACGCTCAAGCCTATAAAAGCGAGCCTCATTGTAATTTTTTTTTTTGACAAGAATGGTTAGGTTGCATTAATCGGCGTTCTGGCAAGCCAGAACCAAAAGGTTACAAATCTGAAGAAGGTTGGTGACCTCTAACAGTGCTACCAACCTTCTTGTGAAAGTCTTGGGAGACAAATCGCATATGTTTCTTGAGCTAATTCGAGATAATGACAAAGGGAGCTTACAAGGGTAAATTCTCACAAACTGTGAGCAAAGTAGAAGACAAAAGCAGAGCATTTAGACTCAGGGGGATGAGATTTGCCCCTTAAAGTAGGGATCCAGCTTTTTCTGAGATCCAAAAGAGATGTTGGAAGCCATCTCCTTTTCTCTACGTGCCTTGTTGGTCCTTCTCCCTCTGGTAAGGGGTGGAGACGGGATTGAAATGTCTTCAGGTTCAATAGTTCCCACAGAGCCGCTGGAGGGGACTGAAACAGCCGGACCTGCAGGGGCAGGGGGTTCAGGATCTGAAGCCCTGGCTTCCTTCGCATCTACTGAGCCAGGTAGGGCAGGATCCGGAAGTCTTTCGTCTACCAGAGGGTCTTCCATAACTGTTGTTGCTTCAGGGTCTAGGGCTTCTTCTTCTTGCAGTGCTTCAAAGCTGTTTTTAATTTCAAGAGTTGCCTCCGCTGAAGGAGTGGCCTTCGGAACCTGGGCTAGTGATTCCTTTCGCCTTGGCTGCCTTCGCCGGTTAGTTACTGGCTGAAAATCATCTCCTTTAACTTCCACCACTTCTGAGGCTTTGGGGAAGCATTTTGCGAAATGACCATAAGTATGGCACCGAAGGCACTTAAAAGGAATCTGCTCGTAGTCCAGCTCTTGGATATGGCGCCATTCCCCCAGGGAGAGTTGAATGGCTTCCGGGAGTCCTTTCTCGAGGTTAACCTCAACACAAACACAAGCACAGGTAAATTGATCCCCTTTCGGCTCCACACTATCCAGGAAACGCCCAAGCTTATTTCCAATGTCCTCCAGAGAACGTTTCCCCCATAGATGCAGGGGGAGATGAGGCAGCCTAACCCAAACAGGGGCTGCAGTGATCTCAGCTCTGGGATTAAAATCAAGAGTCCAGGGGGCTAAGAACAGCCCCCTCGGCCCCATGAAATAGGGACCAGATCTGAAAACTAGATCTCGATCCTCTTTGCTAGAGAAGCTGAAAACAAAAAAGCCCCTGCCTACTGCACACAGAGAAATGTTTCCATGTATCAACGATTTCCAGCGTTCTTCCATCCAAGCCTCCACCGATTTGGGGCTAGGCCATAACCCCATGAACTTTCCAATGAGGGCCTTTTCTGCTAGAAGGAGGGCAAGATTGCATGGCTCTTCTAGAGATAGCTCCAGAGAGGGGATCTCCTCCATCTTCTTAACAAACTTAGACGAGAGAGAAGGCTTGGCTTTAGGTCCTGCCGACCGGACTAATGCTTTGAAATCTTCCAAAGGGTATTTTTCCATCTCTGCAAATGGATCTGGGGCCATCGTGGAAGGCGGCGACCACCAGCAATCAAGGACGCAGCAGAGAGAGCAACGCAAGCAATAAAAAACGCAGGCAAACTTCGATCCGTGGCCCTGCAAGCAAAGGAGACGAGCGATCCCTGAACTGCTACGAAGACCGCGTCCCTGCAAACGAAAACCAGAGTGAGGCGGCTAGGGTTTGAGCCCTAGCCGCAGAGATCCGCCGGGCGTCTTCATCCGTTTTTTGTTATGTTCAAATTGTCGAGCCTCATTGTAAATTATTAATCATCTTCTTATCTATTAAAAATATCTATATAAGTTCGCCTATCAATGGCTTATTTGATTTACCAGGTCTTTTGGTAACTAATATTGTATGAGTGAATAGTTTTTTTCGCTGCAAGTTGTTTTTCCTTTTATGTTTGGCCTTATCCTCAAAGGAAACAAGCGATTGCTTGTCATCTACACTTTGGCTATCAAGCAATTGCTTGGACATATGTCCTTAATCAGACAATGTTTTCCTGTCATATGAACTCTGTAACCTTTTTCCATCATTTTTCCAATGCTCGTCAAATTATGCTTCAAACCTTGAACATAATAAACATCAGGCATAAATTTTTTCTCCCCTTGTTTGGTTAGAATATCAATAGTACCCTTACCCAAAACAGTGACTTGAATATTATTTCCAAGTGTGACATCAGCTTGAACTAATTTATCTAGACTAGAAAATAGATTTAAATTACCAGTCATATGATTGCTACAGCCTGAGTCTAAATACCATATGTTGTTGGCAAGCGGTTTGGTAAGGTAGAATCGCAGCATCACTGATGTTGTGACAAGTCAGAAGATATCGCGAAAGGCGGAGAGCTAGGCATAAAGAAGATTATTTTATGCATTTTTGGGTCGATTGTACCGCAGTTTGCGGGTTTTGGGTCATTTGGACCGTATATTATGTATTTTTGAGTCATTTGTACCGCAGTATGCAGGTTCTGGATCATTTTGGACTATGTCAGTTAGATGTTGGGTCATTTGTCCAAAGTGTCGGTTAGGAAGTTGTTAGTAAGTGGACAAGCATTGTAAAGGCGGAATCCTATATATAAACATAAGTTGTAAGTGGTGAGGCATCTTAGTACGGATGTTGGATGTGTGCGTCTTTTAGTCTGTATTTAAGATCAAGAGTTATTGGTGAGATCTGTGTTTTTGCGGAGATATTGTATCAGAGTTTTGCTGAAGAAATATGACATGATGGAACTATTTGGTGAAATTCCCTGTGTATCTTTTACGATAATGCATGTCACGATTCATGAATGATGCTATGTTTTCTTGCTGCAACTAATGCTTTACTACTATACTTGTTGCAATGAATGTTTCTATTAAATGATGCTATGGATATAATGTTGCCGAAGTTGAATGCATAGATATATTTCTGAATGTCGCAATAAGTTTAAATGATTGTTGCTGCAAACATCCTCCTTCATTCGGCGGAAACATGGTTCCGTCCACTCTCCCTTGAATGCCTCGGGTGAGACCTCATCTGCTCCGTAGGTGTTGCTGGATGGGGTAAAACCCGTCTGGGCCGGTGCTCAGGGAGATCGCGGTGGGTTGGTGTCGACAGCGATGTGAACCCCTTTCACCTGGGTTTGAGTCAACAAATGGTTCCGTTGTCGGGACAGTGTGCGAAGTGAAAGGAGGATATGTTGTGGCATCCGATGCAACTAGAGATACAAAGCTGGTTTGATCAGAAGTTGCAAGAATTTGCTGAGGAAGAAAGTCGGAACACACGACTGATAGTGGATCAGTGGGTGGACAGATATATTCAGGACGATCCGCACGAATGGTTTTTCTGTGAATTCCAGGTCCTTTTGTTCAAGTGGTTTCCAAAGTTGACCTTGGAAAAGTTGACCTTCCAGAAGAGGAATCACCAAGGTGGTGAACCGATGACTTGGACCCCAGAGTTGATCCAAGAACTACAGGAAGTTGACAACAAAGCGTCGTGAGCTGTCGAAGTGTGGCTTGATAGCATCTTGGAACGGTATATCACTGAATTCGCGGTTGATACGCAAAATTCCTATAGTGAAGTTGAAAGATATTTCTTCTGCAAACCCCGGGGAAGGTTTCTACTATCACTTCAATTGTCCATTGAGATGCTTATTTGTGAGAAGGGTACATTGAAGATGCATCTGGATCAGTAAGCAGCCTGGTGGGAAAAGGCCGTTGGTATCACGATGATTGGGGGAAGGTACATGAAATGATAATGGGTAGATGGGTGCAGGTCATGACAGGACTGTGAGTGAAGCCGAGGAAGAGAGTGGTCTTACAAGGGGAGGAGAGAGGTTTCGATAGGAAAAAAGGCAGAGGATAGGAGAAGGTCCTGCTGCGACCGAACCACAAGTTCGCGAAGGAAGACCACACGGGATGAAGCGACCTCACAGTCCGGATAAGGACAACCAGGCGACGCCCGGGATAGAGGCAGGACCAAACGCCAGGGGAAACATACCCACACCTCTGCTCACTATCTGTTAACCGCTACGAAACACAACTTCGACCCCACCGGGTCAAGAAAACTTGATTACTAGTAGTTCACCGACTGCGGGAAGAAAGCCCAGGATGGCAGGAGAAGATGCGAAGTTGCCACTGTTCCATGGAGATGGAAAAGACAATCTTGAACAATATTGGTTCTTATGTGAGGCAGTTTGGACCATAAAATAGATTACCGATGATAATGCTAAGAAATTACAGTTAGAGACAACTCTGCGAGGTTGTTCATTAGATTGGTTTATGAAGTTTGTTCTAGTCCCTACGGGTGCTCTAGAGAAGACACTAGACAACATCAGGGATGGTTTGATTGTAGAATTCAGAAAACCCAAGTCTGAAGCACAATATATTACAGAATTGAAAGAAATTAAGCAGTATCCCAATGAGGCGGTGTGGTATTTTGACAAGCCGCTTAAGACGCTAATGGAGAGGGTTAGTTTTGATATGAGTGCTATCCAACCCAAAGAGTGGTTCATCGTGGCACTGCTACTGCACATTCGACTACCACTGATGCAACAGAACATTATGACACTCAGTGAAGCTCTAAAGATTGCAATATTGGTGAAAATGCAGCTGGGATGTCGCAGATACAGACACAGCAGGATAACTTGACCATACAACTACAAGATCTAAAGAAGGGCAAGGAGCAGCGTGAAGAAGTATGGTATATGCGATGTCGAGGAGAAGGGCATACTAAGGATAATTTCCCTGACTTCCGCAATTATCTAGTTTCAGGAGCACCAAATCCGTTGAATGGTGGTAGCATGCCATGGTGTCGTGTTTGTCAGGTATATGGGCACCGCCATGAGGAATGTCCATACATGCAGAAGATGGTCACCAAACCGATGAATATATAATGCACATTTTGTAAATCTGTGGCACATGACGACAAAGATTGTTGGGCATATGGGTTGCTTCATGAGAGAACGTAAGATGCATTCTATGTAAAGGATGACCAACTTGTCGTACAACAACCGCAACTGCAGTCGCAGGTAGCCTAGCTGCTACCTCAACCGTAGGCATAGTTTGTACCGCAACAGAAACCACAACAGTTCATGCCGCAATATGCTCCGATGCAAATGTATCCACAGTATCGAAGTACGTTCAGCAACTGCAGTATGTGCAGCAAGGGAAGGGCATGCAACCAGCTCCTATGCAGCAACAGTAAAACCAACCGCAGTACCAACAGCAGGGTGGATTACGTGGAGGATTTCGGGGCAGACGTGGCGGAGGATTTGGTTGTGGAGGAGGACGAGGAGGTCGCAGCCCTATTCAATGCTATCACTGTGAAATATAGGGCCACTATCAGTGCGACTGCCCATTATTGTAGACACAGTGTACATTTTGCTTCGTTACGGACCATACAATAGAGAACTGCCCACAGTTGATTGCGCGATGGCAGGAGGGAAATATTCCACAATTGCGGAATCAAAATCAGGTGTAGTAGCCATTACAGAATCAGGTGCAACAACCGGTGCAGAACTAGAATCAACGCCCGAATCAGAATGCTAATCAGAACGTGACCAAGCCAGGGAATCCACCGCTGAACCAGAATCAGGATGTGAGTGTTGCAACAATTGCTACGGAGCCAAGACCACAAGATGTAGTTGTCGCAGTCATCACTAGGGAGGTGCAACAACATGAAGGGACATTTGATTAGCCAGGAAGAAGAAGGTATCATTTGACATTGAGGCCGAGTGTGACATGTTATTTTAGGCGCGTTGTGGACCCCGGTAAAGCCATCATCTGCGACATGCCCCCTATTTTTATGCTACTTCAGAAGCAGGTCCGTCGGCGCCGTCTGGAACCTTGCAAAAAAAATTTGAGAGCTGCTTATTGTTGGAAAGGGATCTAGATGCTCTAGTTGAGATCAAGGGGTTGCTGTAGCAACCAACCAGGGGACGGCAGGAGTCCACGGTAAACTCCTTACAACGACGGAAGACAGGTAAGGAGATGCGAATGACTATCCAAATCAGGGACTATGATGTTGATTTAGTTATTCTGGATCTTGGTTCGGATGTCAACATCTTAACCAAGCATGCATGGCAGAAAATGGGGAGTCCCCCATTGAGCTGGTCTCCTGTACAGCTCTGGTTAGCTAATCACGCTAAAGTGACACCGATTGGGAGAGTCCCACGTCTTGTGGTGGACATTGAGGGCATGCATACCTATGCTGACTTCGATGTCATCGAAGTGGTTGAAGGAGGAAGCTCATATCCCACATTGTTGGGGATCAGATGGGCTAATGACAGTGGAGCGGTAATCAACTTCAAGCGGAGGATGATGACTTTCGAAAACCGCGATCGCAGAGTCATAGCCCCGTTGGATCCGGCTGAAGGACGTCGATACATTGAGCCAATGAAGGATGAAGATCCCAGTGGATGGGACCACACATTCAACATTTCTGAAGACTATATTCATCCGACTGCCAACGGTGAGCTGGGATGGCGTAGTGAGAGCTCTACGTCTTCCGACTTTGATGATGCGTTAGAACATTGGCAGAACCGCTTGCACAAGGTATCGCTCCACAAATGTGGATTAGTCATGTAATCATTATGTCGCGTTGCAACGGAAATGGTCACATTACCAATATATGAAGGGTTTCGTGGCTTGTCCGACTTTTTGACAGAATTCAAGGAACGAGTTTCTAGACCACAGCGATTGCTAGCATTGGAGGAAGCACTTAAGGATGCTCCAACATGCTAGTGGGAGACACACAAGAAATCAATTAATGAATGGTCGCAATGCAGAAGATTGATGACGGTTCGCTTTGGCGATACTGAGGTCTACCACACAGGGAAATATGATGGTTGGAATAACCCTGGCAGTCATATGAAGGAGTGTCATACATTGTGGGCATCGCGACCGCAAGATGAGTGGGTGCATGCCTTTATCCATACTTTAGATGAGATGTCGCACTCATGGTATGCTGCAGCTCAGTTGCGATGAGAAATTACTACTTGGGTGGAGTTGACGGTATGCTTCACTCATACGTTCACTTTCGCGGATGCGAACCCTGATGTCAATAATGCTTTCCAGCTCATCCGCGATGTGGTTGTAAAGGTTGTTCCAATAGCATATCCCATAGATCCACATGTGCAGTGCCAGATGCAATCCCTGATGGAATGTTACAATATCACCAGTGGGCCTGAAGATGGTGACGATCTGCGGAATGTCAATATTCCCGAGTCTGAAGGGAGTCGCGATGTGATAGCACCTGATGCACCAAGTGATCCGATCAGCCAGCCATTGAAGCTCCGTAAGATCAATATTGGGATGGAGGCCACTCCCAAGTTCGCGAATGTTGGAGATTATTAGGATGATGAGATGATGGGGAAGGTCACTGATTTGCTACATGAATTCCAAGACCTCTTTCCTACGAAGTTTTTCTGAGATGAAAGGTATCTTTGGCGATTTAGGTGAAATGAAGATCCCCTTGAAACCAGATGCTAAACCGATCAGGCAGCGACCCTATTGGTTGAATCCACGACATAAGGAGAGGGTCAAGGTAGAACTTGACCACATGTTGGATGCTGGTATCATTGAACCGGTCGAAGAGTCGGAATGGATTAGTCCTATGGTGGTGCAGGACAAGAAGACTGGCGAGGTGCGCATCTATGTCGATTTGCGGAAGTTGAATGATGTCTGCTTGCATGATCCCTTTCCGACTCCATTTACTGATGAAGTACTCGAAGGTGTGGGCCGCCATGAGATGTACTCTTTCACGGACGGGTTCTCAGGGTATGGTTACTTCTTTTTCAGGAGTTTGATTTTGAATTGATTGTCAAGCTAGGGAGGTTGATTGCTGGCTCTGATCATCTATCGCAGATTAAAACAGGAGAGGAGCCAACTAACATTGAAGACGGGTTGCCTAATGCGCAACTATTTAAGGTTGGAGTAGCCGATGGCTATTTTGAAGAAATCATTCAGTTTCTTGAAACAGGTACCTCACCAAAGGAGTTCACTACTAGTCAGAAGAAGTAGTTGGTGGTCAAGGCTGCAGATTTCCAGCTCATTGCTGACAAGTTGTACAAATTAGGCATAGATGAGATCTTGCGACGGTGTGTTTTGCCACATGAGCAAGGGCAAATCTTGTCAGAAGCACATACAGGAGTGGTTAGAGGGCACTATGTGGGTCGTGCGACTGCTAGGAAGGTACTGCAGGCGGGGCTTTGGTGGCCCACACTGCACACCAATGCGACAGACTATGCGCGGTCCTGGGACGTTTGCCAGAGAACCGAGAAGCCATCCAGGCGAGATGAGATGCCGTTGATGCCTCAGCTAACAATGCAGCCATTCGACAAATGGGAAGTGGATTTTGTGGGACCAATCAATCCACCGGGGAAGTGCACTAGTGCAAGATACATCATCATGGCGACAGATTATTTAACAAGTTGGGCGGAAGTTGCACCAGTCGTTGATTGTTCCGTGGCCACAGCAGCGCAATTTTTGTTTGACAACATTGTCACTCGCTTCGACTGCCCCAAAATATTGTTGAGCGATCAAGGCAACCACTTTCTCAATCGCGACGATCAGTGCATTGACAAAGGAACTGCAAATACATCATAAAAAGAGTACACCATATCATCCACAGGAAAATGGCATGGTGGAACCTTTCAACAAGATATTGGAGCATGCGCCGACAAAGGTGTGCAATGCGAACCGCGATGACTGGGATCTGAAAATCCCAGTATTGTTGTGGGCATATCGCACCACATGTAAAAGGTTGACGGGTTAGACGCCATTCAAGTTAGTGTATGGACAAGAAATGATTATGCCACTGGAGTACATTGTTCCGAGCTACGCATAGCGGCAGTGACAGGTATGAATGCTGCAACAGCATTAGAAGAACATCTAGCGCAGTTAGTATAGCTAGAGGAAGATCGCTTTATCGCAGGATTCCACCAAGGGGTGGAGAAGGATCGTCAGAAGGCTTGGCACGACTGCCACATTAAAAAAAACAATTTCAGCAAGGTGACTTGGTGTTGTTGTATGACAGTAAGTTTATGAAACATCCAGGAAAATTGCAAGTGCATTGGCTGGGTCTGTATCGCATCAGTACCATGACTTCAGGAGGCGCAGTATAGTTGCAGCAGGTGGATGGAGCGATGCCCCCAAAGTTGATAAATGATAGTAGGTTGAAGCCCTGTCAGTCAGGCTTGGAGCAGCGCGATGCCTGAGTCACATCCACGAAAAAAAATAAAAAAATTGCAGGTTGATTGGTGGCAGGATTGTGAACTGACAAAGACGAGAATGCACAGGCAGGGAGGCTTGCGCCGCAAGCTAGGAGTGGTCCGCGACAGTAGCAGGGTCGCGACTGGGTCAAATCAGAAATCATTACGGATCATTCGTCGACTCGGATTGTGCCAGAGGCACACATGGTTGGTACGAGGAATACACTGTGGCAGCATGGCCGACGGTACTTGGGGTGATAGTTTGCACACTTGGCACGAATGGCAATCGGCAGCAATATGGCTGCCATGCTGCTCGTCAGCACTCTAGTTCATACTCAAACAGAACAGCAGAAGGATATGATTTGCATCTAACGTGGACAAGTGGTGTAAATGATTGCTAAGGCAGACGTCCGACCAAACACGAGGTATAAATATAGGAACCAGAGGACAGTAGAGCACAAAGGTTTTCCAATCGAGAGGTGTTATGCTGCGATAGGGTCATGCATATAGCTAAGTTAGGAATTCCAAGGAGGTAGTGGAAATGATTCACTTCATTTCGTGTGGTAGCACACCAAGCGTGCTGAGGGCCCAAACAACGAGTGTGCATGAGTGCCTGGAGCAAGCCGCACCGCGCACACTCGGGGGTTACAAGCATGAAGTCTCTTTCGAGATGTCTAGGCAGTTGGTGATAGTTCGAAGTCTCGTGGTCCCTGTGAAATAGATGTGCCAGAATCACTAGCCTGTTTCGCACCTCGACGCTCTTCGTAAACTTCTCCTCCATCTGCAATTTATCCCTCAAGACTGGAGGATGAGTTTGCGCGGTACATAACGACAAGCCGGGGAATGACTATTTTTGGGTGAGAAATACACGACAGTAAATTGATGATCCGTGTAGCAGAAGGAGCAGGACAACATAGCACGATCCAGACAGCAAGAACAGTCGCCGAAACAAAGTTCAGACACGACCAGCGCATACACTATGTCCAGTTGACGTGGCTTGAGGGCGAGCCACAAGATTGTGTTGGGGGCCTGTTGGCAGGTGGTTTGGTAAGATAGAATCGCAGCATAGTTGATGCTGCGACAAGTTAGAAGATATCGCGGAAGGTGGAGAGATGGGCGTAAAAAAGATTATTTTATGCATTTTTGGGTCGATTGTACCACAGTTTGTGGGTTTTGGGTCATTTGAACCATATATCATGTATTTTTGAGTCATTTGTACCGCAGTATGCGGATTCTGGTTCATTTTGGACTATGTCAGTTAGATGTTGTGTCATTTGTCCAAAGTGTCGGTTAGGAAGTTGTTAGTGAATGGACAAGCATTGTAAAGGCGAAACCCTATATATAGACATAAGTTGTAAGTGGTGAGGCATCTTAGTACGAATGTTGGATATGTGCATCTTTGAGTCAGTATCTGAGATCAAGAGTTACAGGTGAGATCTGTATTCTTGCGGAGATATTGTATTAGGGTTTTGCTGAAGAAATATGACATGATGGAACTATTTGGTGAAATTCCCTGTGTATTGTTTACGATAATGCATGTCGTGATTCATGAATGATGCTATGTTTTCTTGCTGCAACTAATGCTTTACTGCTATACTCATTGCAATGAATGTTTCTATTGAATGATTTTATGGATATAATGTTGCTGAAGTTGAATGCATAGATATATTTTTGAATGTCGCAATAAGTTTAAATGATTGTTGCCGCAAACATCCTCCTTCATTCAACGGAAACATGGTTCCGTCCACTCTCCCTTGAACGGCTCGGGTGAGACCTCATCTGCTCCACAGGTGTTGCTGGATGGGGTAAAACCCGTCTGGGCCGGTGCTCAGGGAGATCGCGGTAGGTTGGTGTCGACAGCGATGGGAACCGTTGTTGACTAGGTTTGAGTTAACATATGTCATTTGGACTTTCTTTGACAACATTACATTCAAGTGGAGATGCACATGCTAAGAACAATGAGCTAGTCGGAGTGTTAGTGTTGCTTGACTGTGTTTGACCTTGCTTTCCTTGGTCATACTGCTTCTTCATGCATTCATATGCGAAGTGTCCAAACCTCTTACAGTAATGACATTGAATTTTTTATTTATCAGACCTCTATTCACTTGGCTGATTGGGGATCTGATTTTGAACTCTACCAACGACATATGCAAGGCTGCTACTGTGACCTCCTCTGAAAGAACTTGTTCCTCTACCTCTAGAGTTTGATCTTCCCCTACCTCTTCCATGACTTATGGATGACTGTACTGCAAATGCACCTTCTAATGATATATCTGATCTGCTGATTCTATGTTCATGATTGAGTAATGAGGCTTGCAACTCATCAATAGTAAATTCGGATAGATCTTTGTTTTCCTCTAGGTTCACAACTAAAGAATCAAATTTCTTTGGAAAAACTTTAATAATTTTTTCAACAACTCTTTGATCACTCAGATTTTCTCCATGAGACTTTATTTGATTAATCAGACCAATAACCCGAGTATAAAATGATTCTACTGACTTTGTATCTTTCATTGACAGAGATTCAAAATCTCTTCTAGGGAGTTTTAGTTTGGCAGTTCTTACCTTGTTCAGACCTTGATAGGCAGTTTCCAGTGTATCCCATGCTTCCTTAGCTGTCGTCATTGCTGCTACTCTTGGGAGTATGGATTCATGTGTTGCTTGATGTATGTAGAATAATGTCTTTTCATCTTTCTTCCTCTGTTCCTTCAGGACATCCTTCTCAGCTTTTGTGAGATTGTTGTATGTTGTCAAATTTGTTGGTTCTTCATAGCCATTTTGAACTATTTCCCATACATCTTGACCTTTGAACAAAGCTTTCATAGTTAGAGACCAATATTCATAATTTTTACTTGAAAAGATTGGAGTTTGCAAATTACCGGAAGTAGAAGCCATGCTTAACTTTCTTTTCCCTTTTTTGTAAATTTAATTTCTATTCTCCGTAAACCAGGCTCTGATACCATATCAAAGGAAAAAAACACCACTTCTTGGAGTAAACTTTCAACTTCGCAGAACACTGGCTTCGCAGAATATTAACTTCACATGAATTGAACTTTGCATAAATGAACTTCGCACAAATGCGAATTTAACTTCGCATAACTTTACTTTGCATGAATTTACTTCGCACTTAGGAGAACATTTACTTGGAAAACTTCTTTACTTCATGGAGATTAACTTCGCACAAACTCACTCTTAAACAAACTTTTCATTAAAATATAAATAACTTTTACTACGGTAAAATATTTGGAAAATCTTGATTTTATTTAGAGACCGTAAATGTAAACAACATTTACAGAAGTAAATATGGAGAAGATGTGCCACATGCAATATCCAACATTCTTGAGAATGAATACATAAAACTATAGACTTATATATTACCGCTGTAAAACAGGGCAATTTTACCGCATTACATAGAGATGGAACTTACTTCGATCTTTCACCTTTTACAGAGTTTGGGCTCTTAATACACTTTACAACTATTAGCTTGGGCTCACAAAAACATCGCGAACCTATCCTTCTTCTCCTTTCTTTATTCCTATGTTCCTCTCTATGTTTTCCTATCTTCTTCTTCTTCTATATATATACACAAACTTGACATCGCTTCACCTAGAAGCTACTGAGTTACATTAAAGACTGTAATTAATTTCTACCTAAGAATTTCTTGACTTGCGGAATACAAACGCGGTTAAATAAATACAAGGACGTGTGCAAGAAGCCTTCTGACATACTCACATAATGTGTGACATCTGTGCGGCTCTGCGAACTGACAAAAAGATTGAGTGAGTGACTGATAGAGCCAATGCAGACGATATACACAATCAAATCGTAGTTACATTTTTCCAACAAGTTGTTGGATGGATACCGAGAGGTGGCGTAGAAGAAGTTTCTATATTTGCTTGCTATTTTGTGTGGGTCAATAGAGACACCCAGGTGATACTTTATGAAAACCCCTCTTTTTGACATTTTTTCACGTTTGAAAGGGAATGAAACCAAACAACTTCGCGACTCAAATTTCCGGGTACAAATTTACCATCATTGTCAGAAAAATTAAACTAATCCTATTACCAAGCTAATAACAACAACTAGCAATTATAGAAGGTGCTATTATTGACTATAGGTGTTAGCAATTAAAGAAGGTGATAAATTGACTATGAAACGAAAAAAATAGACCAGTCCCCATAATTACCACGCTAATAACAACAATTAGCACGGAAAATTAGAAGCCCGAAAAACTTGTGATGAAATTATAAAGGGCGCTCTTCAACTAGAATTGTGAAAAACTTTCGTGCGCTATTCTCGACTGTGAGAAGAAAACTAGAAGCGTGAAAACCTTTCGTTGTGATCGTGACACTTATGCCATTTACAAATGATGGGTTTAATAAAATAAAAATAAAAAATCATTTACCTCGGGACCCTCTCACCAATGGATTTAATAAAATAAAAATAAAAAATCATTTACCTCGGGACCCTCCCACCAATGGATTTAATAAAATAAAAATAAAAAATCATTTACCTCGGGACCCTCCACCAAACAAGGGAGAGGAAAATGGGAAAATTAAAAGCACATGAAGGAGATAACGAAAAAAGGAAAAAGAAATAAAAGAAAAGTTACAAAATTAAAATAACATGAATGTGATAATGAACAGAGATCTTGAAGCTCACCTTCTAAAGGTGCATAGACTCTACAATAATGTTATGACAAAGAAGGTGTCTAAGAAATATTAAGTCAAGTCAGAACAATCCATTATTCCAAAATGAAACACATTAAAAAAAAGCGTTTACTTTACTTTTGTAAAATAAAACTGTATTTCGATCATATTTTTTAATCACTATATTCGAACCATGAAAAACATTTATTTGATAAACAACATGCTTTGCATATATTCAAATACTCTTTGATTCATATGGGAAAAACAACCCTCTTTTGTCACATGTCATATCCCTTAATAGGGCACTTACCATATCCTACAAGTATCTCGACTTCTTTTCTTTACGTTCACTCATTTATAATTCTTAAATTCATCTACAAATTTATAAAAATAATAATAAGTATTACTATATATTATTAAATTAAAAATAAGATTGATGTGCAATTCAAATTTAATTATGTATTTATTATACGGAGAGTGATAAGTATATATTAACTTAATTTTAAATTTTACATAAAATAAAATTTATAGATAATCATTTCAACCATATTTAAGTTTAGATAATCTAAATAGTTAGTGTATTGTAAGCATTGGATTTATTTTTGCAATTAAAAAACTTAATTTAAAAAATGAGAAATCATGATTTTACTCTTAAAAAAATGTATCAACAAAAATGATTAGAAAAAATCAAAACTTACATTTAGTCAACTTAGGACAAAACCCTTCAATTTACCGTTTATTGTTGATTTGATAACACATAGTTACTACTTACTTGGTATACATCACATTTTTTTGTTTAATCATTTCATTCAAAAGTATATATTCTTGCTAGAATTGGATGATGTGATTTGTTGTTGAAATTGTCATTTTGATTATTCAAATTGAAATTTTGATTGCAAAAATGGATTCAACATCCTCGATTACCTTGGGGAACCCCTATTATGCAATTCCAACAACCCAAAACTACTATTTCATCAATTTTAGTCGGATTTTGGTCAGAAAAATAATCGGATTTGGGTGCAAATAGTCTAGAGTTTAGCTTACTCCTTTATTTTTAGCCTACGGGAAATTTAATTTCATCCTTTGTCATAGTAATAATTACAAACTACGACAAAATTCTCAAATTAATAATGACAAAGTTCTGGTGTATTTCTCAATAATATTTTATTTCTACATTGAAGATGATCTTTTAGCAAGGTTGAGTTTTTATCCATTGTATCCATATTCATTATCCCTCCATCGAATATAAATACACCCCAAATGTCATTGCTTTACTTGCTGAAAATATGCCACAACTTCTCCACTTCCCAAAATGGGCCTAGCTTTACATAGGGCATCGCTTCTCTAGTGTTGAACAACCTTTTGAAGCAACGAAAGTTGGAATCTATAAAATCTCACCTTGATAGCTTTACAATTATAGGGATTCATTATGATGCAGCTTGAAATTTCATATGCTTCCTTTATTCATCCAAGTAATCTTTACTTACTAGAACAAAAAATCCCTAGCTTCAATTCAAGTTCTACAATTTTGTTTTATTTGTATTATATCAATATGAAATGATACACAATTTTATTAAAAATAAAAAATAGAAAACACCAAAAAAACATTTTCTTTAGCGTGAATTCCCCACTCCATCTAGCGAGATTTGTATTTTGTAAATTTTAAACCTATGTAGAGAAGCAAAGCATATAGATTCTTTTAAGAAAAACATAGATTACACCACAACATTCACACATAGTACACAGAGATTTACCCTGGAAACCCTTCACCGAGAAAACCAACAAACCTTGGAGCCACCACTCCTATTTTTCTCATCATCTCATTATGAATCACTCACAATACAATATAGGTATTTGTTGGAAGCAAGCAACAACCTCTTCACTTCTTGACAAAGTGAAGAGAGATCAGTCCTTTATGTGATAAATGAATTAAAATTTATATAGAGCTCCTTCAGAATCTTTGATTCTGAAGGTGCTCTTAATCAAAGAAAAGTAATTAATGACTCTAAAAGCTGATAGGGACTTGATCATCGAACTTGGCTTTCGAATGAAGGATTGATAAGTTTCGTAAATTCTCATTGAAAATTGTTTAAAATATTGAAAAGAGTTTATGTGACTTAAGGGTTTGTGTCAAAGAAATATCATAAAACTCATTGTTTAGGGTATTATTAGTCTCGAGATTAAGTGAATTTGGGAATCTAATATCATAAGTAATATCCTATCATAAACTTTTTCAATATCATACTTAATCGATAAATGATGGTTTATATAGGAAGTGTTTCCCATATGGTAAATACCCTATGTAATGATACATACTATAGTGTGTTAATACTATGTATAAAGGTTTCGACTTAGTGTTGTATATATATATAGTTTGTACATATAAATAAAATAAACACCAAGCTGGCCATTTGATTAATACCTACTCAACCTTAAAACGCAATCTATGCTTCTTCACATCACGACGTAATATCATAGAATAATGATGATCGTTGGATGAACTGACCATGCGCTAAATCAACGGTTAAATTGATAAACCTTTGGATCGGTGAGCTGGCATGGAAACGTGGCCTTCACCACTTGACAGACTCGACAATTGTACGCATTTGGTAAAACCATGTTGACAGTGTTAGTTGCTAACACTCATTACGAACTACGCCATCATACCTATTAATAATGAACCACTGTCAATAATCAATGATCTTAATAATGGTTATATCAGTTGTCATATCGCTGGTTCGCCAAGTTAAGCAGTCTTCGTATCGCTGTTTCGTTAAGTTAAGTAGTGGTCACTAATTGGCAGGGTCAAAACGCAGATAAGTTAGCATAAGCCATGGTGTAGCATGAAAGTTGTAATATTTATCACCATCCCGCTAAAATGGTAGGTTCAGAGATTTGATTGTGATCAGATTTCGAGCATGTGAAGTTTTTTCCAGCATGTCGTGTGTGTGGGTACCTATTCCCTTTATTTTCACTTTCCCTTTCATTCCACGGCTAAGCCTAGACAGTGCTGAAGAAACCATGTCTCCTCTGAATCGTTTTGAAATCTCAGGGTATGAAATTATTGAAGCTAATCAGGAGGTTGCCCAGAAATTCGAGAAAATGGGATGGACGCATTTCTTTCAAAGCTTTGATGGTCATCATGTGGAGATTACCAGAATGTTTGCAATGGGTTTTAAAAATGACAGGGTGCGAATTGGGGGTGTTGAGTTTGTTATCAATGAAGACAAAATTGCTGAAGCCACGAAACTTCCCCAGGTGGGAGAACGCTGGTTTAAAGGCCTTATGGTGGATAAGAAGAAGTGTTTGGCTTTGTTTACGCCTTTACCAGATAAAACGAAATTGAGAGTAGGCGTGCCTGTAAAATTTCTCAAGCCCGAGTGGAGAGCTTACTATGAAATTTTGGTAAGATACGTAACCTGTTGTGGACGTTTTTCCCATTTGCATTTGTATCATTTACGGTTGTTGTTAGCGGTAAAGGGTTATAAACTTAATTTGCCCTTCTATCTGTGGCAAAGCCTGAAGAAAATGTCACAGTCGGTAAGGAACTTTAATAACCCTGATAATAGTCTGTGTCACCATGGACTGATTAAAATTTTACTGCAATTTCAATTATCCACAAAAGGTCGGTCGTGGGATGAATTCCTAGTCGATTGTAAATTGGGGCCAACACAGCATTGGCCTAATTCGTCTCCTCGAGCTCGTAGGAAACGAAAAATCATAGATCCTGAGGATGATAGCTCAGAGGATAATGAACCAGAGGCCATAAGCACGTCTGTAGACGATGAGGTAGATAAAGATGATGATAGGGTTTCAGTTCCTTGCAGTTCTAGGGAAATTTTAAATGAATCACAACCCGATAATAATGATGGAAACCCTGTAAAATTTAAAGAGGGATCAGCCGAAGACGAAATTGATAAACCTGCTGAATGTGATAAAATTTCTATGCATAAGCTGAACCATTTGGCTCAGGTTTGTTGTGATAAGGAAGGGTCGAAGGTTGGAAACTTATCATCTTCACGTAGAATCACCAGAAGCATGCATAGTCGTCATTCTACTCCAAGGTATAGGTCTGATCCACAGACTTCCAAATCTACTGTTGCCGAACCCGCAGTTGTAGATATTGAGGATGATATTCCGATACCTGTCCCTAGCGCAATGGGTGTAGGGAATTCCACCACTGTCCAGGGGAATGATGTGCCATCAGGTGAGGTCGAGGGTAATCAACTAGAAATAGATGTTGACACTGTACAATTGGAACCATCACACAATCAGCGTTGTGATAGTCCTCGTTCTCCTCATGTAGCTAGCGAAGACGAAACCCTACAGCAGGTATTAGGAAATATCTATCAGGATAAAAAAGCAGAGTCTAGAGGAAAACGCAAACAGTATACGGTCTTGTTGGAAGAAGAAAATAAAACGTTCAAGAAAGAATTGTTAGAATGGATTGACAGGTGGAAAAAGGCCAACGTGAAAAAGAATCAATTCAAGAAATCTAAGAAATCCATATTAAAAACAAACCAGATGCTTTTGGAACGAATTGAAAAACAAAATGTCAAAATTATCAGGTTGAAAGCTAAATTGGCCGAAGCTAGAAGAGTAGTCGCTCTTCATAATGAAGCCTAATAGTTCTTTCCCTTGTTGACAGGTAACGATTTTTTTTGATTTAGCATGTCTGTAAAATCGGAGATTTTACAGGCATGCATTTATAATTTTGTTTTAATATTTCGGTTAACTGTGTTAAATCGTTTCTGATATGATGTATTTATTGAGTTTAATGCAGGAGGGTTTTTATCACCGCTTTCTTCCAGGAATGCAGGATATGGTGGATGCGTTGGCATGAAAGTATAGCTGATCTGTTACAAGTTGGAGTATTCTGAATGGCCAAGAATGTTCTTAGATGCCTCGACTCAGGCTAGTCGATTCTATTTTTAGTATTTGGTGTAATTAGATGCTTTTATGGTTAAGTAATTTCCTATAATGTTGCATGCAACATTTATAGCAAAACCGACTCTCATTAGTATATGAAGGAAGATTTTTTGATGAACTAGGGATGGATGAAGTGTAGAAGAAACTTCTTGAAATATATTTCTATTACTAGTATTACTTCAAACTTGAAGCTGAAGCTCTGTTGTGGATAATACTGGATATCTACGAATGATGCTGTGAATGGTATTCATTTTTGGGTTTTATATATACCTATATTTCGGTTTGTCATCTTCTGTTTATATGCGAACTCTGTATGCTGTGTCGTACTCATGTTTAAACAATTTCTCACTTTGTCGTCTCAAGATTAGTTATTGAATGCATATGTCATTGTGGTTGGTTCATTAGTGTGTTCACTATAAATATTAGCTTGAATGATATAACTTTTTGTTTATTTAAAGTTTCATTTATATGTTAATGGTGAATTTTAAATAAACATTATCTCAAATTTGAATGACTGTCTTGAACAATAATTATTAATCAGTTCTGGAAATGAAATTTGGCTGTGTCTCTTAGGTTGAAATTCAACTCCATTTCTATATAGCAGAGTAATTGTTGTTATAATTTAAACATGTTTGGTTTATATCATACTTCAATTTTCTGTTATAATATTAATGAAAAATCTTAGTTTCAAATCTGCTCTCAGCTGAGATAGGGTTAAATAGGATAGATAGGTTAGTTTTAAGTTTATTTTATTTTTAGCATTGTTAAATCATTCTGCATACTGTAATTAAACTTTCATACTTAGAAAATTTCACAAAAATTGAAGTCTTTCTTTCCGAAAGCAGCTTTAGGACATTTGTAAATATATAGATAGGATAAACATTAGAATAGGTTAGATTTTGCTAGTTTTGAGGTTTCCTTAAGAGACAAACTAGCTAGTAGCAGGACCATAACCTGCGAGGTCTTGTTAATTTAAACACACCGGATACTGCTTTAAGTTGATTGTGTGGATAAAACCTCTTTATTGGCTCTGATTCATAAAATCAGGCCAACAAATGGCGCTAGAAGGAGGGCCTGAATTAAGTAATGGCAGGTGAAACTAATGAAACATTTCCAACCAGCCAACAATCTTCGGAAATTAGTAGATCACCTCTTAGTGAAACTGTAAGGAATATCCTTGAACGTGATCCTATTACTTCTCCATTTACTCCCGCACAAAGTGCTCAAACTCTAGAAGAATCCAGACATATCCTTACTAGAGCTTACGCAAATCAGTTAGGTATTACTCCAATAGATTATGGTCTTCCTAGACAACAGCGACATAACCCACAATTGACCATAGTTACAGAAGATTTGGAAATAACTGATAATACTCCTCAACATCAAGCTGAAAGTTATCAAAGACAGATCACACAAACCAATACCACAAGGAGGTTAATTTCGGGAAGTGGTTCTGATCAGCCACCTTCTCCTCCTGAGTCACCACCTAACAGTCCAAGATCTTCTCATTCTGAGAGTTCTTCTAGTTCTCAAGGCAGTCCAATGGCAGGAAATGCAGGAGGAGGAGGTAATCCTCCACCCCCTCCACCCAATCCACAGCTCCCTTGGTTAAGGGCAGCTGCTGTGGCAATTCCTGGGGTACAACACCCATTACCAAAACATTCAGATAAAATTCTTCCTAAGTTTAACCCAGATGACAAAGAACCAGCAGAGGTGCATATTGATAAATTCATGTTAGCTGTTCAAACCTTAAATGTTCAGCATGAGGATGTTGTCTGTCGATTATTTCCTCTCACTTTTGAGGGCAGAGCCTCTACCTGGTATTTTTCGTTAGTACAAGGATCTATTACAAACTGGGAGGAATTTAATAAAGTTTTTTTAGATAAATTTGCGGAAGATAAAACACCTGCTCTTTTAGCCCTAGAATTATCTAGAATTAAAATGGAACCCAAAGAAAGGATTAAAGACTTCAATCAAAGGTTTCTAACATTAAAAAATAAAATTCCAATTGCTTCTCAACCACCGGAAGATATAATCATCAAAAATTATACATCAGCCTTACCTAGGAATTCTGGAATGTTTGTTAAGAGAGCTGGAAAAACAACACTGATAGAAACATTTGATGAGGCAATTAAAGTAGAAAAAGATTTTATGTCTTATGAACCAGAAAGGAGTGGTAAAACTGATTCTTTTCCTCGAAAGAAAGTAGAAAGATCTAGTTCAGATAAAGATAAAGCTTTCGATGTGGAACAGCTACAGAATGCTATTCGAACGTTAACTAATGAAGTTATTGGGTTAAAAAAAACTAGCTCTGAAGCTTCCCCTTCTCGGGATTACTTCAGAAATCAATTTAGACCAAACCCAAACGCAAACAATAAGAATGCACCCCCAGATATAGCTGCTAATGAAGAGATCTTTAACACAATTCGAGCTGTTCTCTCTTTATCTGAAACAACTAGTCAAGAAATAAATCAGAACAAAGAGGATGAAGAATCTGAAAATGAAGATGAATCAGAAGAACCTCAACAAATTAATGGACACTTCTGGGATAATTTTGTGAAAAAACATGAGAACAGAAGCCCACCCCCAGGACAACACGCATATAATACGCGTAGTAAAGCAATTGCAAATACTCCTGGTGCTTCAAGCTCAACTTCAAACACTGATAATAATAACTCACAACTGAACAAACAAACTCAGTCAAATAAGGCTACCCAAACCATTCAAAACGCTCCAAAGTTGGATTTACAATATGACATAATTGAAGATTTGAAGAAGACACGTGCAAACATTAGTATGTATGATCTCCTTCAAATCTATCCAATGCCTGGTAGTCCTATTATCAATCCTGCGGTAATCACGATCATCCCTAATACAAACCAAAATGTTGCTGCAAACAGTTTAGGCAATGATCCAACAGCAACTGATAAAGGGAAAACATCAGCTGATAAAGCTTCTTTGATAGGTAAGAACTCTAAGTCAACTACACCTCCATTCTTACTTACCTTTGAAATTTTTAATAGAAATGTCCACAATTGCATGGTAGATTCAGGAGCATCTTCTAATGTTATGCCTTTATCTGTGTGTAAGAAATTAAATGGCAAATTTGTCCCATCCAATGCACAAATAACTCAATTAGATAGAACAAATGTGAAGGTTGTCGGAGAGATGAAAGATGTCTTAGTTAGGATTGCTTGTAATCCTTCAGTCTATCAAATCATAGATATCGTAATCGCTGATATACCTGATGCATATGGACTGTTCTTAAGTAGGGATTGGTCTCAACAGTTAAATGGTTTCTTTGCCACTGATTGGTCAACCTTGTGGTTACCAAAAAATGGAAAAGCAAATCAGATAAAGATACAAAGAGAAAGGTACATGAAACATACTGTTACAGAATTACATGATCCTAGTGAACCTGTGTTATTTTCTGATTCCATTATGGGAAACTACATGTATGAGTTAGGTTTTGGAGATTTCAAAGCTGAAAACTCTCTCCTTCCAGTAAGCAGCCAGCAATTTGAGATTTGTAATGTAACAGTTATTTCTCCTAACCGTTCCCTTAAGGAGACCATTGGTGATGAAAATAATGTAAATATTGTAAATATCATAGAGAGCAAAGTAATTGCACATAATTCTACTTGGACTCTTTATTTCGATGGTGCAAAATCTAAGGAAGGAGCGGGCGCCGGTTGTCTGCTAATAGATCCTCAAGGTAATAAGACTTGTATAGCCTGTAGACTAGAATTTAGTTGTACAAATAATATGGTTGAATATGAAGCTTTGATTCAAGGATTGAAAAAAGCAATCGATTTGGGCATCAAAGAGATTGTGGTCTTTGGCGATTCAGAAATCATCGTTAGACAGGTGCGTAATTCCATTCATTGTTTATCTGAACATTTGCAAAGTTATCAAAAGGAGGTATGGAATCTTATTACATATTTTGATGCATTTAACATAAATTCTGTTCCTAGAAGTCAAAACCAAGAAGCAGACTTATTGGCAAATGTAGCTTCCAAATTGATTCCTTCAGAAAAATTTTCGCCAGAATTCTTTTCTGTTGAATTAATTTTTAGACCTTCCATACCTGATAACATTTTTAATTGGCGTGTGTTTGATAATGATACACAGGTACTGCATTTTCTGACAAACGATGGAATTTTTAAAGATTCAGCGATAGATGAAATCACTCACGACGACAATTTACGAGATTTTTCGGTAATTAATGATTTTTGTTCAGTTGAGAAGGCTTTTGAACAGGTAAAACCAGTCCCCAACTCAGTATTGAGATTAGAAAAGTTTTTTGATCTGCAGGATAAGTTTAAATCAGTTCCAAATTGTAAAACCAATAGCTCTTGCATGAAATATGAAACCATCAATTTGGGAACGGAATCTAATCCCCAAACTATAAACCTAGGAATAGATTCTGATCTTGTAGAAAGAACAGCTTTCATAAAATTATTTAAAGAGTTTAAAGATATATTTGCGTGGACATATGATGACTTAAAAACATTTAATACTCAAGTCGTGCAACATATAATTCCAATTAAGCAAGAATCAAAACCTTTTCAGCAGAAATTAAGAAAATATCACCCATCATTAGAACCAACAATAAAAAAGGAATTGAATAAATTGCTAACTGCCAGGATCATTTTTCCTGTCAGACACACTCAGTGGGTAGCAAACTTAGTTCCAGTTAGAAAGAAAAATGGGGATATTCGATTATGTGTCGATTTTAGAAATTTAAATAAAGCTTCTGAAAAAGATAACTACCCAGTTCCACCCATGGAACAAATTCTTCAGAAAGTATCTGGGGCTGAGATACTGTCTCTCCTTGATGGTTTCTCAGGGTACAACCAAATATTAG
Source organism: Larix kaempferi (assembly GCA_027924585.1). Lineage (NCBI taxonomy): Eukaryota > Viridiplantae > Streptophyta > Pinopsida > Pinales > Pinaceae > Larix > Larix kaempferi. Next base: position 2,394,642 of record BSBM01000851.1, on the reverse strand, counting down.
TCTCCCCGGATGATCAATTAAAAACAGCTTTTAGAACTCCATGGGGAACGTATGCATACCGTAAGATGCCCTTTGGATTAATCAATGCGGGAGCAACATTTCAACGAGCAATGGATATTGCCTTTAGAGGCTTGATTAATCATTCAGTCGTTGTCTATTTGGACGACGTTACTGTCTACTCTAAACATCGCCCTGATCATCTTAACCATTTGAGAAAAGTGTTTGAACGATGTAGAAAATTTGGAATATCTTTAAATCCTAAGAAAACAATATTTGCTGTTTCAGAAGGTATCTTGTTAGGATGTGTAGTATCAAAACATGGAATCATGATTGATCCGGAAAGAAAACAAGCTATTTCAAAGATTACTTTCCCTTCCAGCAAGAAAGGAATGCAGTCATTCTTAGGGAAAATTAATTTTGTCAGGAGATTCATCCCTAGTTTTTCAGAGACTGTTCGTCCTTTGCAGAAAATGATTAAAAAAGATGCTGTGTTTAGTTGGGGACAAACTGAAAAAGAATCTTTCCAGAAAATTTTAGAAGCTATCTCAGAAGCTCCTAGTCTTCTAAGTCCAGATTTTAACAAGGATTTTATATTATATACCTTCGCTTCTGATATTGCGTATGCAGCAGTGTTAACTCAATTAAACCAACAAAATAATGAGGTTCCAATTTCGTTCATGAGTTCAAATTTCAAAGGTGCTGAACTAAACTATCATGAAGTGGATAAACAAGCTTATGCTGTTTTTAAAGCGGTAAAACATTTTCGTCCTTACTTGTTAAAATCCAAAACGAAAGTAATTGTACCTTATTCTTCAGTAAGAAATTTGTTGGTACAGAAGGATTTAGGAGAAAAAAGGGCACCTTGGATGACAGCTCTCCAAGAGTATGACCTAGAAATCAAACCATCAACAATAGTTAAAGGGCAAGGATTGTGTAAACTAGCTGCTGAAGCTGCTCATTTGTCTGATGATAAAACCGAAATTGTCATTGATGAAGATTTACTTACTAGAGAAATTTATTTTTATCCACCACCTCAAGATTCCTGGTACACAGACATACGAGTACTTCTCGAAACAGGGACTGCCCCTGATTACTTAGATCCAAGGAAGAAAAGAGCACTAAGATTGAAATCTACCCCGTACTTATTAATAGATAATGTCCTTTTTCGAAGAAATTCAGATGGGGTATACCTCCGGTGTTTGGATAAAGATGAAACAGAAACAATTCTGAAAGAATTGCATTCTGGACCAGCGGGAGGTCATTTTGGTGGAGAAACCACAGCCCATAAAATTCTTAGGGCTGGTTATTATTGGCCTACCTTGTTTCGAGATTCTTATACTTTCGTTAGAAGGTGTCAAGAGTGTCAACTTGCCGCAGGAAAAGTTAAAAAATCTGCTTTCCCTTTACAACCTGTTTCAGCTGAAAGACCTTTTCAGCAGTGGGGTATCGATATAATAGGTCCAATAAACCCTCCCTCATCAATGCGACACAAGTACATAATAACTGCAACTGATTATTTCACTCGTTGGGCTGAGGCTGCACCATTGAAGGTTGTGAATACTAATCAAGTTATATTATTTCTGGATTTCTTTATCATAACAAGATTTGGTGTTCCTGATTCTTTGGTTTTTGATAATGCATCATATTTTTCATCAATTGAATTGAGTCAGTTCGCTTTAGAAAAAGGAATAAGAATCAGGTATTCAGCTAATTACCATCCTCATGGGAATGGTCTGGCTGAATCAACAAATAAAAATTTATTGAAAATTCTTAAAAGAACTGTTTCAGTTCACCATAGGAATTGGCATACAGAATTGGTTAATGCTCTCTGGGCAGACAGAGTAACTCCAAAGGTTGCAATAGGTAATTCACCATTTTTCTTAGTGTATGGGACTGAAGCTATTCTTCCACCAAATTTATTTTTACCTTCATTACAGTTAGCTCAGTCTGTCCAAGAAGAAGAATGCCTAGCAATGGAGAAAAGAATTAATGCATTATTAAAATTAGAAGAAGAAAGAGAACAGTCAAAACAACACTTTAACAAACATCAACAGATTGTTAAGTCGTGGTTTGACCAATCATTTAGTTCTGATCGTGAATTCCAGGTGGGAGACTTGGTCTTAAAATGGGATAAAGCTCATGAAGTTAAGGGTAGTCATACTAAGTTTCAAAAACTTTGGTTAGGCCCCTTTGTTATTTCTGAAAAAATAGGTCCAAGTACCTTTCGATTGCAAACACTTGAAGGACAGTCCGATACATTCCCTGTGAACGGACTGATTCTTAAGAAATATTTCTGTTAATAATTGCTGTCTAAATTGTATATACTTATTCACTGTTTATAAATAGTTTTTATATTTTTGTATATACACTAGCAAACTGTATATGAGTCAATATCTGTCAATATCAGATATTTCAGGTTGTTAAAATTCATGTATATAACTAGTCCTCAAAACAGAAATATGTGATTAACAATTATAATTAATATATATCAATAAGATCAGTTTTCTCATCAGTCTTGAAAATTTTGACTTGAACTGAAATCTTTTAAAGTTGTTTGGGTTGATCAAAATTTCTTGAGTTTGTTAAAAATCTTCGTTAGTTCTATTTATAAGTGTTTCCCGGATTTTTCTTTCATCTGATTATTTTCTTAAATAAGGATAGTTTATTATATATCTTTCTCAAAGCCCGTGCTTTTGAAAAAATTTTACAGATTTTTATCATTGGTTTAGAAAACTTTTGTCATTTGAAGACTGTCTAGCATCTGTTCCAGCTAATAACAAGCTAAAGTGAGAGACGGAAGGTCTCAGTAATGAGCCGGTCTGATCAGAATCATAAATATCTCTGGTATGACATTATTAGGAAACTAGTAATGGCTTTTGGTCTTAAAACCAAGAGATAAGGGGTCTCATCACGAGCCAGTTGATTCATTTTCTGGTGGTATTTATGACTGACATTACTATTTGGTTACCATGCTGGGTAATGATCTCTCATTTTAGTTAAAACAAAATCAATGAAAATCCCAATAAAACATAACTTTTGCCTGAAGAATAGGAGGTCTCAGTAATGAGCCGACCTAATCATGATCATCAGTGTTGCCTGGAATAACTTCATTTCTGATCACCAGGGTGATGGCTTTTGATTTTAAATTAAAAGACAGGAGATCTCATCACGAGTCGGCCTGCTTATTTCAGACAACTCTCGTGAATGATACTATCACGTTGGGACACCAAACCCAGGTAGTAGTCTTCAGTCAGAATTATCATTTAAAAGAAAAGAACAGCAAAGCAAGAAACAAGAAATTACTAAACCAAGGAACAGGTTCTAGATAGTTTTCAGAGGAAAGGTATTCGAGGCTGATGGTAAGATTATCCTTACTAAGAAGCACTGATTTTGATAATGATATCTGTAAGCTTATCTCTAATCATATGTTTGTTTCAAAAGATGAAAAATTTCTGGGTTATACTTATGAATCTGAATAAATAAAGGTTTGATATGAATAAAGGATTTTGATTATCTTTAACAGGTTTCTAAGATTTCGTTTTAATCATATTGTTTTAAGCAGAGATAACTGGTTCTCCCAGGTCGTCGCCATTTGTTGGAAGCAAGCAACAACCTCTTCACTTCTTGACAAAGTGAAGAGAGATCAGTCCTTTATGTGATAAATGAATTAAAATTTATATAGAGCTCCTTCAGAATCTTTGATTCTGAAGGTGCTCTTAATCAAAGAAAAGTAATTAATGACTCTAAAAGCTGATAGGGACTTGATCATCGAACTTGGCTTTCGAATGAAGGATTGATAAGTTTCGTAAATTCTCATTGAAAATTGTTTAAAATATTGAAAAGAGTTTATGTGACTTAAGGGTTTGTGTCAAAGAAATATCATAAAACTCATTGTTTAGGGTATTATTAGTCTCGAGATTAAGTGAATTTGGGAATCTAATATCATAAGTAATATCCTATCATAAACTTTGTCAATATCATACTTAATCGATAAATGATGGTTTATATAGGAAGTGTTTCCCATATGGTAAATACCCTATGTAATGATACATACTATAGTGTGTTAATACTATGTATAAAGGTTTCGACTTAGTGTTGTATATATATATAGTTTGTACATATAAATAAAATAAACACCAAGCTGGCCATTTGATTAATACCTACTCAACCTTAAAACGCAATCTATGCTTCTTCACATCACGACGTAATATCATAGAATAATGATGATCGTTGGATGAACTGACCATGCGCTAAATCAACGGTTAAATTGATAAACCTTTGGATCGGTGAGCTGGCATGGAAACGTGGCCTTCACCACTTGACAGACTCGACAATTGTACGCATTTGGTAAAACCATGTTGACAGTGTTAGTTGCTAACACTCATTACGAACTACGCCATCATACCTATTAATAATGAACCACTGTCAATAATCAATGATCTTAATAATGGTTATATCAGTTGTCATATCGCTGGTTCGCCAAGTTAAGCAGTCTTCGTATCGCTGTTTCGTTAAGTTAAGTAGTGGTCACTATTTGGCAGGGTCAAAACGCAGATAAGTTAGCATAAGCCATGGTGTAGCATGAAAGTTGTAATATTTATCACCATCCCGCTAAAATGGTAGGTTCAGAGATTTGATTGTGATCAGATTTCGAGCATGTGAAGTTTTTTCCAGCATGTCGTGTGTGTGGGTACCTATTCCCTCTATTTTCACTTTCCCTTTCATTCCACGGCTAAGCCTAGACAGTGCTGAAGAAACCATGTCTCCTCTGAATCGTTTTGAAATCTCGGGGTATGAAATTATTGAAGCTAATCAGGAGGTTGCCCAGAAATTCGAGAAAATGGGATGGATGCATTTCTTTCAAAGCTTTGATGGTCATCATGTGGATATTACCAGAATGTTTGCAATGGGTTTTAAAAATGACAGGGTGCGAATTGGGGGTGTTGAGTTTGTTATCAATGAAGACAAAATTGCTGAAGCCACGAAACTTCCCCAGGTGGGAGAACGCTGGTTTAAAGGCCTTATGGTGGATAAGAAGAAGTGTTTGGCTTTGTTTACGCCTTTACCAGATAAAACGAAATTGAGAGTAGGCGTGCCTGTAAAATTTCTCAAGCCCGAGTGGAGAGCTTACTATGAAATTTTGGTAAGATACGTAACCTGTTGTGGACGTTTTTCCCATTTGCATTTGTATCATTTACGGTTGTTGTTAGCGGTAAAGGGTTATAAACTTAATTTGCCCTTCTATCTGTGGCAAAGCCTGAAGAAAATGTCACAGTCGGTAAGGAACTTTAATAACCCTGATAATAGTCTGTGTCACCATGGACTGATTAAAATTTTACTGCAATTTCAATTATCCGCAAAAGGTCGGTCGTGGGATGAATTCCTAGTCGATTGTAAATTGGGGCCAACACAGCATTGGCCTAATTCGTCTCCTCGAGCTCGTAGGAAACGAAAAATCATAGATCCTGAGGATGATAGCTCAGAGGATAATGAACCAGAGGCCATAAGCACGTCTGTAGACGATGAGGTAGATAAAGATGATGATAGGGTTTCAGTTCCTTGCAGTTCTAGGGAAATTTTAAATGAATCACAACCCGATAATAATGATGGAAACCCTGTAAAATTTAAAGAGGGATCAGCCGAAGACGAAATTGATAAACCTGCTGAATGTGATAAAATTTCTATGCATAAGCTGAACCATTTGGCTCAGGTTTGTTGTGATAAGGAAGGGTCGAAGGTTGGAAACTTATCATCTTCACGTAGAATCACCAGAAGCATGCATAGTCGTCATTCTACTCCAAGGTATAGGTCTGATCCACAGACTTCCAAATCTACTTTTGCCGAACCCGCAGTTGTAGATATTGAGGATGATATTCCGATACCTGTCCCTAGCACAATGGGTGTAGGGAATTCCACCACTGTCCAGGGGAATGATGTGCCATCAGGTGAGGTCGAGGGTAATCAACTAGAAATAGATGTTGACACTGTACAATTGGAACCATCACACAATCAGCGTTGTGATAGTCCTCGTTCTCCTCATGTAGCTAGCGAAGACGAAACCCTACAGCAGGTATTAGGAAATATCTATCAGGATAAAAAAGCAGAGTCTAGAGGAAAACGCAAACAGTATACGGTCTTGTTGGAAGAAGAAAATAAAATGTTCAAGAAATAATTGTTAGAATGGATTGACAGGTGGAAAAAGGCCAACGTGAAAAAGAATCAATTCAAGAAATCTAAGAAATCCATATTAAAAACAAACCAGATGCTTTTGGAACGAATTGAAAAACAAAATGTCAAAATTATCAGGTTGAAAGCTAAATTGGCCGAAGCTAGAAGAGTAGTCGCTCTTCATAATGAAGCCTAATAGTTCTTTCCCTTGTTGACAGGTAACGATTTTTTTTGATTTAGCATGTCTGTAAAATCGGAGATTTTACAAGCATGCATTTATAATTTTGTTTTAATATTTCGGTTAACTGTGTTAAATCGTTTCTGATATGATGTATTTATTGAGTTTAATGCAGGAGGGTTTTTATCACCGCTTTCTTCCAGGAATGCAGGATATGGTGGATGCGTTGGCATGAAAGTATAGCTGATCTGTTACAAGTTGGAGTATTCTGAATGGCCAAGAATGTTCTGAGATGCCTCGACTCAGGCTAGTCGATTCTATTTTTAGTATTTGGTGTAATTAGATGCTTTTATGGTTAAGTAATTTCCTATAATGTTGCATGCAACATTTATAGCAAAACCGACTCTCATTAGTATATGAAGGAAGATTTTTTGATGAACTAGGGATGGATGAAGTGTAGAAGAAACTTCTTGAAATATATTTCTATTACTAGTATTACTTCAAACTTGAAGCTGAAGCTCTGTTGTGGATAATACTGGATATCTACGAATGATGTTGTGAATGGTATTCATTTTTGGGTTTTATATATACCTATATTTCGGTTTGTCATCTTCTGTTTATATGCGAACTCTGTATGCTGTGCCGTACTCATGTTTAAACAATTTCTCACTTTGTCGTCTCAAGATTAGTTATTGAATGCATATGTCATTGTGGTTGGTTCATTAGTGTGTTCACTATAAATATTAGCTTGAATGATATAACTTTTTGTTTATTTAAAGTTTCATTTATATGTTAATGGTGAATTTTAAATAAACATTATCTCAAATTTGAATGACTGTCTTGAACAATAATTATTAATCAGTTCTGGAAATGAAATTTGGCTGTGTCTCTTAGGTTGAAATTCAACTCCATTTCTATATAGCAGAGTAATTGTTGTTATAATTTAAACATGTTTGGTTTATATCATACTTCAATTTTCTGTTATAATATTAATGAAAAATCTTAGTTTCAAATCTGCTCTCAGCTGAGATAGGGTTAAATAGGATAGATAGGTTAGTTTTAAGTTTATTTTATTTTTAGCATTGTTAAATCATTCTGCATACTGTAATTAAACTTTCATACTTAGAAAATTTCACAAAAATTGAAGTCTTTCTTTCCGAAAGCAGCTTTAGGACATTTGTAAATATATAGATAGGATAAACATTAGAATAGGTTAGATTTTGCTAGTTTTGAGGTTTCCTTAAGAGACAAACTAGCTGGTAGCAGGACCATAACCTGCGAGGTCTTGTTAATTTAAACACACCGGATACTGCTTTAAGTTGATTGTGTGGATAAAACCTCTTTATTGGCTCTGATTCATAAAATCAGGCCAACAGTATTCTACAGCATCCAAAACCCTAATCCGTTAACCCGGATTAGTCAATAGACCCCAATCCCTTAACCGAGATTAAATTACATATATTTAGAAAAATCTCCCAAAATTGCATATGATCCCCAAATTGTTTTAGAAAAAGGTGTTGGAGGGATCGTCACCTGCGCCGCTAACAAGCGCACTCTCACCTTCACATGCATGTAGAGAATATAACACATACCCAACACTCTCCCACTTGTTCTTTTCTCTGCATAACAATGAGTCATGTGCTCATAAAGTCACAAGTTCAAGGCATTAATGCCCATAGATTTTCTACACCAAGAGAACTTCTTTGTACTGACCAAATTTGTTAATAAGTCTACAACATTCTTAAAAGTGTCAACCTTCTCCAGCAACACCTTGTGGTCTTCAACCATATCTCTCACAAAGTGATATTGCACATCAACATGCTTTTTCTTTGCATGATAAGAACGGTTCTTTGCTAGGAAGATTGCACTTTGGCTATCACAATTTAACCTTACAGATTTCTGTACAAACCCAACACCTGAACATAATCTTTGCAACCATACAACTTCTTTGCTTGCATGAGTGGCTACCATATATTCAGTTTCAGTAGTTGAGAGTGAAACTACTGCCTGTCTCTTGCTCATCCAACTGATAGCTCCTCCAAATAAGGTAAACACATACCCACGTGTAGATCTTCTATGATCAAGATCTCTATCCCAGTCTGCATCAACAAATCCATGTACATTTATTACTCTATCTGGTCCAGGTCTTCCTTGGTAGCAGATTTCATAATCTGTAGTGCCATGCAAATATCTGAAGATTGTTGGTCACCCTATACGTCAATTAATTACAACTAACACACAGGATGCTCAATATAAATTGTCAAACTTGGGGAGGTCTTTTATTTCAATGGCAATAAGCACAATCTATGCATAAACATCTCTAGCAATTGATTGAATAAATAAAGATGATAATACTACCTATCTGCTCAACCAAACTCATTCCATAAAGAAAACTAATCTAACTCATACATCTAGGAATTCAAAGTGCAACTATCTTCCTACAGAAACCAACCTAGTTGTTACTGATATAAGAATGAAATTGAACTAGACTACTTTTGCAAGAAGTTAAATCCTATAATTATCAAACTACAGTATTCAATCTTTACCAAAATGATCCATCCAGTAGCTACTGTTACTCAACCATAATCTGCCTAATCTATGAATTCAATAAAGATACAACAAAAACCATAACTAAGAAATAAATCTGAACTATAAATTGATAACCATTAGAAATCCTAGAAAGCATAAATGACTGAAAGGAATTGGATCTGAGCTTGGCTGTAACAGCTATTGAACACACATGCAATAATCAAACTAACCTACATAGTCGACTGTCACACCACGCAATTGCAGCTATTTGAATGTAAAGAATAAACTACCAATAAAGAATGCAATCATAAACTCTCTATTGCAGCTATCAGAAATACACATAATGCTATTGCACAACACACAACAAGAAATGAATAAATATAACTACCTACTTAACTTGTTAATCTCTGTGAGAAGGCGGGCCCTGGCATTCTAATAGAGATGCCATGAACTACCACAAATTAAGACACAGAAATGGAAGTAACTCTGCTCTTCATTAAATATGGTAATTCATAGTCCCAGTTCTCTATTACAACACGTATAAAATAATAATTATCCAACCCCAAACTTTGAAAGCCTTCCTGAATTTATACATGAGGAATACAGTTCGTGATCCACTGATTTCGTGCAGCAATGAAGATCTATGATCTTCATGCTGCAGAGTTACATGTAAACTGTTATAGACATAATGAATGGGGTTGTTAATCATGAAGGATGCTGTTACACTGGCAGTCAATGGATCAACGGTTCAACCAATCAGGAGGCGTCTTGTCTGTTGTAGCTATGCTCTGTTTTAGCGAACTATTACAGCTTCACGTGGAGAGATACGTTGTCCCTTGAAAATATGAGGAATTGAGTTAGAAGAGTAACAGCTGGCCCCACGTATGATTCTTTCCCAAGGCATGGTGACAGATACACATGTGCTTTGATCTTAACTTAATGAAATCAACACAAGTTAGCAGAAATCGAAACATAGAATTCATAACCATAACAATCTTAGGCATTTAATTGAATGAAACAATAATGATGTATACCTTGACAGGACTACTGATTAATTAGAAAAAATGCATGTATATGGTTTATGAAAGTAGGGTGTAACTGGGAAAAATGATGTAATAGGTATGGTCAAAAAGGGGCATTTCCAGGGCCCAACATCTCCCCCCAACTATCCATTTGCATGTCCCCATGCAACAGCCAATTAGTTCGATCCTAACTCTGATCATCGTTCATATTATGCAAGTGAGATGAAGAAATCAATTTTTACAAGTAGCCCTTGGAAACGTTGGTTCTTGTGTGACAACCTCTCTTTACCCTTGGTAGCTTCGTCTTATATTTGAACTCACCAAATTTTCAATTGTGTTGGTTCTTCTGAAACAATATCTTTTTCTTATGTCCCCTTCTTAGCATCCTTTTCCTGAGTTGTAATTCCAACAAAAACAAATTTTGAGGCCACTGGTTCTTGTGTAACAGCGTCCTGTTTCTTGATTCTTTTGGCCTACTGAATCGGTTCAATGTTTCTGAAACAATGGGGCTGCATCCTGGGATAATTCCTTTGATTGTCTTGCTACTGAGGATTTCTGTAATGATAGGTCCACTACTGTAAATTTATGCCCTTCCATATTAAAAATATATCCACATTCTGGGCATATCAGTTCTGGTTGTCCTTCACTCCCCTGAATGGACGATAAATTCCCCAATTGGTCTGTAACTTCCACCATTGAAATCGCATATTTCTTTGCCTGTTTTCGGCATGTCTCCTTCCATTTTTCTAGTCCTGCACAAAGCACTTGCACCTCTCCCTTTAACAACTCATTTTCAAACAGAAGATTCTCTATTTGAGGTTCTTCTATAGCAGTTTCTTATGTATCAGTAGGTATTCAAGGTTTCAAGATGGGAATCTCAATTTCTGCCCCAATAAATTGACCTGCTTCTGCTGTAGTAGCCATTTTGATTTTTCTCCTTTTCATTGGGCTTGATGTCTGGCCTTTGCTTATTAGCCCTTCTTTTCTCCTTTGAGGTAGAAAACATCTTATTTCCTTAGAAACAGGGGCAAATCCCTCCTTTCGAATTAAAGTTCTTCTTATTTCAGGGAAGGTCTCCACATTCAGAGCTTCTAGACCGCTTTTTGCTACTGCTTTCGCCTGACGTTCCTCTTCTACTGTTACAATTTTAATTGTCTCAGTTTCAATCTCCTCTTCATCCTCCAATCAAACTTATGGTTTTCCATTCCTCCCCCCGACTGAATTTGAAGAACTCCAGTCCTCATCCACTAACCTTGCAGAGCATTCACTGGGTGCTCTCGGATGAACCAGAAATTGCCCCCAGGTCAGTTTGTTATGTGTCAGGGCCCATAAGATTAATAGTTTAATTAGCCCATGATTCAAGAGGGGTGATAAAGGGTGCTGAGCTCTTTTAGCGTAATAATTCAAGAGTTGCAAGGATTTAAGAAGATAGTATGGCATATTTAGCAGCTTGTGATAACAAAAATGTGATAAGAGGGAAAATTCATAAATGTAAACAACACTGTACCTCCCTTCACATGTGATATATTTCTTTAAGAAGAGTGCAACTTGATCCCAAGGACTCGGAAGAGTCTCTAGCACTGTTCCTTTGCCCTGTGGTCAAGCACTCTCCCCTACCACCGGGAAATCCTTAGTTGCAGTCGGGTGACATCATTTCTGACTAAACCAATGCTTCCCGATTCTAGGAAGTCCCATTACCTCCTCCAAGATTACCTCTGAAACATCTACCCTTATGCCTCGAACCTTTGAATGGGTGCTCGTCAAATTTCGAGCAAATTCAAGGGTTGTTTCCTCATGAAAACCATTCAAGCGTTGAAAATAATCTGTCCACCCTGCTTCTTGAAAGATAGCAAAGACATCTCTGTTCTTATACAGAGATTCTATTGTTAACGGCTCATACCTCACAGGGATACCCATACCACTGATATTTTTGCGAAATATCGTAACGAGTACACCAGTTATAGTTTCAAACATCAAACTGACTGCATGCAGACACGGTTGATGGATAGTCGAAGTTTGAATTGAGCATTATTGGAATGGTGGCACAGTTAGTTTTGAGATAAAACCCATGGCAGGATTATCGCACAAGTCAAGTAGAATGACGATCAAATCATAACTACAGGTAATAGCTTTATCGTGATTTTGGTTCAGTTGATTTGCTATGGATCGATGACAGGGATAAATAACAAGTATAACCATTATTGCTTGCGGTGTCAATAGATGCCTAATCATGATTATAGTTAGAACCTGTACCTTCAAAATTAATGCTCAAGCCACCATTCTATCATGGCATGATGTTTCATAGTCGCATCTCTAGTAGAATACGTGTGTGTCGAGATGAGTTGGACACCGCCAACCAAGCTGATAAGTACATTCATGCTGATAGGAAAACAAGACGGCCCAATAATTTCCTTCGTTCTTGGCAGACTGTATTGAAACTGTGGAGTCATCATTTAAATTTGATCCAGGTCAGATTATTGACGGTGAGACTGTTCCAAAAGGAAGACAATCTAGCAGAGTTGCAGATGATGAATAAGAGGAGTTAAATAGAGTTCGGCGAAACATGGCAGACTTCCAATTGCAAAAATTTAGAGAAAAGGCAAGAACAGCGGTGTTGCAGCGGCTAAACTTGGCAAAATAGGAAAAAATAGCAGAGTCGCAGCTACTGGAAAAAAACAAAAATGAAATGGAAATAGCAGAGTCGTAGCTATTGGAAAAAGGTGAAAATGAAATGAGAATAGCGAAGTCGCAGCTGCTGGATTTGGCGAAATAGGCAAAATAGCGGAGTCGCAGCTGCTAGACTTAGCAGAATAGGAAAGAATGGCAGAGTCATAGTTGCTGGCAAAAAGGTGAAAATGAAATGGGAATAGTGGAGTCGTAGTTGCTAGACTTAGCGGAATAGGCAAGAATAGCGGAGTCGTAGCTGCTAGCAAAAAGTGAAGTAAATGGAAAAATCGCGGAGTTACAACTGCGAAAATAGGAAGAATGAGCAAGGTAGGGAGTCGCAGCTGTACAAAATGAGTAACAAGCAGATTTTCAGCTGGCTGCTGAAAAACTAACGAATCATCCATCTTCTTCAAAGAGATTTATTAAATTAGGAAACAATGTAAGGTGCCTGCAATCGTCTGGCCCAATCACGACTGTTGTTCCTCCAATTAATTCTTGCACACAAATCTTCAAAACAAACCCAATCAAGTGCAAAATGAACAATAGATAAAATACATAATGAAAAATAAATTATTTATGTACAAATTATTTGGATATTGTAGTTCTTAAAAATTCACAGGGGTTGAGAAAAGTCCCTTCCCTGGCGTTAACTGATAATTTGGATCTGCTGCAAGCTGTGACACGAAAGCATCCCTTGAGATCGGTTTGTGATACAGTCGTAGTCGATGACCATTTGCGAATAATGGTGTCTTGTTCTCATCAATGGTGATCAACCGAACTGTTCCATTGTTAAATACATTATCTATTTGATAAGGTCCCATCCAACGAGTGCGTAGCTTGCCTTTGAAATCCCTCTTAAACCGTGAATCATATAACAGAGCCCAGTCTCCTTCCTAGAAGACTTTCTTCTTTATGAATCTATCATGCCACTTAGAGCGCTGCTGTTGGATTAAATTTGTATGATTTACTACTGTTGTGCGCTTTTCATCCAATTCATTAAGCTGATTTAGTCGGTTCCTCTGTGCTTCTGATAAATCCAGATTCTCTTCTACGGCTGTTTTCAAAGTCCTGATTTCAAATTCAATTGGGAAAACAACATTCTTACCATACACTAACTCATAGGGGGGAAAACCAGTGGTGTTATTCCATGTAGTGTGATAGCCCATAGTGCCTCTGGAAGTCTCTCAGCCCAATATTTACGATGGCTTTTCACTGTCTTTATCAAAATAGCCTCGATGACCTTGTTTGAACTCTCCACTTGGCCATTATCACGTGGATGATATGGCGAGGTTTTTATGTGCTGAATATGAAATTTCTATAACAGTGCTTCCAGTTTGTGAGACACAAACTGTGGTCCACCATCTGTGGTGATTTCCTTGGGTACTCCAAACTGAGTAAAAATTTCTTCATACAAGAAATCAATCACAACTTGATCATTAGCCTTAACCAAGGCTGTAACTTCCACCCATTTGGTCATGTAATCTATGCAAACCAATATGTGAAATTTTTGTTTTGAGGGAGGGTTAATAGGCCCTACAAAATCTAGAGTCCATCTGTCAAATGGTTCAACCACGAGTTGTGGTTGCAAAGCCATTTCACCTAATCTGTTGGGTTGGCCATCCTTTGGCAGCTATCACATGCCTGAACATACTTCTTTGCATACCTGAACAATGTGGGATAGAAATAACCCATTCTCAAGACCTTATGACCTATCCTTTTGTCAGCAAAATGTCCCCCATAGGGCTCATCATGGAAAGCCTTAAGGATACTAAATATCTCATCTTCTCTAACACATCTTCTGATTTCTAAATCAAGCCCTGTGTAGAAAAGATGGCCATCAATCCAGTAGTACCTAGCACTCTGTTGTATGATCTTTCTTTTTTCTCTCTTTGACAGATGTGTTGGAAGCTTACCTCCAGCCAAAAAGTTTGCAATATCTGCATACCATGGGGAATGAGCTGATACTACAAACAAATGTTCATCAAGGAAGGAATCTTCGACTGGTAAATTGTCATCATTGTTAGTAAGTCGAGATAAGAAATCTGCAACAACATTTTCCTTCCCTGGTCTATCAATAATTGTGATATCAAATTCTTGTAACAGTAATAGCCATCTAGTAACTCTAGCTTTTGTGATTGGTTTATTCATTAAATATTTGATAGCAGAATGATCAATGTGCACAAAAGTTGAATATCCAGTAATATAATGTCTAAATTTGTTGATGGCATAAACTATGGCAAGGAATTCCTTTTCTGTGATAGTATAGTTTAGTTCAGTAGGAGATAAGTTCTTGCTAATGTAATAAATTGCATAAGAAGCATTACCTTCCTGTTGTCCCAAAACTGCTCCAATGGCAGTGTCTGAAGCATCTGAAGAAATATGAAAAGGCAGAGCCTAGTTGGGCCCTCATAAGATGGGTGCTATAGACATCCTTTTCTTTATCTCAGTAAACATTGTTTGGCATGCATCATTCTAGACAAACTATGAATCCTTCATCAACAAAGTAAACAAAGGAGAAGCTAGTTTGGAAAAATTTTCTTTGAACCTTCTATAATAGCCAACATGCCCTAAGAAGCTACGTACATCCTTTTGTGTTCTAGGAGTTGGTATATTTTCAATTACCTTGATTTTGGATGGATCTACCTCGATACCATTAGAAGAGATGAAGTTCCCAAGAACTATTCCCTTGCTCATCATCATATGGCACTTTTCAGTGCTTAAAGAGAGCTGGCTTTGTTCACAGCGTGTCAAGACCTTTTCTAAATTTTTCAGTGCTTTTTCATAACTATCACCATATGGAGTAAAGTCATCCATAAAAATCTCCATGCAATCATTTACCATCTCTGAAAATATTCCAATTATTGCTCTTTGAAATGTGTTTGGTGCGTTGCACAACCCAAAAGGAAGTACCCGGTATGCAAAAGTTCCCCAGGGGAAGGTGAAAGTGGTTTTGTCTTGATCTTCTGGAGCAATCTAGATTTGGCTGTAGACACTAAAGCCATCTAGAAAGGAAAAATACTTCTTCCCAGACAAGGTTTCAAGGACCTGATCGATAAAAGGTAAGGGGAAGTGATCCTTTTGTGTTGCCTTGTTCAATTCTCTGTAATCCACGTAGACCCTCCATTTACCATTCTTCTTTGGCACAATCACGAGTGGAGAGACCCATTCACTGTCTGAAATTGGGTATATAAATGCTGCTTTCAAAAGTTTTTGGATCTCTTCTTTCACAATGTCTCTTAGGTTCGGGTTCATCCTTTGTTGTGGTTAACACACAGGCCTAGAGTCGCTCTTAATATAAATGTCATGGGTACATAGATTAGAAGGAATCCCTTTCATGTATATATACTCCCAAGCGAAAGCTCCTCTACGTTGTTTCATCCAAGTGACTAGCTGTTCCAGCTCACTGGGTGTAAGGTTTGGATTGATGTTCAATGTTTTTGCCGGCTCAATTTCCACTGGAACAATTTTTGAATTCTTGAGTACTGGAATTATACTGGCATCACTGACTAGAGTTTCTTCTGTAATATCTTCTTGTTCTTTCTCATCAAATGTACTTTCGAGAATTTGATAAACATGCTTATTGACGGACATGGGCTCACTGATGAAACTGTTAATGGTATCGTCATCTATTTCATCTTTAAATGTTAAGGCTCTCGCTATTGTTAATAGCAGCTGAACACCTTCCTCCTCCTCCAAATCTACCCAAAGTGAAGTTTCAGCTTCTATGCTTGGTCGAGCTGGAGGATATAAGGTTAGGATTTTGATCTCAGTCCCATCTGAGATGGTCATAGATCCTGACCGACAAGTGATACAGGCATCTGCTGTGGCCAACCATGGTCTTCCCAGGATCAGTGGGTGTCCCCCCAATTGAGATTTCGGCTGTAACACCAAGAAATCTGCAGGGTATTTCGACGAGTCAACATAAATTATAAGGTCGTCTAGGATCCCCTCAGGCTTGATTGTTGATCTGTCAGCAAGTTCCAAAATAGTAGCGGTCGGTCGAAGGTTAGTGAGTCCAAGTTTCTTCACATTTTATATGGTCATAACGTTAATAGCCGCGCCTAAGTCTACCAAGACGTTGGGGATTTGTGTGTTTCCTATGTGAACTGTCATAGTAGGATTTCCAGGGTCATCGTATTTCTCCACAGGAGTCTTCTCCATTATCACTTCGAAAAGCTTTCCCAATACACGGACAGTGGGAGGATCCCTAGGCCTTCTTCCTGGTTTCTTGACACATAAATCCCTAACAGTCTTAGCATAAATGGGCACGTCATGGAGGGCTTGTAACAATGGAATTTTGACATACAATTTTTTCAACTCCCCTAAGAGATTGAATCGAGGTTGTTCCACTGTTTTTTGCAGGGCCAATCGTTCAGGGTATGGCGGTTCTCTCATCAATTGTGTAGGCTGTGCTTTGTCGTGTGTTACTTCCTGAGTTTTAGCCAATGTTTCAGTACGAATGTCATCATCCTCAATAATGCGGATTGTTGAATGAACAATATTCTCATAGTGCTGACTCACTCCAGTTTCAGTCACTAGGGATGGAATATCCTTAGTGATGATGGGTTGCACTACCCTTCCTGATCGTAATCGTATATCATTTCAAGGAACTTGGGAAATTGAATACGCAGGCATGTTGGCAGTCTCAAACTGATGGACTACTTTATTGTTCGGGTTTGGGTTAGGTTGTGCAGGTAGCTGTGGTCGAAGTGGTGCATTCGTAGGTGTGGCATTGTTTTGGAATTGCAGCTTTGGCTTTTGGTATTGTTGGTGAGGATACTATTGATACTGAGTCTAGTGATGGGGGAAGTTATTTCCTTGGTAAGAATTTCTCCAGTTGGAATTCCAAGGGGCTTGATTGTTTGACTGCTATGACCATGGTGTCCAAGAATTATGATTTTGCATTGAATTCTGAGATGGATGCCATTGGTTACCAGAATAATGTGAAGGGAATTGTGTATTCATATTATTCATATTGTTCATACCATTCATATTATTCAGAAAAAATGATGGGTCTTGATTCATACCTTGATTGCGAGGCTGTCATGGTTTCTTCTGTGCAATGAAGTAAGCTTGTTCCACATCTGAAGTGGATTCCTACATAACTGCCTTGACCTTAGGTAGTGAGGGAAATTCCTTGGTGTCATGCTCCAACTCACATATTCTATATATTTCTGCTTTTTCCAGCAAGCATTCCTTTAGTGGGTTTTTTTTCCTACATTTGGGACAGAATACACCAAGTGTAAGATCTTCTACTACTTTCCTCTGTTTTTCTCTCAAGACATCTAACTATGAGGAAATGGAGCTCATCATAACAGTTTTAAAATTCTCCAGCAAGTTGCCTATCTCTGCTCGAGTGGCTCCTCCACTAGCTGACTTCTGTGTCCTAGTGAATACATCCTGATCTCGATCCTTGTCTCGTTTGTTATTTCTAGAGGATCCCCTTGAGTACCTTCAACATAATTCAATGATCTTCTCGAAGGGTTCTTTTGAGTTGTCCCCTTTCCCCAACAAATTCAACATATCAAGGAAATCTTCCCTAATTGCTTGTAGAAAAATAATCGTAAGTACATCTTTTCCAATCTCAGTGTGTCCAGACCTTTGTAAGTTGTACAACAATCTTTCCACAAAGTCTTCCAAGCTCTCTTCTTCCTTCTGAATCGTTTTAAACAACTCTTCCTTTCTATCCCTGGTTCTACAATATTCTTGATATTTAGAGAGAAATGTGTTTTTCATTTTGTCCCAAGTAGTAATGGTCTCACGACCTAGACTCATGAACCAGCGCAGAGCATTTCCTTTCAAGGTGGCTGGGAACAGTTTCATCTTCTGAGCACTAAAGGTGTAATCATAGCTGCGACAGAGGATATCAAACTCAAAAAGAAATTCATCAGGATATTCAGAAGATTTACCATGGAAATTCGGGAGAACTGATGGTGAGATGTTTTTCATAGGAGCTTCTCCAGGTGTCTAGAGGATAGGGAATTATAATGTAGCCACAGTATTACCAGGCTGATTATCTTCCACTTCTTATTCCCGGTTCTCCCTATGCTCATTCTCACCTTCCTGTTCTCTATTAGCCATGTTGTCCGTCCCAAATTTAATGGCCTCCTTTATGCGTTCTTCCTCTGCCTTTGCTTCTTCTTCTCTCTTCCTCTCTTCTTCTCCCCTCTTTTCTTCCTCTGCTTCTTGGCGAGTCTCCAACCACACTTCCTTAGTAACTCTGGTTCCATTGATATAATAAATGTCCTCTCTATCTGGTACACCCATGGCGCTTCCCTTGTCTTCAGGAGGTTTCTTTTCTGCAATGAGAGTGGATGGTCCTGTATTATTCTCCACAGTTGATGTTGAATTCTCGAGATTGGGAGGAATAGAATTTCCTCTTCCTGTAGGTGTCTGTGGTGGTTTGGTAGAAGAATCAGCCTTAGCAATTATATCATTGATGAATGTTGCTCTTCCTAGACCTGCATTACGACCTCGACCTCGTTCACCTGCAGTGTTAGTATTCAAAGGGGGTTCCCGATTTGTTTTTCTTGTATTCATGCATGATGTAAATGATTAAACTAAAATGAAATAAAAAACCAACTACTAACTATGTCTATCTATTACCATCCTCGGCAATGGCACCAAAATGTTGGTCACCCTATATGTCAATTAATTACAACTAACACACAAGATGCTCAATATAAATTGTCAAACCCAGGGAGGTCTTTTATTTCAATGGCAATAAGCACAATCTATGCATAAACATATCTAGCAATTGATTGAATAAATAAAGATGATAATCCTACCTATCTACTCAGCTAAACTCATTCCATAAACAAAACTAATCTAACTCATACATCTAGGAATTCAAAGTGCAACTATCTTCCTATAGAAATCAACCCAGCAGTTACTAATATAAGAATGAAATTGAACTAGATTACTTTTGCAAGAAGTTAAATCCTATAATTATCAAACTACAGTATTCAATATTTACCAAAATGATCCATCCAGTAGCTACTATTACTCAACCATAATCTGCCTAATCTATGAATTCAATAAAGATAGAACAGTAACCAGAACTAAGAAATAAATCTGAACTATAAATTGATAACCATTAGAAATCCTAGAAAGCATAAATGACTGAAAGGAATTGGAGCTGAGCTTGGTTGTAACAGCTATTGAACACACATGCAGTAATCAAACTAACCTACACAGTCGACTGTCACACCATGCAGTTGCAGCTATTCGTATGCAAAGAATAAACTACCAATAAATAATGCAATCATAAACTCTCTGTTGCAACTATCAGAAATACACCTAATGTAATTCCACAACACACAACAGGAAATGAATAAATATAACTACCTACTTAACTCGGCAATCTATGTGAGAAGGCGGGCCCTGGCCTTCTAACAGAGACACTGTGAACTACCACAAATTAGGACACATAAATGGAAGTAACTCTGCTCTTCATTAAAGAATGTAATTCGCAGTCTCAATTCTCTGTTACAGCCCGTATAAAATAATAATTATCCAAACCCAGATTTTGAAAGCCTTCCCAAATTTATACATGAGAAACACATTTTATGATGCAGCAATTAAGATCTACGATCTTCATGCTACAGAGTTACAACTAAACTGTTATAGCCATAATGAATGGGGCCGTTAATCATGAAGGATGTTGTTAAACTGGCAGTCAATGGATCAATGGTTCAACCAATCAGGAGGTGTCCTGTCTGTTGCAACCGTGCTCTGTTTCAGTGACCTGTTATAGCTTCACGTGGAGAGATGCGTTGTCCCTTGAAAATATGAGGAATTGAGTTAGAAGAGTAACAGCTGGCCCCACATATGATTCTTTCCCAAGGCATGGCGACTGATACACCTGTGCTTTGATCTTAACTTAATGAAATCAACACAAGTTAGCATAAATCGAAGGATAGAATTCATAACCATAACAATCTTAGGCATTTAATTGAATGAAACAATAATGATATATACCTTGTCAGGACTGCTGATTAATCAGGAAAAAGGCATGTATATGGTTTATGAAAGTAGGGTGTAACTGGGCAAAATGATGTAATAGGTATGGTCAAAAAGGGGCATTTCCAAGGCCCAACAAAGACCCTCTTTACAGCTATCCAGTGCTCCTTCCCTAGTTTTGACATATATCTGCTCAATACTCCCACTACATGAGCAATGTCTGGTCTGGTACAAACTATTGCATACATCAAACTCCCAACCGCACTAGCATATGGAACTCATGCCATATCTTCTTCATCTTCCTGTGCCTTGGGACACTGATCTATAGATAACTTTAGACCTACAAGTATAGGGACCTTGACCGGCTTAATTTCATGCATTTTAAATCTCTGTAGTATTGTCTCAACATATTTTCTTTGATTTAACCAGATCTTCCTATTTGCACGATCTCTTTTAATCTCCATTCCTAGTATGAAGTTTGCAGCACCGAGATCCTTCATGTCAAATTTGGAGGATAGAAGAGAAATCACCTCCTTAATGACATATTTGTTGTTTTCAATTAGAAACATGTCATCAACATACAGTACTATGTTAATGAAGGGATCACCAACTTGTTTGGAGTATACATAGTGATCAACTTTGCTTCTCACAAACCCCAATTCAAGTATGTATGTGTCAAACTTTTTGTACCACATCCTTGGAGATTGCTTTAAACCATACAGGGACTTCTTTAGTTTACATACCAGCTCTTTCTTTCCTTTTACTGTGAACCCTTCTGGTTGTTTCATGTATATTTATTCTTCTGGATCCCCATGTAAGAACAATGTCTTCACATCCATCTGCTCCAGTTCAAGATCAAAAGCAACATCAATAGAAAGAAGAAATCTTATGGAATTTAATTTTGCAACTAGGGAAAATATTTCACCGAAAACAATTCCCTCTACCTGAGAATATCCCTTTGCTACCAAGCGGGATTTGTACTTCTCCACTTTACCTTATGCATTTAACTTCTTTTTAAATAGCCATTTACTGCCAACGGATTTTCTTCCAGCAGGTAACTGAACTAGATCCCACGCTTCATTTTTGTCCAAAGCTTCCATTTATTCAAGCATGGCCTTCTTCCATAGATCTATATCCTCTGAATCAACAGCTTCCTTCACATTTCTAGGATCATCATCAGTAATAGATAAATAAAAACTAGACCGAAAATCAGGAGGGGAATACCTTTCTGGTTGCCTTCTTTCTCAAGATGATCTCCTCAGAACTGAGGTATGAGGTTCTTCTTCTTCTTATTCATCTTCTTCCATTGAGTCAGATTCTTCATCTTCTAACTCAAACTTTATCTTCTCTAGTTCTTTCTCCATTTGAGTCACTCCCTGTCTGGGAAGTTCCTTGACCTCTCTAAACACAACATCTCGACTGTAGACAGTCTTCTTAGTTGCAGGGTTCCAAAGCTTATAACCTTTCATACCATCTTTATAACTAATAAAGATACATTTTTCAACGTTATTTTCCAGCTTACTCCTTTTCTCCTTTGGAACATGTACATAAGCATCACAGCCAAAAACTTTCAAATGTTTAATAGTGTTACAACGTAATATTCCACCCTGTGATCATCAACATTCTTTTGTTAGGAACCTATGCCAACCCTTCTCTTTACTATGTTAGTATATTGTTGTTGTACGCATATGCTTTGTAAGTCATCCCATAGTATTTGTTGATCCGTAGTTTATATTAGCCCATAGTATTGACCCATAGTATTGGACGCATATGCTTTGTAAGCTGTCTCGTAGTATTATATGTCCCATGGTTTTGACTCATAGTATTGGGCATAGACTTAGTATATAAGTGTGTGTTGAGGTCATTGAAGGCACCGTGAAGCTAATTGTATTGAGCTTGCTCAAAGGAGGTTGCCCCCTCGAAGTGGCCCGTGATCAATATAAAAGTGATTCTGCTCTATTATTTCTGCTTTTTCGCATATTCTTATTAATTAATTGTTGCAGGTGCATCACATATGGTATCAGAGCACTTTCTTGGGCTCGTTGGGTGGAATTTCTGCCAAATTTTTTTTTCGCATCTGTTGCAGCTTAGGATTTGGGAATAATCCTTATCCGCTTAACTGTGGGAAGTACTTGGGCATAAGCCCTAAAACTCATTGTGAGGAGTACCATAGGAACCCCAAAGTAGCTGGCCCATTGGGAGGACCTGCCAGCGAAAAGGGAAACAACCCCTACCTGATTGACTAGTTTCCACCCGTGAGGTAAACCAAGAGCTGTCGTTTGTGGCAAATCGGTTATCAGTTTTACCTGAGCCGTGGAATGAGGGGTACTGCCCCAATATGTAAGCTGTCAGACAGCATTGGTGGCCGAGTGAAACACCTGAACTATTAGGAAGCCGTACATACCTAGGGTCCATATCTATTTTCAGTTGAACTGTTGCCGATCACTTCCGCTCCAGATCTAGCCGTTTCAGATCTATTCTGAAAGTCGTTCCAGATCCAGTTGTCATTTCAGATCCAGCCGTTTTTGCTCCCTTCCACGCCGTTGCAGATCCATCTATTGCGGATCCCTTCTGCGCGATTGTTGCCGATCCATTTCTGAAGAAAAAAAAAGTATAAAATTCAGTTTTTTCTCCATATCTCCCTTGTTTTCACTCTGTTTCCCTTGAAATTTTTAGGGAACCCCTGTCATTCCATTCTGCATCTTTCATTCCTGAGGACCCTATCCCCAATTCACCTTCCCAAAGCCCGAAATCCCACATTTGTTTATTTTTAGGGTTTGCCATAACTTCCTCAAATTTCACCCAATCACCTTCCAATTTTACCACAGAGTTCCTTTCTGAATTCTGCTTCTTTGTCCCTCTCTTCCAAATTTTCTCATTCTATCACCCCGCTTCTGAAATTCCCCTTTTTTCTTTCTTACCCTTTCGACAGTGTCCAAAATCTAATCAAACCCCAATTACCCATTAGATTGTTTCCCCAATCCAAATTTTCCTTTACTAAATCAGCTTCTGTTTGTGTTTTTCTATCCATTCCACAAAAAAAAAAAACCCTGGTTATGGTTGTAACCCGTGCAGGAGCACACACCATGGAGGAAGCACTTGCAGCCATCCAAACCAAACTCCAAGATCTGGATGAAAAATTTCTCATCCTGCATCTTCAGCATTCAGCCGTGAACAATACCAAACAGCCAGAATCTTTTGTAGCCACCAGATTCTCTTCTTCCAGCAATTTTCGTGGGCCGAAGCTTGATTTTCCTCGCTTCAATGGTACTGATCCGACTGGATGGATATACCGAGCAGAACAATATTTCAGTCTGCATAATACTTTTGATGTTCAGAAAGTTCCACTTGCATCCTTTCATTTGGAACAGGAAGCCCTTCAATGGTACCATTGGTACATCAAAGCTCATCCCGAGCAAACCTAGATAGATTTTTGCCAACTCCTTTTGTCACGATTTGGCCCTAGTTCCTTTGACGACTTCACAGGAGCACTCACTAAACTTCACCAAACTGGCACAGTGAGAGAGTACCAAACAGAATTTGAGAAACTAGCCAATCACACAGAAGGATTGTCCGATGAATTCTATAGGAGTTGTTTTATCAATGGTCTCAAGGATGAAATCCGCTCAGAGGTCAAAATGTTTTGTCCCAACACAATGATGGAAGTCCTAGGGTTGGCTAAGTTGGCTGAGGACAAGATCGCAGCTCAACAACGCTCCAAACCCACCTTTGTTCCCTTCAGAAATATGGGTTCCCAACGGCCTCCCATCATGCCTTCTCCTCAACCAACTCTTATTAAGCATTTGTCTGAAACAGAAATGCAGGCACGCCGAGAAAAAGGGCTTTGCTATAATTGTGATGAGAAATTCACTCGGGGACATAGATGTGTTCAACAAAAGCTCTATCTCTTGGATGTGGATTCTCCGCCTGCCTTAGAACTTGGTGAAGAAGCTACAGATACAGTAGATGATCAGGTTGACATTCAACACCCGCCTATTGACACCCCATCTCAGGACGATCCACCCGAGATCTCTATCCATGCTGTAACCGATGTCACCACCCCACAAACAATGCGGGTCAGGGATACTTCAAGAAGCTCCCTCTTACCATACTCATTGATTCTGGTATCACTCATAACTTCATTGACCCTCGGATTGCCAACCAGGCTGATTGTTTTGTCCATCCTTGCTCCAACTTTGAAGTCATGGTTGCCAATGGGGGCACCTTACCTTGCAAGGGGAAGTGTCACAATGTGCGTATCTCTATGGAAGATTATAACCTACGCTCTGACATGTTTTCCTTGTCCTTAGGAGGATGTGATGTGGTTTTGGGCGTTCAATGGTTACGCACACTTGGCCCCATCTTATGGGATTTTGCTGAACTTTGGATGCAGTTTAAAGCCAATGGGGCACAACACAAATTTATGGGCTTACAACCAGGGTCTCTTTGCATCATCAGTTCACATCGCCTGGAAAAAATCCTTAAGAAGAATTCACATGGTGTCATCGCTCAGCTCAATTCCATTTAGATGCACCCATCAATAGTCTCCACTACTTCCTTGGATAGATATGCAGGTATCTTTGCTGAACCAATGTGCTTGCTTCCTTCAAGAGACCTTTCTGGTAAGAATTTAGCCACATCTACCTCTCAGTAGGAAATGATGGCTATTTTGCATGCAGTACAGAAGTGGCAGCCATACCTATTAGGGAATTATTTCTGCATCAAGACTGATCTCCAGAGTCTGGAAAATTTTCTGGAACAATGGGTCTCCTCCCCAACACACCTGAAATGGGTTATCCAACTCATGGGTTATCCCTATGTGATCACTTACAAGAAGGATAAGGACAACATGATGGAAGATGCTCCTTCTCGCACAATTGATGACCTAGTTTCTCTTACAGCTCTTTCTCTGCTTGTTCCCAATTGGTTGCAATATGTTCAATAGGGCTCTTTCTTCTATGAACTCCATGCTTCTTCATCAACAGGGCACTCTGGGTTCTACAAAATGTCTGACTGCGAACAACGTAACTTCTTTTGGCAGGGACTAAAAATGACAATTCAACAGATGGTGGATGACGATGATACCTTCCAAGTCAATAAGGGTGAAACGACACTCCTTTCGGGATTGCTCAAACACTTTCCCATCCCTACACAGCTTTGGCCAACTATTTCTATGGATTTCCTAGCAGCACTCTGGTGGTACAATACCACATCTCAAAGGACATCATATGAAACAGTCTATGGAAAAACACCGCCAGTTCTTCTTCCATACACCCTTAGCAGCTCCCCAGTTCAGGAAATTGACTCGGTTCTTCGCGCCCACGATCAGATTCTTCTCATTCTGCAAGACAATCTTCACATGGCCAGAATTCGCCTGAAACAACAAGCCGATTAGCATAATTCTGAGCGCATTTTCCACGCAGCTAACAGGGTTCTTCTTCATCTACAACCTTCCAAGCAATCCTCCTTGACACTCCAAAGGCGTCAGTGGCCCGCAATGCAACTTGAGAATGCTACCGGGGAACTACTCCTTCAGATTCTGTAGCAATTTCTCCAACCAAAGCTTTGAGGACAAAGCTTTTTCTAAGGGAGAGGGGATGTTAGGAACCTATGTCAACCCTTCTCTTTACTATGTTAGTATATTGTTGTTGGACGCATATGATTTGTAAGTCGTCCCGTAGTATTTGTTGATCCATAGTTTATATTAGCCCATAGTATTGACCCATAGTATTGGACGCATATGCTTTGTAAGTCGTCCCGTAGTATTATATGTCCCATGGTTTTTACTCATAGTATTGGGCATAGACTTAGTATATAAGTGTGTGTTGAGGTCATTGAAGGCACCGTGAAGTTAATTGTATTGAGCTTGCTCAAAGGAGGTTGCCCCCTCGAAGTGGCCCGTGATCAATATAAAAGTGATTCTGTTCTATTATTTCTGCTATTTCGCATATTCTTATTAATTAATTGTTGCAGGTGCATCACATCTTTGGCCTATAGGATCCATTTCACTGATTCAGATCCACTTATATCCTTTAGAGATACTATTTTTCCCTATTTTTATTCCTACCCACTTGTTGCATCACTATAGCATGCGTACCCACGAGTTGCATCACTATAGCCTGCGGGTATCAAGTAAAATGGTAAAAATCACTAGTTTATTACTTTTTACTCCCAAAAAGCAGTCATTGGGTGACCTTTAGCTCTCCATCTGCCCAAGTAACATCTCGATGTGTCCTTTCACTTACATTTGAGAGGACTATATATTGAGCACATATGTCTTATGGACGGGAGGAGAAAGGAGAGCAAGAGAACTCTAGTGGATTTTTGCCCTATCTTGAGTCTACACTCATTGATCCTTGTAGTTGTGAACCCTTTATGTTTGTTCACCTTCCAAACTCCTATCTAGTTTGAGTTTGCCATTCATGGAGGATTGAAGTGGTGGAGGCACAAGTGGATTGAGCCAAATCTTGGTTCAGATTGGTTGTCGGCAAGAGGTCATATCACTTTGTACTTCTTCTTGTTTATTAATAGAAATACTCATATTCTCGTCCATTAATGTTGGAAATGTTGTTTATCTTACATTGGGTTTCATTTACTTGTTATATCATGGACCATTTCTATTGATGATGTTAATGTCGTTTATATATTACATGTATTTGTTGTATATTCACTATCCAGACTAATTTACAGATTCAAGTGCACAGATTGAAAAGCTCCAACGGGGATCTACATCAAACGTTTGGATCAGGGTTGGTTATCTTCTTCCTTATCTTAGCATTCTCATTTATATAGCATCGTTATGAGAATTGAGTTGATTTCTGGTAGTCATCTGTCTGTTGTGGTATACCCCAAGCCATAATGAGTTTTCTCCAACACAAATAGAGGGCTTCTTACTAGTCCATACTGCTTGTGGATTTTTGTCAACCAAAGCTGATGTGGGTGATTGATTTACCAAGTAACATGTTATCTCTATTGCCTCTGCCCATAATTCTTGTCCTATCTCGGCATTGCTTAGCATGCTTCTTTCCTTTCCATCAACGTCCTATTCATCTTTTCAGCAACTCCATTCTATTGAGGCGTGTATGGAGTATTCTTTTTCCTTGCTATACCACACATCTTACAGAATTCCTCGAATTCATTCCCATATAACTCTCCACCATTATCTATCCTCAACACCTTTATTTTCTTTTCCATTTGATTCTCTTCAAGAGCCTTAAATTCTTTGAACTTAGCAAATACTTCATATTTCTTTCGAAGGAAGTAAATCCATGTTTTCCTTGAGAAATCATCTATAAATGAAACATAATACACAGATCTACCTAGTGATGGAACAGGCACCAGTCCAAACACATCACTATGTATTAACTCTAAAATTCTCTTTGCTCTTGTAGCACCAGATGCAAATCTTACTCGATTATATTTTCCATATATGCAATGTTCACAGAAATCAAAATCTAGAGCGCAATAAGTCATACCTTCAACCACTTTTAACTTGTAATGTGGAAAGGCCCTTTTCTCCGATATGCCCTAATCTTTGATGCCATAGCATTGTCTTTGCTCCTTATGCAGTCAGGGTTCTATTTTCTGTATCTCCCCCCTCAGGGGCAACATAACTGTTACATTCACCAATGATGGTTCTTGCCAATAGTTTGTAGAGAGATCCATACCGAATTCCCCTCATCAATACTATTGATCCTCGAACCATTTTTCAACCACCATCTCCACACACAGTATTTACACCTGTAATATCCATCTTTTCGACAGAAATCAAATTTCTTGCTAGATTTGGAATGTGTAGTACTCCAGGGAAATTTCTAATCCTTCCATCCTTTAGTTTCAACTTGAATTTACCATGCCCAATGATATCGGCTGGTGAGTCATCTCCCAGAAACACATCTCCTCCATTGTACTCTTCATATTCACAGAACCACTCCCTATGAGGGGTCATATGACATGATGCACCTCAGTCAATCAACCATATATCACATTCTAAAGGATTGCCAGTAGATGCTAGGTACACATCCCCTCCTTCTTCTAAGGAAGTCTTTGCCTCTGTGGTAGAGGTACCCTCTGAACCCTTTTCTTTATCAATATTCATATATCTACAATCCTTTTTATAGTGCCCATCTTTACCACATTTCCAACACTTCCTTATAAATTTTCCTGGGAATTTAGATCTACCCTTAGATTTAGATATCCCCCTAGATCCCTTATTTTTGGTTCTCTCCTGGGGAAACCTCTCACAGATAAGGCATCCATGCTATGAGGATCCATGGCTTTCCACCTCATCTCTTCTGATAGCAAGGATGATACTATTTCATCAAATTTTAGAGTTGCTTGATTAGCACTCCCGATTGCCACAATTAGATTGTCCCACGAATCTCGCAAATAACACAAAAATGTAATACATTTATCTTCTTCAGCCATTGTAATGCCAAGAAAGGTTATTTGACTTACCAGAGTATTGTAGACATTTAGATGCTCTGTCACTGTGTCATTACCATCCATTCTGAGTTGATATAGTTTCTTTTGCAGAAACAACTTGTTCACAAGGGATTTTGATTGATACAAACTCCCTAGTTTCGTCCAAAGCTTTAATGCAGTATCTTCTCTGGATATGTTCAATAACACAGAGTTTGATAAGCACAGTCGAATTGTACTCCTCGCCCTTCTATCTAATTTCTCCCAATCTTCTTTCGACGTTGCAGTGGGTTGTGTACCCAGATCCACAGCAAACCACTGATCCCGATCTACAAGAAGATCCTTCATTTTTAGCTTCCGTAGCTCAAAGTTCTGGCCATTAAACTTCTCGATCTCAATTCTTGAACTGCTCACCATTCTCTTTCAATGCACAAATCGAGACTGCAAAGCTCCCACTGAACCCAGGTTTATCATAGACCCAAGATCTATCAACCACATCAAACCCTTAGAAATAGAGGCATCCCCCTGAAACCAAATAAATCGAGCTCTAATACCACATGTAAGTTTTAAACCTGTGTAGAGAAGCAAAGCATACAGATTCTTTTAAGTAAAACAGAGATTACACCACAACATTCACACATAGTACATTAAGATTTACCCTGGAAACCCTTAACCGGGAAAACCAACAAACCTTGGAGCCACCACTCCTATTTTTTTCATCATATCATTATGAATCACTCACAATACAATACAGGGACACTCTCCCCTTACCATACATGCAGAGAATATAACACATACCCAACACATTTGTTGTGTTATTCATTCCCTTCTAGGATTTTGTTTTAAGAATTAAGAGAATAGCCCTCAATAGCTGAATAAAGTAAATCATTTTCAGGCTATGTTACATAATTTTCTAGAAACGAGAAATGGTAGGAAATGGATTTGGGCCTAAAATATAGGAGACAGTGAGGAAAACCTCAACAGGAAACGATATGAAGCAACAAGAAAACTAGGAAACTTCAAACCCCTCAAATAACAATAAAACCTTGAAGAAATTATAACTATTGCGCTTCCTAAAAAATGCAAAGACAACTTAGGATCCTTCAACCTTAAGAAAACTACCCTTTAGAACAAATACCAAGCTAAATCCCCCCACAGTAAAAAATGTGTTGTTGTTGTTTAGAAAGTGTTGCTGACAAAGTGAAAATGATCAAAAGAAGTGAAAAATGATATCCATCCAACCCTTATTTTGTGTTTATTTACCCTCTCATTTTCATTTTAGGGTTTGGATGTCATTATGGAGGCTACCACCAAATCATTTTTTAAGATTTAAAAAATTCTTGTGGGAGGCAGAAACTTCGAGCAATTTTGGGTCCCATTTCTAGAAATTGCCAAGAAATAGCTAAAATGTTTTCAAAAAAATTGAAAAACGTTTCAACCATTTTTGGTTGTTTCCATAACATTTCCATGTTGATTTATACCCCCTTAAAATATTTTAGAAGTTGGGAACATGTATATATTGTAAACATGTATCGAGTTGACCAAAAACACTTTTCAAGTATCTTTGTTTTCAAGGGAGAACTGAAAAATTTGTCTCACTATTCAGTTGTAATGCAAAACCCGTTCAAGGTAGTTATCATGTCTATGCCAAATAGCAGGTTGTTGGCATAGTATATATGCAAAAATCCAAGAGAAATCTATCTCTTATATAAGAAGTTCCTTCTATTGAAAGCTACATAGGTAAGAAATGGAACGAATCCTTTGAAGACCTCCATTTTGGCTATAAAAGGAATCCATGTGGATGCATTTATTAAGAAAAAAATAGAGCAAGATTATTCTATAAGAATTGAATTGGAATACCTATTCTCCTTCCATTTTTTTACCATCTATTGTCTCCCATGCTTACTTTGCCTCTTCCTCTAAGAAGAAAGCATTTTTCTTCATCATTCCCAAGTTTGCTTGAGAGAATTTAGAGAGTTTAAGGACCCTTCCCAAAGGGAGTGCTCGCTGCCATATTTTAGCTACATTATTCAAGGTGGTAATATTGCTATACTAATCATCTCATCACCTGTTGTCTTGTTTGTAACATACAAGGAAAAATAAGTTTTCACCATTGAGATAAGTTCCCCACAACATAATTGGAAACTCAAATTTGTGCTTTAGCTCATATTTTCTTTATAGTTTGTCTACTTGCTTTATGCTAAATTGAGGATTGTTGCAAGATGAGTACCTTGCATATCATACCCCTAACCTTTGATATTTGTAGATTGAAAGTCATCATCCATCCAGTTTTTAGGTGGCATGATTCCTAGCCTTTGTTTAAAGCCATCTCGAATGGTTGTTTGTTCGACATATGTTCCATTGCTTTACCATTTTTTACTTGTTGACATGTCACATCTCTATGTGGTAGTTGAAACTGAAAATATGTCCCATCACTCAACTTTCCAAGTTTTTATGTTGTGCCACATTTTTGTGTGATGTTTCCACACAATCACTCTATTCTATGCACTGTGACTTGTGTGACTATAATTCAAATTAGTTTTTTCATCTTTCCTTTTCTCGCAAATGTAGTTCACATAACTTCCCACAATTTCTAAGAACCGATAAATCAAGTAGAAACCTGTTTTTGCCAAATGTTAGTAATTAGAGCACCTAGTTTAAGTAGGGGACACAACACGTTTTACAACTTTCTTTCTAAGTTTTGGGATTTGAGGTTATCAATTACCTTCAATGGAAGAGTGTTTAAGGAGATGGTTTAATAAAAAAGAATTAAAAGAACACAATTATGTTTCATGTCTATTCTTGTGTATTCTTGTGTTTAAGGATATGGTTTAATAAAAATAAAATAAAAGAACACAATTATGTATCGTGTCTATTCTTGTGAAGCACTTGGAAAGATAGAAACTTCCAAACATTTGATGAGAAATTGTGTTTAAGGATATGGTTTAATAAAAAAGAATTAAAAGAACACAATTATGTTTCATGTCTATTCTTGTGAAGCACTTGGAAAGCTAGAAACTTCCAAACATTTGATGAGAAATTCATTGTATTCTTAAAGTTTTTGTTAAGTGAGGTTATGATTCCAAAATGTAGAATGCATGTTAGTCAAGGAGGTATAAGACAATGGGTTGAATTGCAAATCAACGAGTTCATATCTTGGATTTCATTATGGATCTATGCAAGGTCCTCTCAATGTCATTGGAGGCATTCTTTACTTTTTAGACACTCGGTGTGTAATGTTTAAAACAACTTTGGTGTTTGCTACAACAATTATTCATAGTTCATGGCATTGAGAGTGATGTTGTAAATATGTAACTCACATTGCGTGTTTTAAGCCTCCTCTCTAGTGAACAATTGGATGCAAGTATCCTCTTGAGTTCACAACATTATTCGTAGGCCAATTGGATCTCATCTAAAAGAAATTGCATACTGTTTTGAGTCTATTTGTTTTAGACATGTTTATAAAGAATTAAATGTGATCTGTTCTCGTTATCAAAGGAAGGTCAATTGCTTATCAAAGGAAGGTTAATTGCTTAAGGATTAACGCTTGTGGAAGAGGTTGATGAGTTCGTCTCTATACACTTTCTAATTAACTTATTAACTTATGATTTATTTCTCTTGTTTTTTATTAAGCTTTTTATAAGCTTTATATATTCATGTTAGCATGTGATGGCATTTTAGAAAATGTTTGGACTTTGAAGCGATATATTTATCAGATATACTCTTATTCTGATCATCTTTAAGGAATTATGATGATAAATTTATTAAATAATCTTTTGTAAAGGTATGCAACCCAAATATAATGTTGATCTCTTATTAGAGAACAATCAGTTTTTTTGGTTATTGGTTATTGGGTAATGCTAAAAGCATATGAAAAGTGTAATTTCAATTTTATCTATGAAAAGAAATTGTGGTTTTTTCATTGGAATATGTATGTGAGAGAGATATTTCAATACTATTCATTTTTCCATGTGTATGAGTGAGAGATTTCAATTTTATTTTTTCATATGTGGGTGTATATGTGTTTTCAATTCTATCTCGAAAAAATTACATTTTCTATTCAAAAAGAGAATAGGAATTACAATAATGTTAGCAAAAACATTGGTTATCTAAATATTAAACTTTTGAATTTAACCTTAGTCAAATTAAAATTTAAAACCCTAAGAACATGTTAAAAACAATTAAAACCCTAACAACATGTTAAAAACAATTTATTTAAATAAATTATAAACACTTCAAGCACTAAATGACATGTGTGTGTTCAAAAATCCTTGTTAACCAACAAATAGTTAGTTTCACCTATGAATTCAGTTTTATATATGTTCATCTTTCTTAAAATTATTCTACATAAATATTTAACATTTTTTATATCTTTTAATATCAATTAATCATATTGGGGTGGTAGGTGTAAGTGAGTTTTTTTTTTATCTTGAAGGAAATACAAAACTAACATTTGCTTAGATAATGATCTTGGTAATAAATAACTAAAATAATTTTAAGATCTATACATGTGGATGGAGATCATCACCTCTTTCAAGATACAAAAAGTCTTAACCCCCAAAGATTCTCTTCTTGTTATTACAAAAGCAAGAAAAAGAATAAGGAATGTAATCAACGACAAAGTCCATACGAGAATCGTTGAAGACCTCAAGGTAGTCAAGGAGGTTGACCTTCTTCATATCAGAAGGTATAATACCTCAATTGCTAATAGGCTTGCCAATGAAGTAATAACTTTAGACAGAGGGCCAAGATTGTATAAAAATAGGGGCCAACCATTTTGTTTGTAGATCCCTTATGGATATTATGTTGATAATCTTTATACACATCACTTCATTCAATAACTCAATAGTCATAGATAGTAGGGACATGTTTTACATCTGGTGCACTCTACAAGCACTTGTGTGAATCTATTGCCATGCGAGGAAGCTCATTCCCCCGTGGCTCCCTCTTTTTCCCTACTCCATTACTGCTAGTTTTCTCCTATATGGATATCTTGGTGGGTTATCTCTTAGGATATCTCTGCTAAGACATGTGTAATACAAATCTTTATTTACTTTGTTTACGGTAATAAAATAATGTAAAGCATATTCAATTAACTTTGTAATTAATATCATGTATCATTCTAAGTATAATTTCTCAATTAACTTCGTAATTAATATCGTATATCATTCTCAGTATAATTCTTAAATTAAATATTTACTTATTATATTAACATTAACTTTGTTTAAGATGATAAAGTAATTTAAAAAAAGTTTAATTCATATGTAATTAATATCAAATATCTTTCTCAATTAAATACTTGTTAAATTGTATATGTCTAAATATACATATGTAGCTAAGATCACTAAATGAATAAAGGAGTTGTCTAAAAATTCAACGATTTGGCCTGGATTGTTGATGTATATGTAACTTTGGAATGTATTTCATATATCTATTCCTATAGATATGTTATTATTCCTTTATACGGAAGTGTTTGTATTCCTATAGAGATGTTATTATTCCTCTATACAGAAGTGTTTGTATTCCTATAGAGATGTTATTATTCCTCTATACAGAAGTGTCATCATTTATATTGTAAGTGTCGTAACTTATACTTGATGGGTTATTAGACCACCTTGTTGGGGTCGGACGTGTATGAGTCATGTGGGCCAAAGGGTTATTAGACCATCCTATTGGGGGTCGGTCCAGTTAGCATTATGTTATGTGGTTAAGTTAAGGCCGACCTAGTAAAGGTTATTAGGCAAGTCAAGTCCAGTATTAATAGAGTGCGGGAGGCACTCTATTTGCTCATTCATTTTCTCACTCACACACTCATTGGAGAGTGGCGCACTAGTGGAGGAGGAGAAGTTGCTGCTAGGAGTATATCTCTTATGCTTGGGTTGTATCATTGCTCTATCTATCTCTGAGGAAGTTGTGGGGTTTTTCACCTTCTTGGTTTTCCTCGGCGAAACTCTGTGTCTCTCGTGTGCTTGCATTATTGTGTTCGTAATTGATATGCTGTAGATATGCTGTAGATATTCTGTACATGTTATTCTCTTAATAAAGATCCTAGAGTATATTGAATTAATGGTCAAAAATTAACATGGTATCAGAGCTATCCTGAAAGAAGGCATGGTATGGCATTTATGACACTTGTTGCACTTGTGAAGCTAGGGCTTGATATAGCAAAAACCAGTCATCGTAGAACTTTCGCTATAAATACATTTCGGCAAGGTTTCAGGATCTAAAAATATTACATGTCCAAGATAAGATCCCCATGTACCTTCTTTCCAAAGGACAGCCTCTAATTCATTGTAATTTGTGATTTATGATCTGTACAATATAGGGTTTCTACCTCTTCCAGATCTGAGTCATAAACAGGTGACCTAGGAAAAAAGGTCACAAATTGCGCTAGGAAGTTCCAAATGAAATTTTGTAAAAAGTGGCAAGTAGGGCACGGACTGTACTTTCACAGGATGAAAGTGAACCAGTGACACCTAGCACTCTGTACAAGTTCGCTCCCTGTTTTATCCCATAAACAGGTCACGTTGCGACACTTGGCATAACTCTCTCTCAGAGAATCCATTTGAGGTCAGACCTATGGGGTTGGAAAGATAACAGGTCCGGATACCATAGGAAAAATTTTCAAACCCTGTAGATCTGAAATTTCAGAGTTACACCAAAAAAAATCAGGTGCATATTTCTGTCAAAACATAATTGGATTTTAAGCACCTTCATTCATGGCTCCAGGTATTTAGGGCTTCGGAGAAAGTTGGAATTTGTGTAATCAGAGACCACGGCTGGATGCTCCTCATCAAAATCAAAATTTAGAGACCAAGATCGAATTTTTTGGTTGGGAAAAAGGTCGGGCTTGATCAAAACCTAGTTTAGGACTTTGATCGGAAAGGTGAAAAATAAGGGCTTCTGCAAAAATGGGAATTTTTGAAATCTGTGACCATAGCTGGAAGCTCCTTGGAAAAATCAAAGTTTAGATATTTGGATCAAACCATTTGGTTGGGTGAAGCTCCGGGAAACTCGAACCCTAATTCAGGGTCCTCCCTAGTGAATCTAGAAATCTAAAAGGCAATTTTCAGGGGTGAAACTTTGCAGCTTTCAAATTCTGAGTATACTAGCTTGACCAGCTCAGAAAGGCGTATCTTTCTATCCTTTTAGAAGTTTGAATTTTTAGGGTTTCTCTGACAAACCCTAATCCAGCTCTAGATCCAGTTTCAGGAAATCAAAGTGGATTGGGTTAATCCTAGAAGAGAATGGATTGGTCACCTGCATAAGTGAAGAAGTTCCTGTTTTAGAGGGAGATGAGGCTAAGGCCTTACATAAGAAGATTACAAGCAAT
This sequence comes from Larix kaempferi, assembly GCA_027924585.1. Taxonomy (NCBI): domain Eukaryota; kingdom Viridiplantae; phylum Streptophyta; class Pinopsida; order Pinales; family Pinaceae; genus Larix; species Larix kaempferi. The sequence goes on along the minus strand of BSBM01000851.1, from coordinate 2,358,362 downwards.
CTCGACAGGTATGACTTATCCAGGTATGTTTCGAGATCTGTTCATGATTAAGTTTATGGTATGTTTGTCTTCATTAAGGTTAGTACAATCTTGATTAACTTTAGACTTGTCATATCACCTTAATAAAATTATGAATGCAGATATTCATTGATTAGGGTTTTGACACTTATGATTGTACTAATGCTCTATGGTGTTGTATGAGGTTGATGTTGCCTGCTAACATGAAAGGTACATCAAGAAAGACAAATCCTGTTCTAGTTCAAGAACATATGACCATGGTGACATGAAGACAAAGATTCATCCATTGTCATGGATCACATAGAAGCTCTAATTACAAGGTATGTATACTTTGGTTCTACAATGCTTAGCCTATGAGATATGCAGGTTACTAGCACAAGTCATTGAAGAGAACAAGAAGACATTGCTAGACATAACTAGCAAGTATGATAACTAGGTATGTTTTTCCTATATCAAGTTAGAATCTTATCTTGTGTTAGGATCTTATACTGTTGCATGGTTGATAATGATTATTCATGAAGTTAGAAATGTAAGTAATCAAGGGTTTATGCATATTATGTCTCTTACATTGATTGATGATATGACTAACCAGAAAAGTCTTTTGGTCAAATAAAGAATATGCATGAGTAAAAGAAGTATTCCCTGAAACCTTGAATACTAATGTTTATTATCTGTGCATGAAATGATCTTGACCATACATGTTTAATATTACTTAGAATTATAATGTTTTTGATAGTATTAAGATTATACTAATGAATGTATGTATGAGATCTCGAGGATAACACAATGATGATACTAGTAAGTATGCATAGTGATCGAGGATGGATATAAGTTCAAAGACAGGTAATCCAGGAAGCAAAGATCAAGAGGGAGCACACTCCAGTAGTTCTTGCAAGGAAGCAAATATTGAGAGGGAGTCCACCCTACAAACCAAACAAAGATAAGTATTTGAATTGTCATTTTTTGCATATTTGTTTGTTTAAATAATATTGTTCAATGATGTATATGCTTATGTTCCTAGACTCAGGGTGTGTATTATGCATATTAGAATAATTGCATTAATGAACAGTATACTACTAATATGCATGTGATGGGTAAGTGACCTATGGCACTATAAAACATTCCATTGCTACTTATCTAGAATGAAACCACTTTGCTGACATGTTGGGAGTAGTGCAAACTCTTAACAATGTTCTGGTAGAGATTGGAAGGCATCTAGAAAGTTACGGGATATGGATAAATGTTGTATTGAAGCATTGGCTAAAATAATTGCATGACTGTATGACATATTTATTTAGGTGTAAGAATTTGTTATGAAAACTATGAGAAGTTTATAATCATGCAATTTAACTTGTTTTGTAGGAAAGATCGTATACCATCACCTACAAAAGAAGGACTACAACATTTGTTCCAGCAACGAAGTTCAAACTATCTAGTGAAGATATTGAAGAATCTGAAGTTCCCATGATACGGGATACAGTAAAAGGATGCCATGGTCGAGAAGTACCAATCAACCATGTTTGGGATGCGATCCCAAGACCTGAAGGGAAGTTTGTTGTGACTTCCAAGTGGATCTATAAGATCAAGCATGCTGCAGATGGTAGCGTGGAGAAATACAAAGCGAGGCTTGTAGCTCGTGGCTTCTCCCAGAAAGAGGGATTGATTATGAAGAGACTTTTGCACCTGTAGCCAAGTACACTTCCATCATATCAATACTTGCTCTGGCTGCAGTGATGAAATGGAAGATACACCAGATGGAAGTCAAGACAGGTTTCTTGAATGGTGTTGTCGAGGAGGAAGTGTATGTGGAGCAGCCACTTGGTTTTGAGACACATGACAGAGAGTCATATATGTGCAGGTTGAAGAAATCCTTGTATGGCTTGAAGCAAGCTCCTAGGACTTGGTATGGTAGGATAGACAGCTTTCTATCCAGTTTGGGATTTACCAAGAGTAAAGCGGATTCCAACCTTTACTACAAGGTTGAGGGAGGAAATCCTATGATACTACTATTGTATGTGGATGACCTGTTTGTAACAGGTGAGGATGGGTTGATTGTCGACATCAAGAGGAAGCTTGCTTCCGAGTTCGAGATGAAGAACTTGGGGATGATGCACTACTTTCTAGGCATGGAGGTGTGGTAGAGTGCAGATGGAATCTTCCTTGGACAAGGGAAGTATGCAATAGAGATCCTGAAGAGGTTTGGGATGATGGACTGCAAAGCCATGGCCACACCTATGGCATCGAACCTGAAGCTTCTGTGTGATGATTCATTTGATCCGGTTGATGTCACTGTGTATCATCAGATGATTGGTTCCTTGATGTACCTGACGAACACTAGACCAGATATTTGCTTTGCGGTGAACACATTGAGCTAGTTCCTGACGGATCCTAGACGTGTTCACCTGGTTGTTGTAAAGCATATTCTGAGGTACCTGAAGGGTACAATTGATTATGGGCTCAAGTATGATGCCAATCAAAAGTTTAACCTGTAGGGTTATGTTGATTCAGATTGGGCAGGCAGTGCTGTAGATAGGAAGAGCACATCTGGGTGCTACTTCAGTATGGGATCAGGTGTGATCTCTTGGTTTAGCAGGAAGCAGTCCTGCGTAGCATTGAGTACAGCCGAGGCAGAGTATGTTGCAGCATGTTTGACTAGTTGTGAGGTAGTATGGCTCCAGAAGCTACTGTCCGAGTTATTTGATCTCCCGCTGGAGGCTACTGGTATCTTTTGTGACAACTAGAGTTGTGTGAAGTTGTCTGAGAACCTGGTGTTCCACGACAGGTCGAAGCACATTGAGATCAAATATCACTATATCATGGATATGGTGTAGAGAGGAGCAATGAAGCTCCTGTATGTTGCAATAGATGAGCAGGTTGCAGATGTGTTGATGAAGCCACTAGCCAGAGTGAAGTTCAAGTACTTCAGAAAGAGGCTTGGTGTTCTTCAGATTGATGACACTTCGAGGAAGAAGTGATGGATACATTTGCAGGAGCCATTCCAAGCATGGTGAGAGGAGGATCCTTCCCATGGTTGTGGATGTAAGCGCTGGATGATGAGCATCAGGACGATGCTCTAGTTATGTTAGAAAAGCAGGATCGCAGAGCAATAACAATAAATAGAAATGCAAATATAATCACACATACACATTACAAGAGAGACACAGATATATCGTGGTTCACCCAACTTGGGCTACGCCCACACTGAATTTGCCAGTCCTTATTATTATTACCATCCATCAAGGTGAAGGGATACAACCTACAGCACAACCGCTGCACTTCCTCTTATCCATTTCAAAGTCTCTCTCCTGATCTCAGAGATCTTTACAATGCATAAAACCTAATACATCATCATCCCTAGCCATATTACAATGTCTTTATTTTATAAGGGAAATACAATGGAAAAATACCATGGAATACCCAAAACCATGGGCCCGCAAAACAGCTAGCGAAAACAGCCCCAAAAAAATTTCTTCGGGGGCGCTGCCCTCGGACCCCCCAACCAGGGGGGATGGTCCCCCTTGGAACAACGTGGGGGGGTGATGCCCCCCCACACCGCCCCACTAGGGTGACTGTATAGTCCACCTACATATCATATAAAACTGGGGTACAAACACGGCTGATACAATATCATCTATGAGACTAGAAGATCTGGCTCCACAACCAACAAGTTACTGCTATGTATATGCATCATGTTGGATGCTTGGTATGATCAGTTGGATCATGTATATGTATATGCATCATGTTGGATGGTTGGTATGATCAGTTGGATCATGTATATGTATATGCATCATGTTGGATGCTTGTTATGATCAGTTAGATCATGTATATGGATATGCATCATGTTGGATGCTTGGACCATGTATCTATATATGTATCAGGTGGATACGTTGTATGATTAGGTAGATCATGTATGTTGATATATATCAGGTGGATATATTGTATGATTAGGTGGATCATGTATCTGTGTATGTATCAAGTGGATACATTGTATGATCAGGTGGATCATGTATGATGATATGTATCAGGTAGATACTTGGTATGCATCAGGTGGATGCATTGTATGATCAGGATGATCATGGATGACGAGCTTCAAGATGTTGCTCCAGATGACATGCATCAGGACAATGCAGTGATGATGATCAGGATGATCATGTGTACATTAGGATGATGTATGGTGAATATCAGTTTGATACTCTGTGGCCGTGGAACAGGTTGTGCAGATAAGCATATAATCCAGCCCTAGGAGGTTTGCAGATAGTCTTTCGAGGTTTTACTTGTGGCATGTAATGTGGCCCTGGGATATCTGGCAAATTCTCTTTTGAGGTTTTGCTTTGGGAGGACATATAATCCGAACCTGGGAGATTTGTAGATAGTCTTTCGAGGTCTTGCTTATGGCATGTAATCTGGCCCTGGGATATCTGGCAGATGCTCTTTCGAGGTTTTGTCCTATGGCATATAATCCAGCCCTGGGAGATCCGATAGGTTGAGCTGTGTGCTCATAATCAGTCCTGGGATGCTCTTTCGAGGTTTTTCCATGGCCACATGTAATACGTTCTGGAGATCTAGACAGGTTGTGCTAGTCACGTAAAAGGCCTCAGATGCTCTTTAGAGATCTTGCTTGGAAAGACACTCTTTTAAGGTTTTGTGGTAGGGGTCACATGTAATAAGTCCTGGAGATCCGGACAGGTTGTGCTAGACACGTAAAAGTCCTTGGATGCTCTTTAGAGATCTTGCTAGGCAAGACACTCTTTTAAGGTTTTGTGATAGTCACATATAATACAGCCTTGGGAGATCCAACAGGTAGACCCATGTGCTCGTAACAGCCTAGATGCTCTTGCGAGGTTTTGTGACGCACGTAATACGTCCTAAGGACTCCACAGTATGGCCAGTGATGATGAAGACCTATAGGTGGTGGGCCTACATCCAGTATGGAAAAGGACTGGCTCTGTAGAAATTCCTATGACGAGTAGATCGGAGATTGATTGAGATAGCAGCAGCAATGACGATGATGATGATTTGAGGACGATGATTCGCTAATGATGATCCAGAGAAGAAGACTTGTGCTAGCAGATCTGTGTCGAGAAATACCTTCCTAGTTAAGAGGGAGTGTTGATGTATATGTAACTTCGGAATGTATTTCATATATGTATTCCTATAGAGATGTTATTATTCCTCTATACGGAAGTGTTTGTATTCCTATAGAGATGTTATTATTCCTCTATACGGAAGTGTCGTCATTTATATTGTAAGTGTCGTAACTTATACTTGATGGGTTATTAGACCACCTTGTTGGGGTCGGCCCTATATGAATCATGTGGGTCAAAGGGTTATTAGACCACCCTATTGGGGGTCGGCCCAGTCAGCATTATGTTATGTGGTTAAGTTAAGGCCAACCTAATAAAGGTTATTAGGCAAGTCAAGTCAAGTATAAATAGATTGCGGGAGGCACTCTATTTGATCATTCACTTTCTCACTCACAAACTCATTGCAGAGTGGCGCACTAGTGGAGGAGGAGAAGTTGCTGCTAGGAGTATATCTCTTATGCTTGGGTTGTATCATTGCTCTATCTATCTCTGAGGAAGTTGTGGGTTTTTCACCTTCTTGGTTTTCCCCGGTGAAACTCTATGTCTCTTATGTGCTTGCATTATTGTGTCCATGATTGATATGCTATAGATATGATGTAGATATGTTGTACATGTTATTCTCTCAGTAAATATCCTAGAGTATATTGAATTAATGCTGAAAAGTTAATATAGACAAGGGCTTTTCACTGGAATCTGGTGTTTTTTATGTTGCAAAATCTGAATTTAATTTTGTTTTAATGGCGATTTTGATGATAGAAACATATTTAACCCCATCAAAAATCCCTAGGACACCCAAAATTTCAGATTTTGACAGTTGTAACTAGGATTTTTAAAAATTTATGGCAGAGTTTTTCAAATCGTGTTGGAAAAATAAAAAAATTTCGTTGGAAATCATAGAACTTTTAGACTATGCGACGCATAAATGACATCCTTTCGTCTATTTTTCTCCCTCCATCTAACATCACTAACTGAATAAATGAATCCTTTGGTCAATTCTTCTCCCTCCCTTGGCGCCAACCCCAAGAGAAACTAAAGTGTCTAAAGTTGTAATATATATTAATTTGTGGCTGCATTGGGTGCGTAAGAAACTCCTTTTGATAAAAATGCTAACCCTCTTTCCCATTGGCACTATGGAAAGTATGGTGTATAATCCAACTTTTCCTTCTTTTTCCTAGGCTCACAACCAGGGTATTTTTTAAGGATTCTAATAGTATACCTAAGTGTAGTATTCCAGGCGATTATTTTGGATTGAAAAAAACATATATATAGATAAGTAGGCGAATATTAAATATGAAACATACAATTTACTACTGAAACTAGTAGATTTTGAAAAATATTATGATAAAAAAAACATATTTTATGTAAATATAGGCGATATTAGAGGTTAAAAATGACCAAATGGCGAATTTATTTTTTGAAAAAAAACCCAAAAATAGCCAATTGGCGAAATTTTGCCCCTAAAAATTTCTCTGTTCACAACCCTAACGACAATGGTAGGTTGTCAATTATCCAGTTATATATATATATATATATATAAGAGGTCTCAATCTAAGGGTGTTTGGTGATTCGAGAGTGGTGATAGATTGGGTTGTTGGTTCTTCCATACTCCAAGTCATACATCTCGAGCAGTGGGCTGATCGAATTCGTGACATGCTCAATGGTTTCCGCTTTATCTCCTCTCATATCTTTCGGGAACTTAATCGAAGGGTTGATACTTTATCTAAGCAAGCCATTGGGCCTATGGATGGTTTCATTCATTATGATGATCTCATTGAAGATCATGTAGTGGATTCTGGATCTTTCTATTTCTTCTAATCATCAAGACTTTTGTATGTTGTTTTTCTTTATGATGCCTTTGTATCGAGGATAGGGTCCTTTGATTTTTGTTGGAGTTTTAGTCCCTCTGCGATTGGTCACTTATAGGTTTGATTGTAGATAGCATGTATACATTTTGGACATATTTATCAGTATCAACAATGTTAACACCCAAAAAGTGCTCACTACCTCATCTCCCTCATTACATGACTCATTTGTCTATATTTCCTACCATATTTGCTTCCAAAACCTTAAAAAACCATTAAAAAAGCCTCCAAAAGGCCAAAAACCCCTTTTTTCTCCAAAATCATTTAAATTCCTCCAAAAATAGCAAAAACCCTCTAAAAAGGGCCCTAAATTCCCAAAAATCAAATAAAAGGAAATAAAAAATACAAAAAAGAGGAAAAAGAGGGAAAAAAGGAAGCAAAAACCCTATACAAGTGACCTAAACCATATGGTGCCCAAAACCATGGGTCAACACTCCACCACTCAAAACCTATAAATAGGTGATGGAGGCTTCCCATTTCAGATTGACAATTTCTCCCATCCTTATGCTGCCAAAAATTCTCTTGAAACCCTAGCTCTCCACTTGGAGCTAATTTCCCACTTGAGAACCCCTTTGGCCCATATCCAAAACACCTTGGGAGAAGGAGAAGGAACAACACTAGAGCATTGGAGCAGCCCCTGGACTACTGCAAAGGTTCCACCAACCTCAACATCTGAGGTACAATTAATACCAAGCAAATTTTCATTATCTTTTCGCTGTCCTTTTATGCACATGCTAAAATAGTTTACTGTTTTTATTTACTGTAATATTTTACTGTTTTATTGAACTGCTACTAAGGAGTCCCTTCGCCTTAGTAGGTACTCATTTGCACAAGCTAGGGTGAAAACCCTAGCTACAATTTTGGAGACTCCATTAGTGTTCCTTTGAATTTCTGGTTATAATTTTTAGAAGTTTTTAGTTTTCTGCAATATTTTTCTGTTTTCCCCTTTCAGCTGTCTCTTTCAGCAGTTGGGTTTTTTGCCGTAAATCGCATATTTTTTCCCCACACCCGCGATCTGACCGCGGCTTTTAGTCTGCTTCCTGCGATCCGACCACGGCTTTCAGTTTGTTTCCCACGATCTCCCCGCGGCTTTCAGTCTATCTCCTGCGATCCGACCGTGGCTTTCAGCCTAGTTCCTGCGATCCGACCGCGGCTTTTAGCCTATTTTCTATGATCTCCCCACAGCTTTCAACCTATTTCGTGCAATCTCCCCATGGCTTTCAGCCTGTTTCCTACGATCTCCCTGCGGCTTTCATCCTGTTTCCTGCAATCGCCCCACGGCTTTCATCCTATTTCATGCAATCCGCCTGTGTAGTTTCGCCACAGACCCATGATCTGTTTTTTGCACTTTTTTACCCCATTTTGAACCTAGCATTTTGCTGCAATATTTTCTACACCTGCATAGCCACCTGTCCTATCTGTAGCCATACTTCCCTACAGCCTCTTTCTGCAGTTTGCTTTCTATTCCATTTACAAATTTTTTTAAGTTTAAGCATTTTAATTGAAAAAGAAAATTTTGCATTACAAGTTTAATTTCTGCATGATTATTATTAGTTAGAAAGTTTCCCACCCCGTGGCACTTTTGATTGGGTTCATTCACATGCACACACTCTGTCACCTAATTCAAGTGAGCCCTAAAATACTACTTAACACAACCAACATGCTAACCCCACTTGGGGAACACATAAGAATATTGTAGTTAGGTAGGACAGGGGGGATAGGCATTCAAATAACACCCCTCGATCACTTACACTTGAGACATAGTTGTTGTCCATTAGGGAACCAAAATCCCCTAGTATTTTTTGGCACAGTCACAACCAGTTTATCAGAGGGCCTCTCCCTTAGGAGGGTTGAAGTAGCCAGACTGGTTCTGGAGGTCTGAGTGGAATACCGCAATCCATTCAGTAATCAAAGGCTACCTACTCGTTGGACTGTGTGTGGTGATTACTTTTAGGCCCACACAGTAATAGGACCGAAGCTGCAGATTCACCTTTTCTGGACATGTCATGAACGGGGTATCCTAGTTGCCTTTCTTCTAGGATTGTCTTACCCGGTGTCCCTCCCGGTAGGGGGATATCTTTAGCCAATTGGCTCTACTATCCATATTGTCTGACTTGGATTTCATCACCTTGTAGAGGATATGTCTGGTTGAGTCAGAATACTATTTAGTTAGGTGTATGCATGCTCCCTTGCCTCCCTTTGGTCTAGCGAGTCCACTATTTTTATTTTTTAGGAAACCTGTTGCTTGTTGGTATTCTGACCATTGTTGTTGACGCTCCATTTATTGTAGCATAGTTGTTACAGTGAGTGTTTTGAGCTGGTTGTTGGCTTGAGTGCCATATTTTTTGCGCTCTCCTTCTGCACACTCAGTTGCATTAGGGTTTTTGAGTTGTTTTTCACTCGACACAACCCCCAGATACTTGACACCATCTATCACCATTGAGTCCCCAAGACATTCTCGGTGCCTCCAAGGTGAGCCCCCGCAGCACTGTTCACTTAACATCACCCATCATAGACGTTGAGCTTCATCACTTGACACCACTCGTCATAGACCTAAAGCTTCATCCTTCGACTCCATTCGTTGGCACCATAGAGCTCCATCCCCTGATCCAGATGCCCCTTATTTCACATCTGATTCTAAGGCAAAGTCAGAACACCCCACTTATACTCCAGCAACCAGCTCCATGGCTGGCATGACTTCCAACCCTTTCTTTGTAGGGACCATTGGTGGAGCATCCACCACCACCCCAGCTACCACACCCACTTTAGGTATGCCCTCAATGGGGCCCACTCCCACCATTCCTGTCACTGTGCCAATTCCAGTGACTACCATACCCAACCCAGCCCCACTAGTGACTCACACTACACTTGGTGGTGCAGGACCTTCCAATACCACCTTCGCTCCTCCGCCTGGGGGAAACACCCCCAACTTGAACCCAGCCCCTACACCTGGGGGCATTGGCCCCAACATGGGCACGACCACTAGTATGTCACATCCTTCTACTAGTTTTTCATTCATGGCTAGTCTCAACCTTCCTGACCTGGCCAGACTGACCAACGATCCCATCAGCCACGACCCCGCATGGCCTCACATGCCCACCAAGCTCCCATCAGACATCCCTAAGTTTGAGGGCAAGGCAGGTGAATACCCCTAGAACCACATTATGTCCTTCCATCTATGGTGTTCCTCCAACTCCATAGTGGACGACTCTGTCTGCCTCCGTCTGTTACAATGCACCCTCACTAGCTCTGCAGCCAAGTGGTACATCAAGCAACCCCATGGGACCCATGCCACCTTTACTTCCCTTGCCTTGACCTTCCTGCAATTATTTCGGTTACCTATCCACTATGACGTGGGAGTTGATATCCTACTGTCTTGTAGATAGAATACGGCCACCCACATCACTAACCATATTCATGAGTGGTGTCGACGTCGAAGCTTGTGCAAAATCAAGTTAGATGACCATATCTTCTTAGATTGGTTTCTAAAATCTCTCCTTCCTGTCATTGATAAGGATGTGGCATCCAAGCGACCCCAGTTCAAGGAAGAGGCCATCCTCAAAGCCCAGCAATTTGACCTTATTTACACCCAATCTGGTTATCTATACACCATTATACCTGACGCCCCCCATGGCGATTCCTCCCGAAATGATGCGCCAGGGACATCCCATGCTGTAGATGGAATCATTGGCCATATTGCCTTGCATAACGAACCCTTTTCCATAGCCCGCACTAGCCATGGCCCCGACCTTTCGCAGGATACATCCCACTCTGGAGCAACCAATTCGTATGCTCCCATGGCACATCACCACCATTCCCATGGACCCTCATGTCCACCTCAGTACTTTGGTCATAAATCCCCCGCTTACGCCCCCCCCCGGGTCGCACCTCAGCCATATTACCACCCACCGGCCACGCAAGCTCCTGTATCCTCTCAAGCCCCCCTGCTTATTATCCGCCACAAGTAGCACCTGCGAAAAACTCACAACCCGTCACACGGACGTATCAGCAACCCCCACAAGGTTCCGCACTTGCACCACCTCCACCCACTTATTATCCACCGCAGCCTGCTCCCGCACCTGCACAACCCCAGAATCCACCTGCTGCCCAAGGGCAATTGTATTCCCAACAGAATCTGCAGCAGAACCAAAATAACCAACACCAACAAGGCCAACAAAACCGCGGCAAAGGATGTAACCGTGGGAACAAACCCCCTCCAGACCAAGGTGGCCAACCCCCTAATCCCCCGAACAATAATAACACGGCACCTGCCAACCAAAACCCCGACAGGCCACCCAAGCAAGCCAAAAATCCTAATTTGCGAACAAACCATCCTTGTTCTATTTGCGGGGTCTATGGCCATTACACACACGCTTTCCCACATTTGGAGCAGGCTCACCAACTCTGGACTGATGATGCCCACCGCCAAGGACACGCGGCACCTCAGGCGCTGCCCAAATCCCCACCACCTCAGACTCAACCCTTGGTGTTACAAAACCCTTTACCAACCCAAGGCGTAGTGAACACTCAACTGTTAGCTCCCCATCAAGGGAATGTGCCCTCACAACAGCAAATCACTTATGTCGCTCCTGATCAACCCATGATAGACTCAGGTACCCATCACTTGTTAATGATGTCATCTGCCGATGTCAACCTTCAAACCTGTCGGAACCAATATGGCTCCACCCTTGAAGCCCCTCCCACCGACAAAAACACCAACGCTCTTCCCACTGATCATTCATTACGAATACCTCCAGATCCACTAGATGGCGCCTCCAAAGCCCCTCGCTTCCCACTTCGCCGCATCAACAATAACCCCAATGCTCGTGCTACATCTAATTACAACATTGTAGATGACTTAGCTCAGTCCCCTGCAGCCATGTCTGCATTAGAGGTATTAAAAAATTGTCCTTCATAGCGCAAGATTTTTCTCTCAGCCATTGGTGCTATTGACCCAACTGATTCACGAATGATGGCCTTCGATTTGGACCAATCCGAACCATGCCTGCCTTCCACTTTAGCATTCCAAGTTTCTGTATCTGTTCGGAATCTTGTCATCCATCGGTGCATCATCGATGAGGGTGCCTCTACATGCGTTATGTCCACATTTGTTTGGCAAAAGTTTGGATCCCCTACTCTCTAGTAGTCCACCACTACGTTGCGAGCCTATGATATCCGTTCAGCTCAACCCCAAGGTCTCTTAGATAATGTCCTCGTGGCTAGTAAAACAGTGCTTATTGATATAGAGGTCATCAATGCCCAACTTGATTATAATCTCTTACTTGGTTGCAGTTACATGTATGCCATGCGGGCGGTTTCCTCATCCATTTTTCGTACCATGATGTTCCCCCATGATAGACGTGTGGTCAATGTTGATCAACTCACCTATTACGATCCCAATGCCCCCGCTACACCCGAAAATGTTCTCCCCATGGTTGAACAACCGGTTTGTGGTGCATCTATCTCGTTGGTTTCTTCAGTGGGACCCGAATTTTACTCAGATACACCGATGGCTTCAACATTCCAATCCATTCCACCCCCGTCACCAGCGACCGAAATATCTGACTTATGTACCCTTTCCTACAATACACCAACACCCAACCATCAACCGCCCTTGCTACCCCAACCACCATTGGTACCTAGTCATGTTGGTGTTACACCCATCCATACAATCCCCTTCCTATTCCCCCCTTCGGGAGTAGTAAGCGCCCCGGTTATGGCTACCCTCAGCCTCCCCGGTTTAACTTTAGGATTACCTGTATGGTACATCATGCCTCCCGTTTCTCCCTCGACACCAAATGTCATCCTACAACTGGTACAACCCATCACCGCTACTAGTCAACCACCTCCTGGTGTCACTACTCCTTCCTCGTCCACTAATCCATCCCCTCTTATCAAGCACACTAAGGGTAGAGGCCCACAACCATACACTGCTTTACCCCCGCCCAAAACGGTTAAAAACCCCCCTGTGTTTCGTGCTCTTCCCAAATTCTTTTTGTGTGATGAATTGGGCCATCCTACCCATCAATGTCCACAATTACCCGCATTAGTAGAACACATGCAAATGCTTGACGATGACCCCAACATCCCAGTTGTCCAACTCAACCCTACCCCTAAGCCTCGTGATAAATCACTTCGTACCAATCACCCTTGTGCAATTTGCGGTATTTATGGCCATTACTCACATCACTGCCCTGATCTCCCAGATTACAGAGCCTCTCTCTATGAGATGAATAACTTGTACCTAGAGACGACTCCTCCCACCATTGAAGAGATCCACCCCCCAGCATCCCCGCCAACCAAGAGATTAATACCATTTATATGATCTCTTCTACTAGCACTCCCTTGTCAACCGATTTGACAACCCAAAGTTTCCACAATGATGAGGAGATTCTCGAGGCTCTTACTGCACCTGATTACCCCTAGGAAGATATGCACCATCGTTCCTATTTCCTCCCGAAAGAGTCCTCCCCCACCATAGCGACCCAATTTTCGGTTGAGTCCAAATATTTCCTCCCCACCAAGTCGACTGGTTTAAAGAGCCCATTCCCACTCCTGATGCCTTCGAGGAAGGTAACATGGCCAATATCTGACCCATAATCCACATCGATATCTCTAGCTGGTGCTCCTGAACTCATTTTTTTAGGAGCCTCCTGCACTGAGTACGAGATCGGAGAGTACAAATTTTTTTTCCAAGAGTTCCGTGATGTCTTTGCCTGGTCCTATACTGAAATTCTTGTTCTTGACCCCGCTATCATAGAACACCACATTGACACGTGGCTAGACATACCCCCTTTTCGCCAGAAACAGTGCCCCATTCATCCATCAAAGCTCCCCGCCGTTAAAGCAGAGATTGAGAAACTTCGAACAACAGGATTCATTTATCCTATTACATATACCACTTGGGTTTCTAACCCCGTCCCTGTTAACAAGAAACAAGGCACCATCCGAGTATGTACTAACTTCCGCGATTTAAACCGAGCATGTCCCAAAGATAACTTCCCCACACCATTTATTGACCAACTCATCGATGCGTGTGAGGGTCATGAAGTCCTATCCTTCATGGACGGTTTCTCTGGATACAACCAGATTCAAATCCGTAAGGAAGATTAATACAAGACTGCCTTCACCACCCCATGGGGCACCTTTTCCTATCGTATCATGCCTTTCGGACTTGAAAATGCTGGCACCACCTTCCAGCGGGTCATGACCTATTGTTTCCACGACTTGGTCCATATCCTACTAGTCTATCTTGATGACCTCATAGCACATTCCAAGAAACGATCCGACCACCTCAATGACCTCTGGCAATTTTTTCTGCATTGTTGAAAGTATCAGATCCGCTTGAACTCACTCAAGTGCGTCTTTTGCATTCCGACAGGCCGGTTGTTAGGTTTCATTGTTTCCCATAAAGGAATCATTGTTGACCCCCTCAAAGTCCAAGCCATCATAGACCTTCCCACACCACATACGCTCCGGCAGCTACAGAGTTTACAAGGGAAATCTAATTTCCTCCGTCGCTTCGTTCCTGATTATTCGACCATAGTTCATGGTTTCTTACACCTAATTCGTACTTACATACCCTTTGTTTGGGATGACTAGGCGCAAGCTGCATTCGAAGCCCTTAGAAAAGCTCTCACGGAAGCCCCTTTGATCTCCCCTCTAGATTTCTCTCAAGACTTCATCCTTTATGTCTCAGCATCCGACCACGTTGTGTCAGGAGTCCTTGTCTAAGAAGACGTTGCTCGCCAGGAGCATGTCATTTATTACATTAGCCAAAACTTCTCTGGACCACCCCTACATTACCCATATGAAGAAAGGCTGTCCTTGACCATCGTCTTTTCCGTACAAAAATTGCGACATTACATTTTACTCAGTCATACCACAGTCATCGCTAACTCTAACCCCATGGTCTATCTCTTGAATTGGCGACTTCTGCAAGGTCATGTTGCCAAATGGGTAATTATCCTCCAAGAATATGACCTAACTTTCACAACCCCTAAGAGCAATAAAGCCCTCACGCTTTCCCATCTCATCACCGATCTCCCATCCCTTTTGCAGTCCCCACAAATCTCTGATGAGTTACCCGACAATCACCTGTTCATCATCTCGTTCGATGACCCATGGTACGGTGATATTTTGTTATACCTTCGCACGCAGAAGTTTCGACCCGACATAAACCGTGATGGATGTCGCTGTATCTGTCACCAAGCCTCTTGATATCTCCTCTTGGGAGATGTCCTTTACCGGCAAGGGGTTGATACTATTCTCCATCGTTTCCTTACAAACGAGGAATCCAAACAAGTCCTCAATGACTGTCATAATGGCTCCTGCTGCGAGCATTTCTCTGGAATGGCCACCACCCAAAAGGTCATCTAGGCCGGATACTTCTGGCCTACACTCTTTACCGACTGCATCATAGCGGTCAAACATTGCCATAATTGCCAACTTTTTGCTCCTAAGGCTCGGACACCACCCGCCCCGCTACACCCAATCGTCACCGTTGGTCCCTTCTGCAAATGGGCCATCAACTTCATGGAATGTAAACCCTCATCCACAAATGACCATAAGTACATCATTGTCGCCATCGACTACTTCACCAAATGGGCCGAAGCCATGCCCACCTTCAATTGTAAAGCCGACACCACTACCCGTTTCTTTTTTAACCATGTTATCACATGATTCGGGGTCCCCAAACAGCTGGTCTCAGACCATGGTTCACATTTTGAAGATTCCATTTGGCGTGAGTTGTCCACTCTTCTGAAGTTTGAACATCAGTATTCCTCTACTTACTACCCCCAAGGGAACGGCCAAGTTGAGGCCATTAACAAAATTTTAAAAACCATCCTCCAATGCACTGTTGATCAGCATAAGTCCAATTGGCATCATATGCTTTTCCCTGCATTATGGGATTACCATACATCAACTAAGACCACCATCGGTTTTACCCCATTTCATCTAGTTTACAGTGTAGAGTCTATCCTCCCCATCGAGTGTTAGATACCTGCCTTACACATCGCCATCAAGCTTCTCCTAGACACCTCACCACTTGAACAACATCTGCTATCATTGGAACAAGCTGATGAAGACCGTCGCGCCACCCTCCAACCCATTGAAGCTGCCAAGAACCGCTCCAAAGCTGGTTACGACAAACATGTCCACCCACAAACTTTCCATGAAGGAGACCTAGTCCTCGCCTATGACCAAGCCCACGACAAGACTGATAAAGGGAAGTTTGAATCCATTTGACAAGGCCCTTACATCATGCATCCCTGCCTCGGACATGGGGCATACATTTTAAGTGACTCATAATGTTAGGAACCCATGTCTTTACTTTGTTAGTATATTGTTGTTGGATGCATATGCTTTGTAAGTCGTTCCGTAGTATTTGTTGATCCATAGTTTATATTAGCCCATAGTATTGACCCATAGTATTGGACGCATATGCTTTGTAAGTCGTCCCATGGTTTTGACTCATAGTATTGGTGCCTAGACTTAGCTCATGGTTTGTATTGACACATAGTATTGACCCATGGTATTAGCGCCTAGACTTAGTATATAAGTGTGTGTTGAGGCCTATGAAGGCACCGTGAAGTTAATTGTATTGAGCTTGCTCAAAGGAGGTTGCCCCTTCGAAGTGGCCCGTGATCAATATAAAAGTGATTCTGAGTTCTATTATTTCTGATATCTCGTGTATTTGCATTAATTAATTATTGCAGGTTCTTCACATCTAGTATCAGAGCACTTTCTTGGGCTCGTTGGGTGGAATTTCTGCCAAATTTTTTTTTACATCTGTTGCAGCTTCGGATTTGGGAATAATCCCTATCCACTTAACTGTGGGAAGTACTTGGGCATAAGCCCTAAAACTCATTGTGAGGAGTACCATAGGAACCCCAAACTAGATGGCCCATTGAGAGGACCTGCCAGCGAAAAGGGCAACGACCCCTACCTGATTGACTAGTTCCCACAAGTGAGGTAAACCAAGAGCTGTCGTTTGTGGCAAAGCGGTTATCAGTTTTACCTGAGCCGTGGAGTGAGGGGTACTGCCCCAATACGCAAGCCGTCAAACAGCATTGGTGGCGAGTGAAACACCTGAACTGTTAGGAAGCTGTACATACCTGGGGTCCATATCTATTTTCAGCTGAATTGTTTCCGATCACTTCCGCTCTAGATCCAGCCATTTCATATCTATTCTAAAAGTCATTCCAGATCCAGTCGTCATTTCAGATCCAGTCTTTTTCAATCCCTTCCGCGCTGTTGCAGATCCATTTGTTGCGGATCCATTCCACGCTGTTGCAGATCCATTTGTTGTGGATCCATTCCGCGCTACTGTTGCCAATCCATTTTTGAGAAAAAAAAAAGAAAGAAAGCTATATATCCCTTGTTTCAACTCTATTTTCCCTGAAACTTCACTGACATCCCTGCAATCCCATTCTGCATATTCCACTTCCCAAGACCAGAAATCCCACATTTGTCTATTTTTAGGGTTTTCCATAACTTCTTCAATTTTCACCCGATTGCCTTCAAATTTTACCATAGAGTTCCCGCTTCTGAAATCCCCATTTTTTACTTCCTTATCCCTCAGAAAGTGTCGAAAACCTAGTCAAATCCCAATCACCCCTTAGAGTTTTTCCCAAATCCAAATTTTCCCTTACTAAATAAGCTTGTCTTTGTGTTTTTCTATCCATTCCCCCCCTAACCAAAAAACAAAAAACAAAAAAGAAAAAATTCCTGGTTATGGTTGTCACTCGCACAGGAGTAAAAACCATGGAGGAAGCACTTGCAGCCATCCAAACCAAACTCCAAGATCTGGATGAAAAAATTTTCAGCCTCCATCTTCAGCATTCAACCATGAACAATACTAGACAGCCAGAGTCTTTTGCAGCCACCGGATTCTCTTTTTCCAGCAATTTTCATGGGCCAAAGCTTGATTTCCTTGCTTTAATGGTACTGATCCAACTAGATGGATATATCGGGTAGAACAATATTTCAGTCTGCATAATACTTTTGATGCCCAAAAAGTTCCACTTGCATCCTTTCATTTGGAACAGGAAGCCCTTCAATGGTACCGTTGGTACATCCAAGCTCATCCCGAGCCAAACTGGACAGATTTTTGCCAACTCATTTTGCCACGATTTGGTCCTAGTGATTTTGATGATTTCACGAGAGCACTCACTAAACTTCACCAAATTGGCACAGTGAGAGAGTATCAGACATAATTTGAGAAATTGGCCAATCACACAGAAGGATTGTCTGATGAATTCTACAGGAGTTGTTTTATCAGTGGTCTCAAGGATGAAATCCGCTCAGAGGTCAAAATGTTATGTCCCAACACAATGATGGAAGTCCTAGGGTTGGCGAAGCTGGCAGAGGACAAGATCGCAGCTCAACAACGCTCCAAACCCACCTTTGTTCCCTTAAAAAATATGGGTTCCCAACGACCTCCCATCACACTTGCTCCTCAACCAACTCATATCAAGCATTTGTCTGAAACAGAGATGCGGGCACACCGAGAAAAAGGGCTTTGTTATAATTGTGATGAGAAATTCACTTGGGGACATAGATGTGTTCAACAAAAGCTCTATCTCTTGGATGTGGATTCTCCTCCTGCCTCAAAACTTGGTGAAGAAGCTCCAGATATAGTAGATGTTCAGGTCGACATTCAGCACCCGCCTATTGACACCCCATCTAAAGACGACCCACCCGATATCTCTCTCCATGCTATAACTGGCGTCACCACCCCACAAACAATACGGGCCAGGGGATACTTCAAGAATCTCCCTCTTACCATACTCATTGATTCTGGTAGCACTCATAACTTCATTGACCCTCGGATTTCCAAACAGGCTGATTGTTTTGTCCATCCTTGTTCCAACTTTGAAGTCATGGTTTCCAATGGGAGCACCTTACTTTGCAAGGGGAAGTGTCACAATGTGCATATCTCTATGGAATATTATAACCTGCGCTCTCACATGTTTGCCTTGTCCTTAGGTGGATGTGATGTGGTTTTGGGCGTTCAATGGTTACGCACACTTGGCCCCATCTTATGGGATTTTGCTGAACTTTGGATGCAATTTTCAGTCAATGGGGCACAACAAAAATTTATGGGCTTACAACTAGGGTCTCTCTGCATCATTAGTTCACATCGCTTGGAAAAAATACTTAAGAAGAATTCACACAGTGTCATCGCTCAGCTCCATTCCATTCAGATGCACCCATCAACAGTCTCCACTACTTTCTTGGATAGATATGCAGGTGTCTTTGCTGAACCAATGAGCTTGTTTCCTTCAAGAGACCTTTCCGGTAAGAATTTAGCCGCATCTACCTCCCAGCAGGAAATGATGACTATTTTGCATACAATACAGAAGTGGCAACCATCCCTATTGGGGAATTATTTCTGCATCAAGACTGATCTCCAGAGTCTGAAAACTTTCCTGGAACAACGGGTCTCCTCCCCAACACACCTGACATGGGTTATCCAACTCATGGGTTACGACTATGCGACCACTTACCAGAAGGGTAAGGACAATATGGTGGAAGATGCTCCTCCTCGCACATTTGATGACCCAATTTCTCTTACAGCTATTTCTCTGCTTGTTCCAGATTGGTTGCAATTTGTTCAACGGGACTATCTCTTCTATGAACTCCATGCTTCTTCATCAGTAGGGCACTCTTGGTTCTTCAAAACGTATGACCAGGAACAATGTAACTTCTTTTGGTAGGGACTCAAAAGGACAATTCAACTGATGGTGGTTGACTGTGATACTTTCCAGGTCAACAAGGGTGAAATGACCCTCCTTTCGGGACTAATCGAACCCTTACCCATCCCTCCACAGATTTGGACAACTATTTCTATGGATTTCCTAGAAGCGCTCCAGTGGTATGAAGCAGTCTTTGGACAGGCACCACCAGTTCTTCTTCCATACACCTTCAGCAGCTCCCCAGTTCAGGCAATTGACTCAATTCTTCGAAACCGTGATCAGCTTTTTCTCATTCTGTAGGACAATTTTCACATGGCAAGAATTCGACTGAAACAACAAGCCGATCGGCACCATTCTGAGCGCACTTTTCACATCACTGATATGGTTCTTCTTCATCTACAGCCTTCCATGCAATCCTCCCTGAAACTCCAAAGGCGCCAGTGGCTCGGAATGCAACTAGAGGATGCTACAGGGGACCCACTCCTTCAGATTCTGCATCAATTTCCACATTTAAAGCTTTGAGGACAAAGCTTTTTGTAAGGGAGAGGGGATGTTAGGAACCCATGTCTTTACTTTGTTAGTATATTGTTGTTGGATGCATATGCTTTGTAAGTCGTTCCGTAGTATTTGTTGATCCATAGTTTATATTAGCCCATAGTATTGACCCATAGTATTGGACGCATATGCTTTGTAAGTCGTCCCATGGTTTTGACTCATAGTATTGGTGCCTAGACTTAGCCCATGGTTTGTATTGACACATAGTATTGACCCATGGTATTGGCGCCTAGACTTAGTATATAAGTGTGTGTTGAGGCCTATGAAGGCACCGTGAAGTTAATTGTATTGAGCTTGCTCAAAGGAGGTTGCCCCCTCGAAGTGGCCCGTGATCAATATAAAAGTGATTCTGAGTTCTATTATTTATGATATCTCGTGTATTTGTATTAATTAATTATTGCAGGTTCTTCACACAGAAGGCCACCCCTTGTGCAACCCATGTAATGAGTTGTATCTTAAACGCTTTTATCCTTAAACAAACCCGCGGCCCCATTGGTCCGTATTGTACAGTTTGCTTTCTTTTTGTTTTTCAGTTTTTTACCGCAACCTTACACTTGTCCTCTTTGGCATGCTCATAGATGGACCATCTTCCACCTTATTGCATTGGCTTCGCCAATGGAGCAAGCCGCTAGTCTCCAAACCTGGCCTCTGTAGCCTAGGTCTTATATTCCCCTTCACATGAGTTGATCCACCTTGACGGAATATGTATAGGCGATGCTACCAATAACCAAGCCAAGTATGATGTTGTGACCGGTCTCCTCACTGATTCCCTTCAAATGGGTATATGTCACCTTCATGTGTTCCTTGACTCCCAGCTGCTTGTCTCCCAGCTCAACAACTACTACCAGATGCGTGATCATTGCCTCTTTAGAAAGTTCTTGTGCACAAAACAGCTCAGTCGACAGTTTGAATCCATAACATTCACCCATGTGCAAAGAGCTCATAATAATGTCGTAGATCAAATGGCTAACAACATCCTAGATTGGCATATAAATCACACCATGTAAACCATCCATCATGTAGCATCATACCATATCATCACATCAAAAAACAATAAAAAAATCTCAAAAAGACTACATTTACAACAAGGGGCATCCACATGCCTATCATCAAATAATATTTGCATCCATGTGCAATAACATAAACACACAACTATACAGGGGCATCCACGTGCCTTCCTAAATACATACTGTTGCATCCATGTGCACTACATAATACAAAATAAATAGGAGGCATCCACATGCCTATCATCATACACCACTTGCATCCATATGCAATACACACATACAAAAAACCACAAGTGCATCCACGTGCGTACATTAATCATAACCACAAAAGATGCATCCATGTGCATATCTATATAAAAAACCATCAAATTTATACACATGTCCTGAGTACCTCAGTACTCAGCTATACAAAAAATATATATACATAACAAAACCTCATCACATGCATGCCGTAGCTACAAAAAACCCCAAGTGTCCATACACATCGGGGGGAGTCCTCCATACTCCCTAATGAGAGTCGTAACCTCCATCACTGCTTGTATCAGCTGCCTCTGACTCCTCACCCTGTTCCTCCTCTGGCAGTTCCTCATCCCCTGAGGGATCCTTTTCCCTACTCCTCTCTGCCAATATGACCACCCAAATCACAATCGATTGGAAGTCTCATGGAGCCCCGAGGCAGTCCTTGATCACCTGCCGATCTAGGTCCTGCCACCCCTCATCAGTCACCCCCACCAGTAGACGATCTAGGAGAACCTGTAGGGACTCCAACGTCCCCTCAGCGTCCCGTCGAAGAACCTCTCCTCGGTTTGGCAGGGCTAGTACAACCACATGTCCCCTAGGGTCTATGTGTCCCGGTGGCGGACTCGGTCCAACATTTGCATCAAATCCTAGATCGTACATCAGTCAGTACCAGCATATACATCTATCAACCCTAAACATACACAAAATTTGACATAAAACAATCAAACAGGTAGATACATACCATCTAGACCCCATGCCTGCCCTAGCGGTCGTGGCACCTCCGGATCTAGTGCGTAATCCATATCCCTGTATGGATAGTCGTCCAAAGTCAGCAGCATCTGTAACCATTGAAGGTAGAGCTCCCTCGTGAAGTATCTGCCGACCTCTCCGCCACCCCACTGACACATCATCTGTCCCCACCGCACCATGCGTGGCTCCCTCAGCCCTCCTACCCTAATCGGCACTCGTGGCCGCAGTGTAGGTACCTGCACCATAAAGAAAGCAAAGAGGAAGGATCCATAGCAGAATCCCTTTCCAGAATCCTTCACCGCGGTCAACTGCCGCTGAACGCAGGTGAGGAACATCTGGCCCTAGGAAAAGTATGTGCCATGCAACACTCGCTCCACTAACTGCATCTGGCCCCCTGACACCCGTTCGGGAGCCTGAGACCCCAACACCCGAACCACACACGACGCAATCACTCACACTGCTGGCTCCTGCAGGTCAACAATACGAAGTGCATTTCTATGCACTTCAGCCTCCGGAACACAGTAGTGCTCCAACATCTCCTCTATGTCTATGTCCGCAGACACCCATGGCTGCGTATCTACCACCCTGCCCAAACAGGGTAGTCCCGTGAAGAAGTAGACATCCGCCAGGGTGAGATCCACCCTCTCCCTTTGTACCATGAACGCCTGTATATCCGAGTCCCAAAAACCTACCAGCCTGTTCAACAATAGCTTTGCTGAATGCATCATAGGTACCTATGCAAACTTCAAAAGGCTGCACAACCCCAAGGTCGACTGAACATGCCAATCCTCCCGGATGAACTCCATCATGTCATCAGGGATCTCCCACTCCCACCATAGCACGATCAGCATCCTGTCAATCACATAATGAAAACTCATTAGATCCACGTCAAATAAATAACCATCCCCCCCTGGGTGTAACCCTAAAGCACGATCCAGATCGTGGCTTTAGGGCCCCTTGCCATGATCTCAGATCGCTTCTCTCAGGATTTGAGTCACGATCCCAGATCGCGACTGTCAGGGCTACAATCGCGGTCGTGAATCACGGATTTCCTTATCTTAGTTGCGATCTCGGACTGCAACTGTAGGAGCTGAACTCGCAATCCAGGATCGCGTGTTCAGCCTCCGAACTCACGATCCAGAATCGCGTATTCAGCCCCGGAACTCGCGATCCCGGACCGCGATTCCACCCCTGAAACCCACGATCCACGCCCTCGTGGACCGTACAGACCCCCCTAGGGACCCACCACCCCCCCGAAGCCAGCAAAAAATTATAGGTATGAGTTTAACGGAATACCTGCAACTCATGGATCGGAAATCAGTCGGTCGGATCATCCAGAAACACCGCCTAAGCTCTGGTCCACTATGATCTCCTGTCAAAGTCAACAGTCCAACTGACACTGGTCATGTTGGGTCCACTTACTATTTATAGCCCAATGACTTTTTCTTGTTTCAGCCATTCCAGATCCATACAGAGTCCATTCTCCGAACTGTTTCCACCACTGGACTCAGCACGATGAGACCGTCATGATGGTCGACTGGTTTTCTTGTTTTTTTAGCATTATTTCTCGACACCCCTCGTCGCCTCAGTTTGCGTGCCACAATGGTTGTAGCCCATTTTTTATGTACTTTATGTCGTCGGATTCATTTTTTCGCGCTCGTGATGATGCTTGAGATCATTTCTCGCTCTCACCCCCAGATTTTTTAGGCATTGTTTACTAGCCCCTCATCATCTCAGTTTGTGTGCCACATCGGTCGTCACTCGTTTTTGACACTTTTTATATCGTCGGATTCAGTTTTCCAAGCCCGTGATGATGCTTGAGATTATTTCTTGATCTCACCAGAAACAGTTTCAACATTGTGTCCCCACACCTTGCTGCCTCGATTTACGTGCCACATCGGCCGCCATCGAATTGTTACACATTTTTACATGAGCCATTCACTCCATTCATACTGCAATTATTTTGTTATTTTTCCACCATTCATCATCCCGCAAGGAAGCCCACTAGTGTTCCCCCCACCCTCATTCTTGGTTCTCATTGATGTCCCTTGATTGAACACTTTCTCCTTGCTTGACCATTCCTTTTGTTCGGTATAATTTTCGGGCCGGACAAGTCCTTTACGAAAAAGGCACTTCGGGAGTTTCTGTTAAGCTCTTTTCTGACTCCTAAAACAATGAAAAGATCACTGAGAAATCTTACTTCCTTTCATGCTCGTTAAAGTACCTGAAAGGGCATCTATCTGGTATAAGTTTAACCATTTTCCGGACCTGGTAGACTAATTACGAAAAAGGAATACTCTAGTCACACCGGCTAGAAGAGTTCTTCATTGCATCCTTTTATGCTTTTTCGGGCCTTGGATACTAACACACGAAAAAGAACCCCCCTAGAGTCTTCTTATTGCTTTCAGACTCTCTAAAATTGAAAGCAACCACGAGCATGCACCATCCTGGGCTCGTACAAATCCTCACGACAGTACCATTCCATTATTTCAGAGTCTTCTTATCGCTTTTAGACTCCTTAAAATTGAAAGCAATATCGAGCATGAATTGTCCTGGGCCCGTATAAGTCCACACGACAGTACCATTTTGAGCACACTTCTTCCAGCTCCTTAAACCATGAAGAAGCCCCCACCAATGCCCCTCGGCACTATGATCAATCCTCTCGGCAGCACCCCCAATAAGGTCTCCTTTGTTCAGAGTATTCTGCAGTCTCCTTCCATCTTACACCAACTTGAGTATCACTCATTCTAGCGACCCTCCCTCATCCATTATAGCTATGATCCCCTTCCCACCAGTCAGTTTCATATGCTTCCCGATCACCCCCACCATCATACTCTAAACAAAGGAAGTTTGAGTCCACCCACTCTATTTGCCCAGTTATTTCCCACCCCCACAGTATGTCAGTCCTACCATCAGTACTCTCACACTTTGGTTCTCCACCTCGTGCTCCTATCAAGGAAACATCATTGCCTTGGTAGTTGCAGGTTTCCCTCTGTCAACGCCAGCCCATCTATTCCAGAGGATAAACCTAGAGGTCCCTGCGCCTTGGATTCATCACCATCTGTGGTGAGTTCCTACGGACCATTTTGAGAGGAGTCATCAGTGCCTCTCCGAATGGTTGTTTTTCACATGCTCGATTTCAACACCTTGATCGCATCATTGAGAATTGCACAGGGTATATATCCCTTCAGTTATTGGTCGAAGACCCCGGATTTCCCCCGACTCTAGCACATTGGTGAGTCACTTCAGAACACCTAGTTATATGTTCCCATGGATGTCCGGGTTGCGTTGGCGATTGTATTCGGAATCCATCCAGTTATATGCTTCCTTGAGTACCCAGTTCAGTTCCAGTTCAGTTCCAGTTCAGTGTACCATTGAGGGTATGACTCCTCGTTACTATGGTCCAGCAGCTCATTAGTTCCTCTGGTACCACACTCAGCAGCACTATTGATATTCTAGTGTATCAGTTCTTCAGCTCAGACATGGTTAGCCCGACAGTACATCCCAGCTTTGTGTCCCCTCTGGACCCTTATGATGTACACAATGGTTCTCTATGTATCTTACAGGTCCCAATTTTTGGGCCTCACTGTTATGTTTTATGTATCTTGATACGAGCATGGGTATGCCCACCTCGTCCATATATTGAGATTCTTCCTCATTCATTATTTAAGGTCATGTATCTGTCAGGTCCCCATTTTTTGGACCTCATTGTTGTTGTTATAGCTCTTGATACAAGCATGGGAATGCCCGCCTCATCCATATATTGAGATTATCCCTCATTCATTATTGAGGTCATGTATTTTCAGTTTTTGCAGTTTGTTCGGGACCGTTGTTCCAGGCTCTAGTTCATTTCTTCTCCTCTCCACATCCCAGGAAACTCATAAAAGACCTATGATGTCTATCGGCCATACGATGAGCTCCTGCCCTCACACATCAGGGGGCAATCTATTAACACCCAAAAAGTGCTCACTATCTCATCTCCCTCATTACATGACTCATTTGTCTATATTTCCTACCATATTTGTCTCCAAAACCTTAAAAAACCATTTAAAAAGCCTCCAAAAGGCCCAAAACCCCCTTTTTTCCCTCAAAATCATTTAAATTCCTCCAAAAATAGCAAAAACCCTCTAAAAAGGGCCCTAAATTCTCAAAAATCAAATAAAAGGGAATAAAAATACAAAAAAGAGGAAAAAGAGGGAAAAAAAAAAAAGCGTTGGTATAAATAGGTGACCTAAAAGAAAGGGCCCTAATGTCCAGGTTGCGTTGGTGATTGTATTCGGAAAAAAAGTGACCTAAACCATATGGTACCCGAAACTATGGGTCAACACTCCACCACTCAAAACCTATAAATAGGTGATAGAGGCTCCCCATTTCAGATTGACAATTTCTCCCATCCTTATGCTGCCAAAAATTCTCTTGAAACCCTAGCTCTCCACTTGGAGATAATTTCCCACTTGAGAACCCCTTTGGCCCATATCCAAAACACCTTGGAAGAAGAAGAAGGAACAACACTAGAGCATTGGAGCAGCCCTTAGACTACTGCAAAGGTTCCACCAACCTCAACATTTGAGATAAAATTAATACAAAGCAAATTTTCATTATCTTTTCGTTGTCATTTTATGCACATGCTAGAATAGTTTATTGTTTTTATTTACTGTAATATTTTACTGTTTTATTAAAGTGCTATTAAGGAATCCCTTCTCCTTAGTAGATACTCATTTGCACAAGCTAGGATGAAAACCCTAGCTACAAACAATGTGATGAATATCAATATATAACTTTGATACCGAATTAATAACAAGTTACAACTTTTCAATTTTGAAATATATATATATTTATAGAAGGTGTCTTTTGAATAATATTAGAATTAAAAAGGTCAATAGACATCTTTATCGTCATATATATATAGATATATTACTAGATAATTGACAACATATCTTTGTCTTTAGGCTTGTCGTTGGATGATGATATCTTGACGGCAGAAAAATCAAAGAAAAATCGGAATATATATATGCCATTGGATTCTTATGTCAAATTTTTACAATCCAACTTGCCCTTGGTAAATAGGCCCATTTACTTCCCTTTCCATCTCTGCTAACCAGTCCACGCCATGAGCGCACTGCAGGTCCGCTCGGGGTGCTGCTAGGGGGCCCTTCTAATCGTCCCTCCGATAAGGCCTATTTGTTGTGCCCGCAAGCCTTTGCCATGTGGAGCCGCCGCTCTCTACCTTTCGTCAACACATTCACGTGAAATGGAATCTCCTTTTGAAATAAATATAATTATTATTTTTATTTATGGTAATTTTATATTTCAAAGTGAAATTTAAAAAAATGATGAAAATATTAATGCAATTAAAAAGAGGAAGTGGAGACTCTCCTTAAAGAAAATCTTTTATAAGATAGATGAAATTGAAATCTTTTCAGGAAAAGTCATGATTATTAGAGTGCTGCTTTTTGTTCTTATCAATTTCCAAAGGGCAATTTACCCAAGAGGAAAATCTTCCCACTTGATAAGAGCACGGAATTGAGATCTTTTTGTATAAAAAGTACTTTGTTCTTACTATGTATTTTCTATGTGGGACATAGTCTTGAGTTATTTTTAGTGTTTGATCATACATTGTTTAGTTTTTTAATTATGTCATTGTGGTATGTAACTTTTGGTTTGTTGCATTTTTATTGTGGTATGTGTCTTTATTTTCAAACGCGTCTATAATTTTGGATTTTTGAATATATATATATATATATATATAATTTTTGGATTTTTGAATATCTATATATATATATATATAATTTTTGGATTTTTGAATATATATATAATATTATTATTTTTATTGGATTTGTGTAATATGACATTGGCTTTAAACTTTGGAGTGTAGAGGGTAGTGGTGGGGCTTGCTTCGGCCAGGTACATAGGTAAATTCAATTGACATTAAATTTGAAATTCGAGAATTAGATTTTGTGTGTTTAGTGTGTTATGTCCAGAATAGTCTCATGGATTTCAAAAGGATCAACAAAGGTTTTCATAGCATTATTTGATTGTCGAGCTTGACCAACAATAATCTAATTTGTGTAGCTCAAAGAAATACTATTCGTGTTCTTGAGATGTTTAAAATGGATCCCAAAACATCATAATTTGGTTGTTTCCTTGAAATCAGGGGTAATTTACTTCAATTATATGCGTAATTTGTGTTTTTTAATGTGATTTCAAAAGGCTCATAAAAGATTTTCATAACATTATTTGTGATATGCTCTGCATTCGCTTGAAATTGTCTATTGAAGTTGAAAATTTTGCATTTTTTATTAAGTTTGAATGTAAAATGAAATTTGAAATACCTTGGGTTATTGTTGACCTCTCCATGCAAATAGATCGAAATTTGATAAAATTTTGAGTGAATTTTTGTTCAAATGGTTCTTGCTAGTCTAATATTTAGAAATGTTTCCATTGCTTTGCCCTTTTAGCTTGTAATTTGCTAGCCTTTTGGACTGTTTCGGGAAATATTGTTCCTTTGTCAATTTTCTATGTAATAATAATGCTCTATTGTACAACATTTCCTCACAAGGAGATCTTTATCCATCCCGACTCTTCTCCTTGTTTCACATAGTCACCAATATTTGAATTGGATTCTACCATCCATATGCATGCACGTTCGAGGTGTCGATACCTCATTATCAACCAATAAACAGGTTTACCTACACTAATGCTACTTACTCGTTCTTTATTCATGAATCTTTAAAGAAAGTAACGAGGGGAATGGGCATAATTTCAACCATTACCCAGAAGGTTGAATGGATCCCCGCTTTGGCATTTTAGCATATAATTTGGTGGCCTTTTAAACTAGTTCAAGCAATCTTGTTCCTCTATCAATTTTCCATGTAATAATAATGGTCTCTCGTACGACATTTCCACACAAGGCGATATTTATCCATCTCAACTCTTCTGCTTGTTTCACATAGTCAGTGATAATCGAATTGGCTTCTGCCATCCATATTCATGTGGGTTTGAGGTGCCAATACCACTGATGCTACTGACTTGTTCTATATTCACGAATCCTTAAATATAGTAATGAGGGGGATGGGAAAAATTCTGGGCCCATTACCCTAAAGATAGAATGGATCCTTGATATGATATACCATTAGTCCTTATCCCTTCTTTCTTTCGACTCGTAAGGTAGCCTAGTTCATCGAACCTAGGACAAGGGAGTGCCAAAAAAAACCTCCCAACATGAGGGATTTCCCCTTGCACTTCCATATTCCAAGGGTGTGCCAGTGATATTAGCTTGAGATCCCTTGGTTAAGGTAGCGCATTAGAAAGAACGGAGGGGAAAGGGAAAATTTCACCCATTACCCTTCAGGTGAAATGACCCCTCACCCGACGTACCATTAGCATATTTAGTTGTTTTTCCCCTATTGTCCCAAGTTTTTGCACGTACAATATTTCTTGGATCTTAAAGCAAGGTCAAGTATAAATAGTATATGATACGAGGTAGCAAGGAGGAACCCACAATGTTACTATTGTTCATTTCTTTGTTGTTAATGCTCTTAAAACTATTGAATATTTTGCTACATCTATTCCCTTCTTAGTTTTAGATTTTGGGTTGCTTTAGTTTCTCTATTTTTCATTTCTAGTTCCATATTTCATTTCTTTTCTTTCAAATTTGAGTTATAATAGCTTAATTATAGGTTGACTCATACGAATTGTATCAGAGCTCCAAAAAACGACACTGATATCATATTTTAGTCATAAGATTAATTTTTGTTTTTAAATTTATGGTCATAACAGTGGTATTGGAGTCCCAATTGACAATAGAATCACTTTAGATATTCAGTTATAGTTTAGTTTATTTAATTTCTATCTTTTGAGGATTCTCTATGCTAAAATGTCTACTATTTGGTTGCTATTCTAAGTGTTGGAGACACTACAATTAATCTAGTTGTAGTTGTTAAGCGGAATTATTTTGGGGGGAGCTCTTCCATTTACGATGATTCTGAGGGGAGGGCGGACTGACAGTGATCCATGGCTGCAAGAGAGAGGGGGGGAGTCCAGGCCTCCTCCGAGGCAATGGTTGAGGGGGTTCAGATTAGTATTGTCCAAATCCCTCTGAACAAATTGGGAGGAGAGGGATCTGGTGGCCAGGGTTCAAGCACGAAACAAATCATTGATGGGAGAAGGATGGGATAGTGTATGCCCAAATCATCCCAGATCTCGTCGATGCAGATCAAGTTGAAAAAATTAAGAGATTGCATCCAGTTCATGAAAGATCATGTCCTGATCGGGAAAATTGTGGGTATGCTTCCATTTGAGAAAGCTCTAATTTGGTGGATTAATTCCACTTGGAAACCAAAGGGCCATTATGATCTTCATCTTGTATCTAAGGGTTTCTTTACCATTAGTTTTATTAATATAGAAGACTAAAATCGAGTGCTGGATGGAGGACCTTAGTTCTTCTACTCAGTAGGCTTGTTCCTTCATCCCTGGAAGGAGTGATTCTGCCTAGGAAAAGAAGATATGAGGGTTGATATGGATTTATGTGAGAAAGAAATGAAAGATCATATATATATTCACATACACAGATATATGGCAAGAAAAACAGTGATACAATAAGCTCAAATTCTATTAAAATGAATGAATTAGAACAAACTATAAAATAAAAGCAGCTGGAATGGTGGTAACTGTATCTTTGGGAAGAGATGTAGCGGCTACGCTCATTCGTGATAAGATGAACACAAGAAGAGGCCAAAAGAGCCTATTTATCAATAAGCATGAGGTAAAGAACCATAAACATCCGAAAACCTCACCCTAGAAGATGAACCGTCATAAAGTTTGTGGCCCCAAGGTGGTCATTTGAACAGTCAACTTCCTGGGGTCATAACTTGTGCATATGATCTCCATTTGGGGTGCTCAATTGCATGTTGGAAAGGTATACTCAAGCTATACAAATTCTTGCTAGGGGCCAATGTCATTAGCAAACACTAGTCCCCCAAAATATCCAAAAAACGTCGTTTAGGGCCTCAAAACAGCCCCGAAAGTTCGGGACCTAAAAAACTGTAGAACAATTACTAGAAAACTAAAAAAATGGAAAACTATTTTGAGCCAGTGGAATAGGTGGGTGGCCACCTATATCCATATGGATCACCCCCCCCCCCTTTGGAAGAAATGTCCTCCATTGCATTGATTTCCCCCATCAAATGGGGAAACATCTGCTGAATTTGACTCCTGGTGAGCCACTTGCCTTGATGGAGTAGTTTCCCTGCTTTAACAACCCGGTATAGTTAGATCTTTTGCCGGTGGGTGCCGTTAACCTGTGTATCCATGATTTAATCTATAGTTTCCTATTCCATGTAGTCAGTATTAAGCTCTGTAGGTGTCAATTGCTTTGCCACCTCCAAGGTGTCTAAAAATGGTGGAAAATATGGGCAAAGGAGCTCCATATTGAATACTAGGTGCAGGGAAAGGAATGGCATAATGCTTAATTCAAAGGCATTGTCACCAAATTCCTTGGTGATGGTGTACGACCCATATCGAAGTGGTCGAAGCTTGAGATGGGGTCCCGTGAGCCTTTCTTTCTGTAAATGCAACCAAACCTTACCACGCACCTAGAACTTGTGTGGAACCCGATGTTGCTCATGTCACTGCTTTTACTTAGTGTTTCCTTTTCCAAAATTTCATGGATATGTTGGCAGATGTGTTGGACTCGTTCAACAACTCTGGTGTCCTTATCATCCTCAGTATGAGCATGGGAAGATTCCTCCCATGTGGATGCAATGGGAAGAGCTACATCAATTGGGTCTAGTGGTTGGACCCTCACGAACACTTGAAAAGGGTTTTGGCCGATAGAGATATGAAGAGATCTGTTATAGCTATGCTAAACATAAGGAAGGCTCTCATCCCATGTGCGAGGATGTTTAGAATTGTACATTCTCAGAAAATGCACAATCATCATGTTGACTACCTCTGTTTGTCCATCATTCTAGGGGTGGAAGGTAGTCGATTTAGTGAGCTTGGTATCCATCAATGACCATAGGGTGGACTAGAAAGTACTTAGGAACCTATTGTGTCGATCTGAAATGAACCCAAACACGCTCAAAGAAGAGCTTAGCAGTGGCTTCAACAAATATGTTCTTCTTGAAAGCTATCAGAATGTCCATCTTAGAGAAGAGATCCACGACCAAAAAGAAACAGTCATTACCATGCTTGTTTGAAGGTAGTACAAACATGTAATCCATGGATATGGATTCCCATGGCCCATAAGGAGTGGGAAGAGGGGTGTACAAGCCCTACTTTTTGATGGCATGTTTCGCGATGCTGCAGGTAGCTTGTGTTGGCGCACTTTTACTTCGACCAGGGTTCAAGTCTTAAAATTTCACCAACAAGAAACCTATCCACAAACAACGGCCCGAAAGGGAGCGAATCCCTTTCGACAACACCTATAGAGAATATAAGGTCTCACTCGAACTATCTATGGGAACTGCAGGAACCAAACTTCATCCAGTATAGAAGGGGAATACTCAATGTGGAAAAAATTCATCAGCATTTTGTATTTCTTAACATCGACGGAAGCAGAGCTTCAATACATATATTACTTCGATAGAACTCTTAAATTCACTAGATTGACATAGTTAGATTATATTTTCATTCATACACTTTACTTATCATACATATACTTAGATATTCAATAGAGGAAAGAAACACATATCAAATCACATCATGACACAACATGCAAAACACCATGTTTAATGTGGAAACCCATTTGGGAAAAACCACTAAAGTGTTTGTTTTTATTATGACTCGCAGCCAAATAAGCACTTCAGGTAATACTTACAAGTTTCTTCAAGAATTACAATGGATCTGTGCACATAGCCTGCAGATGAGCGACTC
This sequence comes from Larix kaempferi, assembly GCA_027924585.1. Taxonomy (NCBI): domain Eukaryota; kingdom Viridiplantae; phylum Streptophyta; class Pinopsida; order Pinales; family Pinaceae; genus Larix; species Larix kaempferi. Next base: position 2,325,270 of record BSBM01000851.1, on the reverse strand, counting down.
GGCTTCCCCAAAATATCTTTAACAAACATAGCATATATCTTCATTACAGAGAAAAAATAACCTGAATTACAATAACCATCAGAGCATAATCATAACCAACCCAAAACTTCTCTCTTATTACATATTTATAGGGCGCACTTAGCTTTCCCTGCTCCCACTAACTCACTAACTTCCTAACTGACTCATTAATATAATGTAGAGAAATTCTAACTAACTGAATCAACCCTGACCATTGACTCTATCAATATGACCGTTTTCCTTGTTTTCTTGGCCGCTTCGTCGGAGTTCACCACTTTGCTGAAACACTTCAACTTTGTCTTTATCCACACCAAAACTGGTTCTTCAAAAATTGGTACTTCCAAAAGCTAGGCCCAACAGGCCCCCAACACTCACATGTGGCTCGTCCTGAGCCACTTCAAGGATGTGAGTCAGGTTCTTGTAGCTTCGACAGAAAGTCTTTATAAATGTTCCACAAATGTTCCTGCTCACCTCAACGAGCTGCTGGACTTCATCTTTCTTCTGGCCAACAATTTCTACTACCTCTTCAGTAATATGTGACTGGATCTACTTGACATCCTTTGTGATTGCTGACTGGATGGAAGTATTTTTGCTTCCATTGTCCTCTGAAACACACTGGGCCTCAAACTGGAGCATTTGGACCCTCTTTGTTTCTTTCCTATGCTGCATTCTCAGTTGATTGATCTCCTATTGCAACTCTTTGCTTTCTATTTCTCTTCTCACGTGTTGTACTGGAGGCAAAGTCTTCAACTTCTCACGTAGAGCGTTCATCTTTCCTTCAACAACCCCAAGTCGCATTTGCACCTCTTGTAATGCAGCATCTTCAAATAGCGCATCCTCTTCATACATCTTCATAGTCTGAGCTTCCACTACTTGCAGGCTCTAAACAACCACTTGAAATTTTTCTCATTGTTGCTTAGTCACTTCTAGTGGGGTGCTTGGCACCATCTTAGCCTCTAACTCTTGCACCTTCAATTGGTATCCTGAGCTGATCATTTCTAAATGCTGTACCTTTTATTCTGTTTTCATTTCTTCAATGATTTCATCCTCAGGCATTGCTTGGCATGCAACTTCAACCACTTGTTGTACTTTGTCCTTTTCCTTTCATAGCAGGTCCTTGTCCTGTTGAAGCTCAACATTCAACTCTTTCAATGTAGTTTCCTGATTCTTGTATCCCTTCATCAGTTCCAACATAGAAATTTCTCGTGACTTGATTTCTTTTGCAATGCTTTCCTGTAAGTTGTGCAACATATAAAGAGGTAATGTAAGTAATTTAATGTCTGCATACCCAAATTTCAAAACTTGCATGCTACTACTTGGTTCATCAAAACTTATTGCGCACGACATAATTTTAACCACCCCTTCCATTGGGGGGAAGTGGTGCTACTTGGTCTTATGCCTTCTCTTCCTGAGCAGCTTTTAACCGTGGCAGTGTGACCTGCGATGGATCCAAAATACATATCTTCTTTACTTCCTAACACATCGTATCCAGGACATCAACGACGCCATTGAATAGATGGATTGTTTTATCATCTTCTTTTTTGCGGTTCTCTTTTGCAACTTTTGTCATCCTGTCGAATAGGATGTTAATATCGTCGTTCGTTAAGGCTTGGACATTTTCATGTTGATGTGCTTTCTGCTTCTTCCTTGCGCCTTGCCTCGATGTTTCACCTTTGCACTTATCCCCCAAGTCCGGATCAATAGGGGTCTGGATCGACTCTTGGTCTTCTTGTTCATCATCGCCACCTTTAGTTTGTTGGGTATTTTGACTTGTTTTTTGCTAGCTTGATGTATCGTCCTTTCGTTGGATTTCTGCGACGGATATGGTGATATATTCTCAAGATTAATTGGTACTTTCCACTCCGGCGACCATTCGTGAATCATCGCACCCACTTCTTCATTCGACAGTTTGAACCTCGTCACTAACCATTGCTTGTGTGGGTCCCTCCTTGCTTTCACATACATGTGGTGGGGACTGGATTTGAACTTCGCCACACCGCGATACTTAGCCACCATAGCTTCATCAATACATGGTATTTGAACCACATAGTACCTCAACACTTCCATCTACATATACAACGACACGTTACTTTCTGCTGCTGGCTCCTTATGTCCAAATAAGATAAATTCATGTACCTAGAACCTTGGCATGGGCCAATTGGTTACATACCTTGATAATTATCTAGCTCCGCCCATCCAACAAACGATATCAAAAATAGCATCCATGAGTATGTAAATAACGTATTTTTATCCTGGGCATCCACACAGTCTTCCAGGAACTCATTTAACAGAAAAGTAGCCCAATTCATATGAACTCCCTATGCGCACTGCTCTGTCGTAGCAATGACAGACGCAGTGACTTGGTCTAGTATATTCTTACGGAGAAACTTTGTTGCTAGCAACTTTGCAGCAAACTAAATGCCCTGGTCGTTGATAGAGGCTACGTCGAAGTCCCTATTTCTCTTCGACAGATTATATTTTTCCTTCATTCTAGTCACAAGGTCACAATCTTGTTCTTTCTCAACGAAGAACTCTGACGGTTCCTCCCAGCCTTAGGTATACCCATGATTATGTCAATAACGTCTATGCCAATGGAAACCTTGGTCTCCAACCACAAGCATCCCCCATGCAGACATAGTAGTAGTTCTTTAACACACATATTTGACTCCGTAGTGCAACCAAAGTGCGGAATATGCACTAGTGGAAAAAGACCGGCTTTGGTGACGCCAAGAGGTCACTGTTGCTGTTCCAACTCGACTCAATGGCCTTATGCTGAGACAATAGGCCACATGTAATGAGTGCAACTAAAATCGGAGAACTTGCTCACATCATGGTCTACGTATGACAACTTCATGATGTTTTTCAAAATGTCTCCTTGTCCCATGACCCCCTTTAGCACCGAGACAATTTCCAACTAGTACTGTGCATTTTTCGGCAATTTCAGTTGCTTGGCACACGAATTTCTTGGTGAGACATACTTTGGAAATAAAGTGGCAGAGCCAGATTAGACACTTTTTTATCTTTTTTTTTTTCACTGAAAAAATAGCTATATTTTGTATTAAAAATATATGAAAGTGTTCCATCAAATGCTCCACATGGAGAATGTCACCAGCCGACCATCAAGTCCAAGAATCAAGATCACGACAGAAAAGTCCACAATAGCCAATAGATCCCCAAGAAACAAAGAAATGGCTTGCCACAAGGGCCTCCCACGCCACTCTTGAGAATAGAAGATAAACAAAAAATAGTGCCGAACAATAAAAGGAGAAAGAAAATAATAGGAAATATATCCGCGAAAAAAGGCCACATCCAAGCGGAAACGCCACTACCAACAGGAGGAGGCTGAAAGGGGAACCCTCCCACACGAAGAGAGAAGAGAGAGGGACCAATACTCAAAATGGATACAACCATCGGAGGCTGCCAGCGCCCGTTTAGATAGAAAATCAGCCTCGGAATTGATCTCTCGGAAAATATGGTTGATTGACAGATGCTGGAATTCATTTAAGAGAGAAGTCACCATATCCATCCAAAATGTAAGCGCCAAAGAGTGAAGAGAGCCATGGCCACAAGCCCAATCGATAATAGCCTTGGAGTCACCAACAATCTGAGTGAGAGGAATGGATTTGCACTTGGAGAAAAATAGAGTGATCCAAATGGCAAGAAGTTCCCCTCTTGTATTGGATCCCCTACCACCATTCATCTAGATTTTGTAGTAGTGAAGATGATCAATAATAATCACAGCACCTGCCCCACAAATGGCACCATTCAGCTGAGATGCACCATCAAAAAATGCTAATAGCTCAGGGCTCAGTGCAATAGGAGCACGTACTCTAGCCAGATGATCATTGCAGGATAGAGAAGAATTAGTTATGGCCAAGCTGTGTGCTGCCAGTTTTCGGGCCAACCAAAACAGAGAAGTCTTCTGTCCATCAAAGATAAATTTGTTACGTGCCAGCCATATCTCCCATAGAGTATGAGCAGCCAATGAAGTGTACAGAGGGTTGAATTTAATCCAGTTTCGAAGGCAAGTATCAATGGACTCCCCATTCCAAATATCCATATCAGGATGGATTGAACGAATCTCATGCCACAAAGCAATAGCAAATGTACAATGGCAGAAAATATGATTAATCAATTCGGCCTCCAACCCACATAGCCCACAGACACTAGGGCCAATAAACCCCCTTTTGAGGAGATTATCCAAAGTGAGCAATTTATTTTCCAGAGATAGCCATATGAAAATCTTAAGTTTCGGCGGTATGAGCTAGTTCCAAACAGTTGTGTGCCACCAACGAAACGTTCCCTGAGAAGTCGCCAAGATGGATCTGTAAGCAAGGTTGGTCGTCACCCTTCCATCTCGGGTGTTCCACGACCACAACAGACAGTCATCCTGCTCGGTTAATCGCATACAACATGAACTCAGACCCCGAAGGAAGGTGGACCATTCCATGGCCATGTCTCCCAACAGACCCAGCTGATCCGCACTCAACCACACCGTTGGCCCAACAGACAAAGGAGTATATATTGCAATGTGTGCCAATAGATAGTAACCTTTAGCTCGCAGAAAAGCATGGAGAAATGGCGACAAATTAAATGATAGCGGCCCTGCAATGATTGGGTCCTCATCAAGTCTAATGGAGCGACCGTTACTAGGCTGCCAAGCAAGCCACCGGAGGATGATAGGCCTGGCTGATACCAAGCCCGACCAACAAGCAGATACCCTGCCACCACGCCCAAGTGTCGATCTCAGCCACTGGACAATCGAATTACCTTTGAAATATTTGTCTCTGCATATAAATTGCCAGGAACTATCCACCGTAAGAAGTCTCTAAAGAGATTTAGCTCGGAGGGCGTCAGAAAAAACATATAGGTTCTTTAGAGACCACCCACTACAAGCCTTTGGTGTCGAGATACGTTTCCAGTTGCATAAATGCATCTTTGGCTTATCCGAGCCAGCCCAAATGAAGTTCATTATTTTCTTTCTGATGCCTGAGATTATGGATTTTGGAACCCTGCATAGTGATAGCCAATAAACAACCATATTTTGAAGGACAGACTTTGCCAAGGTCAATCTTCCCCCAATCGAGAGACATTTCCAACTCCATGGATGAATTCTCTTGTCATAACGCTGAAGAAGCCATAACCAATCTCGAGTTCTGTAATTATTTGGTTTTAAATGGTAGCCCAAGTAGATGGTTCCGAGTTCAAGTTCTTTCACCTGCATAGGAAAACAATTGGCAATATCTGCAAGAGTATTTTGTTCAACATTATGATGCAATAAGACAGATTTGGATGTGTTTATAGCCATCCCAGTGGCCCTGCAGAAAAGGTCAAGAAGAGTCTTGATGGCCAACCAATCATTCAATGAATCAGTCCCAAAGAGCATGACGTCATCAACAAATAGCTAGTGAGTCACCCTAGAGTTTTTTGTAACCCTGATACCTGAAATTACCTTATGCTCCAGCGCCTTATTTAGTAGCCTGCTAAGTCCATCCATTACGATTAGAAATAAGAGAGGGGATAAGGGACACCCCTGCCGAAGGCCTCGAGAACTTTCGATGAATTCCGTCGGAGAACCATTGACGAGCACACCATAATGTACAGAGCTTACGCAACCCAAAATCCACTTCATGGTATTCCATGGCAATCCAATCTGAATGAGAGCCAACCGGAGATATCCCCAGAGCACCTTATCATAAGCCCTTGCCAAGTCTAATTGTAAAGCAATGCCAAGAAGGTTCTTGACTTTAATGCTATAAAATGTTTCCTAAGTCAAGCCTATGGCATCAAGAATCTGCCTATTCTCTAGAAAACCATAATGTATGTACTTTCTTTGTCATAGTCCATATACCTCTTTTCAAACCCCTTTTTTTCATTATATATTCATATTCTCAAAAGCCTTTTTGTCACGATACATATATTTTTTTATACATTTTTAACTAGATTAGACACTTTATGATCTTTATCATAGTGCATGTACTTTCTTTGTCATAGTCCATGTACCTCTCTTGAAACCCCTTTTTTCATTATATGATTCATATTCTCAAAAGCCGTTTCTTTTAACGTCACAAGTATCACAATCACAATGACAGGTTTTCAAGCTTCTAGCTTTTTAATAACACTTTGCATAATTTCAATACAATTTTTTAGTCCATTGTTGTTAGTGTTATTATTCATTCAGTAATGGAGATTATTTTTTTTCTAGTGAAAAATAGCCTTTCTATAATTGCATTAATTTCGTCAATAGACAAAGTTTTATTATCGCGTGGATGTCGAAGGATCAAGGGTCCAGTAACGGTAGCTGGTCTAATCACTTGGACGGAATCCTACCGACTAACGTAGTAAGTCGAGGCAAGCCTTTAGTTCGGGAAGAAGTGAGGGACATTCCTGCTTCCGGGAAACTCGAAAGTGAGTTTGTCGCACGCGCCTCAAATTTCCATTCCATCGTCAATCACGGAGGTCGTTCAATGAATTGTACAGAGCCAATTGAGACAGCCGAGTTTCTCGCGCCCAGAATTTTCATTCCGCCGTCCAGGAGCTCTTTAGTTTCTTTCCTTTTCACACTATATTCATTTTCATCCCGTCGTCAAGGAGCTATTTTCGAGGGTGTTAAATTTCTTTTTAATAATAAAAATGAATTTTTAATAATAAATAAGATTGTTTAATAATAAAAATAAAATTTTAATAATGAATAAAAGATGTAGACTTGTTTTCCATCATTTTTCCCTAAATTTCATTGAAAATTGTGGAAATCCAAATATAAAATGTTAAGATCAAACAATTAAAAAAAACATAGGACACTGAATTTATTTTTAATAGACTCAAACAAATGAATAATTAATAAAAAGTTAGTATATCTAACCAAAGATTAGATACGCAATTTGCTTAATAATAACTGTAAAAGTAAGAAATCATGTATAAAGTAGTGCTATAACTCGACTAATAGGAAGAAAGCGTTAAGTTCATGCCCTGCCCCGCCCTGCGACTGTGATGAAGATGGAAAAATTCATCAGCTGCATGTTACTTATCGTCACTGTATGGACATGTCTGCACCTCTTAGTAGCTAACACTCATTTCGCTAATGCTGTGGTTGATTGGGTTGATTGTGGTAATGGAGAATATAAAAACGGTAGCGATTTCCAGCGTAATCTAAACCAGGTTTTGGAATCGTTGGTGGGCAACGTTTCTACCAGCGGATTCAATACTACTAGTGTTGAGGGGCATAATAGCATGAGTACTGTTTATGGGTTGGTCCAGTGCAGGGGAGATTTAAATTCCTCCGATTGCAAAGCGTCGGCATCTACAGCGAAAAGAAGTCTTCTTGAGCAATGCCCCAACGCCACTTCTGGATTGATTTATGTAAATGATGGCCATTGCTTCTTACGTTACGACAATCATAATTTTTACAACGTTTACAATGATAGTAGTGAGTTTAACCAAATCTGCAACCCCATTCCAAGCGATAAGCCAAAGAAGTTCGGAAATTTTACGGAGGAAGCGCTCTCAAAAATGATAGAAAAGACTGTGCGCAGTCCTAAACATTTTGCGACAGATAAATTCGAATCCCCTGTTGTGAATGTGCAGGAAATCTACAGCTTAGCCCAGTGTTGGAGAGATCTCTCCGAAACTGCCGGTCGTGCTTAGCTGCCGGTCTGCCGATTATATCCGGTCCCTATCCGGAGGGATGCGAAAAAGGAGCTATTGGAGCACGCTACCTAAGTAGCAACTGCGTTTTGCGTTACGAGCTTTATAACTTTTTCAATACTTCCATCCTTCCGAAAACTCCCCCGCCGCCGCCGCCGCTCTCCCCAGCGCCACCGCCAGGAGAAAGTCCTTCGGTATCCGGTATCTTCTGTCACTTATAGTTACAATGATAAGGGATACAGCGGTTTTGTTAATTTTGGTAGAATAGAACATAGGCAATTTAAAAAGGCTTCATGTGCAAACTGCAGGAGGCAAAAGATCTAAGATGCTTGGCATAACTCTGGGCGTACTAGCTGCTACGCTTGGATTAATCGCAGCCATATGCCTTTGGAAGTGGAATATTTTCTGTCGTCGAAAACCTCAGGAACGCATTTCTCGAACCAAAGGTCCTGAAACTGGTAAATCATTCGCCTGATTAACTTGTGTCTTGTGTCTTGTGAACTGTTCATCTATTTTTTCATTACCACAAAATAAATAGACGCCTTGTAAATGTTTTCGCAGGTGAAGGAGGAGAAATGAACTTATCGGCTACTGTAGCCAATCCAGAACTTATATTCAAGTACGACATTCTCAGAGAGGCTGCGTCCAATTTTAAAGAAGAAAACAAGCTTGGCGAGGGAGGTTTTGGATCCGTCTTTAAAGTGGGTGTTTAATATCATAGCTTTCAGTTCAATTAAATATTTGGAACCATTATCTCCCATGGTGAATAGACCTGATTTTCGAAGTTCATTGATCTGCTGCAGGGGGTTTTACCTGATGCAAGAGAGGTTGCAATTAAACGGCTGAACATAGGTTCAAGGCAAGGAGACAATGAATTTCTGAATGAAGCGAATCTCATTAGTCGTGTTCAGCACAGGAATCTAGTGAAATTGCTTGGTTGCTGCGTTGAAAGCTCAGAAAGGCTACTAGTTTATGAATACCTCCAGAACAGTAGTCTTGACAAGATTCTATTCGGTAGCTTCTGGCTCTTTAACTACTTAATTGCTGCGTTGATCATGGATTTGCTCGAGTTTTTTAATGTAGCTTGCTAATGGTTTTACTTCCTATGATGCAATAATTGTAGATACAACAAAACGCCATTTACTTAGCTGGAGAGATAGGCTTGAAATCATTGTTGGAATTGCGCGTGGGCTGGCCTATCTTCACGAGGAATCTGAGATTCGGATCATCCACAGAGATATTAAAGCAAGCAATATTTTACTTGATAATAAACACAGACCTAAAATAGCAGACTTTGGCTTAGCCAAACTCTTTGCAGATGATCAGAGCCACGTTAGCACTAGAGTTGCAGGAACTTTGTAAGAATTCTTTACACAGCTTAATCTCTTGATTTTCCTAACTTTATTTAACAAATTACAGGATATGAACAGATTCTATATAGTTCAAATATCTGAGAAAGGATCATATTATAATTTTAAGAGGTTTAAGAAATGCAGATTTCATTGTAGATGACATTGTGCAGAGGTTACATGGCGCCTGAGTACGCCTTACGCGGACAGCTGACAGAGAAAGCAGATGTATTCAGTTATGGAGTACTTGTACTTGAGATTATCAGCGGAAGAAAGAATCAGAGTTTGCCTCAACACATGGAGTTTCTAATTGAAGCGGTATGGCTCATGTGGATCTCATATTTGAAGTTTAAAGTAGAAATTTTCTAAAACGTTCATAGAATTATGATTCTTGCTAATCAATGTATTATGTTTTGTTGATACTCGTCAATTACCAGACATGGAGACTGTATAAGGAAGAGAGAGCATTAGAAGTTATGGATCCCACATTGGAGGGTAGTTATTCGTCTGAGGAAGCGATTAGAGTGATAAAAATCGGTATTCTGTGCATTCAAGCGGCTGCAGCATTGCGGCCTTCAATGTCCCGCGTGGTGTCGATGCTGATCGGTGAGCTAGAACATCTTTCTTCGCCAACAAGGCCTGTTTTCATAGATCTGGATTGTCTGGCCACACATCACCAACTTGAACGTCTTAGGGTTATTGACCCAGACAAAATATCAGGCAGTACAAGAACTTCTTCAACGCCATCTTCCAGTATCCTTTCCGCAGCTGTCGATCCTTCATCAGGAACCCTGGAGCCAAGGTGAAAATCAACCAACGCTTCTTAGCATTATATTATCTTGCTTAATCATTATACAGCATTATCTACGCTCTTTGTTTTTCGTTAAAATTCCAACCCTCCACCTCCCTCCCTGCAACTCATTGCCAGCCTCCCTCTCCCTCTTTACATTACACGCGATTAACTGTGTTCACGTCTGGGACGGAAAGCATAGTTGTTCAACATATTATTCATTGCTACATGCTTTTGCTATCAAGTATTGATAAAATGAATGACTTGATTCGGTCACAGTTTCATAGTTGTGGTAGCATTTTAAAATGATATCATATTCAGAACCAAAGTAATCGGATTCTACATAGACACTGACACAAGGTGTGCACAATACGAATTTTAATTTTATTTTTTAGGAGAGTATTCTAAATTGAGGTAATTTTTCATGCTATTTTCCACACATTTTTGTGCTATAATCCACACAGTTCTGTCTTAAATGCTATTGGAATCGTATTATCTTGAGTGTTCAATTCTGTTCCTTTATATTTATATAGAATTATACAGAACATATGTTTTACAATACATATCCATTAGGAGAGTTATTTAACTTGTGATTGATAAATATTGATAGGTCACAAGTTAAGTGTCATGAACAAGTCTACTTATTCTTTATAGATAGTCGCAGGAACTCCATATTATCCATACATAAGTTACAAGTTATTCATACATCAATTTCCAGTTATCCATGTATAGCTACCAGTTATTTTTGATATATATGTATATGTATATATATAAAATGATTGTTAATTTCGAATTTGAAATTATTGGCTTAAAATAAATTTGAACAGTACACTTATCTCATCTTTCTACAATTTAGAAAAAATACAAACTCTAATCCGCCCCAAATTCTAAGATATAAGAAAATATAAATATTATAAAAAATTTGATATAAACTTAAATAAATATAATTTTATATATTAATATAATAATAAAACTGACATGAAAAAAATAATTTTATATATTAATATAATAAAACTACGCTATATGCTGTATTTTCCGGGAAACAAAAAGTATATCCTTGCACCAGCACAACTACAAAGTACCTTTTTACAGACAGAAACATCAGCTTTCAATAAGCATCAGCAATGAAGCATTTAATAGTGCTTCTGACAGAAACATCAGCTTTCAATAAGCACCAGCAATAAAGCATTTAATAGTGCTTCTGGATAATTATGAACCGTTAGATTGACTCTTCTTTCAAATCCAATCATTTCTAATTTACTAGCCTGAAACGTCCCAGTCTCTGCCATACGATGGGTGATGGCACTGATGTAAAGCAACTTTGCAAGATGATGGGTGTTGTCAAGCAACTGATCTGAAAGAGAATCCACTAATCTTTTCCCCCGCCGACATGGATTTGTTTTTCCCCAACTCTGCACCTGCATGATTACTACTTTCACGCTCAGAAAAAGATTCCTCCACAGTAGAACAATTATTGCTTTTCGATTCCTCCACAGTGGAAGAAAGGTTGGTTTTTTATTCCTCTACAGTCGAACTATTGGTTTTCTCTTTCGAATAATGTTGTAGGCTTTGTTTAATCTCTGGTGGCCTTAAATGTTTTTTTTGGTTTAAAACAGAATACTTTGCGATTAGCTTTCATTATGGTTTGGAATTTCGGAAGCGTTCAGTGTCACATACAGAAATATGTCATATGTGAATGGAGGAGATCTATTTGTATCGTTGACAACTGCGTATTAATAGAAACGCTGAAAGGCCGTGTCTGGAGAGGAGAGCATTAGAAAATAATAGGAAAGTTGTTTGAAAACAGCATAAATTTAATTTTATTTAGGATTATGAATATCTTTTTTTTAATATAGTAACAAAGGTATTTAACTACCTGTTATGAGCAAGTATGTCATTGTTATCTATGTATGATCTATGAGTTATCCATACATGAGCTATCAATTATTTTTTATATTTCTTTTTTAATAATTGTTTACTTCTAATTTTGAACTATGCTCATAAATGATAGTCCACCTCAAATTCTAAGATATAAACACCTATTGGTGTAATCAACATATTGTTTATCAATCCCTATCAAGATCATGCTAAAGCCATTAACACAAACATTTTAACATTTAGCTTCATCTCACTTTAAATACATATACAATAATCATATATTTCAAAAAATGTAAATCACATAGTCTCTTAAACCAACAAAGTCTGTTCATAAATCCTAAAATTGATTGAGAATTCTAATACAGTTGATAAGTTCCATTTGAGATTAATACATATACAATAATCATATATTTCAAAAAATGTAAATCACATAGTCTCCCAGACCAACAAAGTCTGTTCATAAATCCTAAAACTGATTGAGAATTCTAATACAGTTGATAAGTGCCATTTGAGATTAGTGAGAAGCCTGTAAATTCTTCATAAAAGAGATGACCTTTCTTATAACCAATGGCTTTTTAGAAAGCTAATCTTTTATAGAATTAAATTGTTTACAAATATGTTTGATAAAAATAATAGTAAAAGAAAATAGTAAAATTATAATCCTAATACATATTTGAGAGAATTGAATTTATTTTGATAAAAATAATATTAAAAGAAAATAGTAGAGTTATAATCTTAATATATATTTTAATACATATTTGAGAGAGTTGAATTTATTTTTGCAATTAAAATAGAAATTTAAACAATGCAAAATAAAAAATTAATCAAAATTTTTATGCAAAATTTTAATAAAAAGAAAAAAAATAGTTTAGAATACATTTTTAATGTCTAAATATTGTTTTCAATGAAGTGAGATATTTTGATTCTCTATTAATTTTATTTTATTTAAAAAAAAAATATTAACTAATTAATTATAAATTTCTAGATAATTAAAATTAAATTATCTTCTTCAATCAATTAATTAAAATTAAATTATCTTCTTCAATCAATTAAGAAATTATTTATGAATATAATGCTTTAAAAATATAAAATTTATTTTTAAAATATAAAAACTGTTGATTTATATTTATTCAAAACAATTGTATTTATTTGACATGTTATTTAGTTTTAATAATTTTATAAGTTTTATTTTAATATTTTGTATGTTATTGTTGATTTATATTTATTTGTCATGTTAATAAATTAATAATTTTATAAATTTTATTTTAATATTTTTAAGAAAAAAATTAAATAAATCTACATAGGTTATTGTTGACTTAAAAAATTGTTATAATTTTTAATATAATGTTTTGATTTTAATATGATGAATTTTATATATTTTATTTTAATGTTTTACTATTACATAACAAATTTTAATTTTTTTATTTTAATTTTTAATTTTTTAATTTTTTACATTCAACTTAAATTTATTTAAGTTTTTATATTTATAAGGATTGGTTACTTTATGAATTAAATTTGCAAAGTAGTATAAAGGGTTGTAGGTCTACCCTTTACTTCACCAAGTAACGGCAATATCAAATAGAATCAAGAATCTTTTGGTTTTTGGAGATTCATGTATTATCATCTAATATATATGAATTATAATTCCAATCCTAAAGATATTAAATTTCCACTAGAATTATAACCAAGATAAGGAAGAGAAGCTAAAGATTCGATGAAATCAAGCCCTTCCACATCTTTTGTTCACTCAACCAATCCTCATGTTTGTTTCTTGTGGCATTTCTATGTTGTTAGACTCTATGGTTCTTTTGGTTTCAGAATTGGGTTTCTCAATCACCCCTTGTTTTTGCTCTGGCTCATGTCTAGGCATATCTTGGGGGATTATACATTTTTTTTTCTCCTATATCATGTGTGTTATCCTTTGTGTCTTGGCTCATACCTCTACCTTGCCTAGACATGGGCCTCCAAAGCGATTTCCTCATCCTTTCATCTCAGTGTACAATGTGTTTGATCTAGGAACTCTTGTTTTGATTTGGTCTACAAACAAAGTTCTTCTCATGTTCGTCATTTCAGTGATTAGAGTTTTCCTCTTGCCCAACCTTGAGTGGGGATTTTGTGCAAATCTATCTTTGTCCCTAGTATCAACTAGCATGAATAATTGTCATTTAATATGCTACCAATATATTTAGAGAATGTGTTGTTTCTTTTGCATGCAGGAAGATATAATCAATAGAAATCAAACTTCAATATTTTTAGTTTCTACCAAGGCCTGTGACCTTGAACATTAATAGATTTCTCAAAATTTTATTATTATCAACCTCTTGCTTCAACAAAACAACAAATCTAAGTCGTAGAGGAAAATTGTGCCATGGTTTCATCCCTTAGCAAAGGATCATCCTCTACATCATCCAATATGAATGCCTTACTCAAATATCGTCCACTAAACTATAAAGAAGAAGAAACAGTCCTCAAACTTAGAGAAACAATGGACAAAGACCAATAAAGATCAATTCTTCCGAGTCAATCCCAAGACAATGCTCTTAATCTCTTGTAATTTGTTTGCATATTCTTCCTTATTTTAGTAGTATTTTACATACTATATTCCACTAAAAAGCATGATATAATATGTAAAGCCAACATGACTTATAGGTTTCTTTTTTACAATTGTAACATATCACCACCTTTTGAACTTTAAGTGTGTTCTTCATTTTATATTAATAGGCCTGCCATTTTTTTAAAAATAATTTTAACCAAATTAAATGTGCTCTTGAGGATGACCTGTTCTCGTAAAATTAATTTCATCAAATGTGAAGTATGAACAAACAATAAAGCAAAAATCAAAATTTCTTTTATTTTAATGATATGAAACATCGAGCGTCAATATTTATAAAAACTCAAAATTGATCATTAATCAAATGATAGAGTTCAAGTAAATCAATGAACATCTCTCTACAAGATGGTTTGTTTGATAAATTTTATAAAAATATAGATTTGTTATATGCATATGTTTTGTTGATGGGTTTCCACAAAAGCTAATAGGTTGGTGTAAGAATAAATAATTATTTAAAAATAATTTATATTAAAGGATTAAAAGTAAATAAATAAATTGTATTTTAGAGAGATTAGTTCTTCAAAACATTTTATTTATAAATTAGATATTAAAATAAATAAATATATATATATAACTTGATAAATAAAAATTTAAAATAAATTTACTTTAATATATAATTTCTTAATAATAATAATATTTGTTTTTTAAAAAATTATTTGTATAATCAATTATTTACCTAAACAAAAAGTAAGGTGCATTGTAGCATAGTTTATTAGCAAGCTATATTAATAAAATGGTTTATACATATCGATTGGCGTAAACCAAGCATGGGACACATTTAAAAGTGGTTGATATATGTCGATCTACGTATAAATAAACAAAATATTAAATATAATAAAATAATAATAAATATAATGGTTAATAATAATAATTAGATAACAAAAATATAATAATTAAATATAGTGGTTAACCATGGTAGACCATTGTTAACCATTGTAAACCATGGTTGACCATATTGTAGACCACGGTTGACAATTGTTAACCATCGTTGACTATTGTTGACCATGGTTGAGCGTTATTATTCATGCTTTCCTTATGTTGAGCATGGTTGACCATGGTTTACTATTATCCATGTACTTGATGCTTGACTATTACAACAACTAATGGTCAACAATAGTCAACCATGGTCAACATAAGGAAATCATGCACTCTAATGGTCAACCATGGTCAACCATGGTGTATGATGGTCAACTATGGTCATCAATGGTCAGCAATAGTTATGTTAGGAACCCATATCTTTACGTTGTTAGTATGTTGTTGTTGGACGCATATGCTTTGTAAGTCGTCCCGTAGTATTTGTGATCAATAGTTTGTGTTATTGTTGTTGGCGCATATGATTTGTAAGTCGCCCATAGTATTGTTGATCCATAGTTTGTAACGGCCCATGGTTTTGACCCATAGTATTGGTACCTAGAATTAGTATATAAGTGTGTGTTGAGACCTATGAAGGCACCATGAAGTTATTTGTATTGAGCTTGCTCATAGGAGATTGCCCCCTCGAAGTGGCCTGTGATCAATATAAAAGTGATTCTGAGTTCTGTCATTTCTGGTATTTCGCATATTCGTATTAATTTATTGTTGCAGGTGCCTCGCATCTGGTATCAGAGCACTTTCTTGGGCTCGCTGGGTGAAATTTCTGCCAAAATGTTTTTTCACATCTGTTGCAGGTTCGGATTTGGGAATAATCCCTATTCGCTTAACTGTGGGAAGTACTTGGGAATAAGCCCTAAAACTCATTGTGAGGAGTACCACAGGAACCCCGAAGTAGCTGGCCCATTGAGAGGATCTGCCGGCGAAAAGGGCAACGACCCCTACCTGATTGACTAGTTCCCACCCGTGAGGTAAACCAAGAGCTGGCGTTTGTGGCAAAGCGGTTATCAGTTTTACCTGAGCCGTGGAGTGAGGGGTACTGCCCCAATACACAAGCCGTCAGACAGCATTGGTGGCCGAGTGAAAACCCTGAACTGTTAGGAAGCCGCACATACCTGGGGTCCATATCTACTTTCAGCTGAATTATTGTCGATCACTGCTGCACTGTTTCAGATTCATTTTGCAAACCGTTCCAGATCCAGACATTCGGTGTTGTTCCAGAATCCTTCGAACTAGAAATCCCATTCTGCAAGCAGAGGCGTAGCCGCTCCAGTCTGTAAAAAAAAAAAAAAACACCGAGCCATAGCGCTCCTGTCTGGAAAAAAAAAAAAAAAAAAAAAAAAAATATATATATATATATATATATATATATATAATTCTGTTTTTTCTCCATATCTCCCTTGTTTTACCTATGTTTTCCTTGAAAATTTCAGGGAACCCCTATCATTCCATTCTGCATATTTCATCCCTGAGGACCCTATCCTCAATTCCCTTTCCTGCAACCCGAAATCCCACATTTGTCTATTTTTAGGGTTTGCCATAACTTCCTCATATTTCACCCAATCACCTTCAATTTTTACCACAGAGTTCCTTTCTGAATTCTGCTTCTTTGTTCCCTTCTGCCAAATTTTCCCATCCTTTCACCCCGCTGCTGAAATCCTCATTTTTGCTTCCCTGTCTATCCAACAGTGTCCAAAAAACGTGTCAAACCCCAATTACCCTTCTGATTTTTTTCCAAATCCAAATTTTCCTTTACTGAAGTAGTTCCTGTTTTTGTTTTCCTACCCAATCAAAAAAAAAATCCCTGGTTATGGTTGTCACCCGTGCAGGAGCAAAAACCATGGAGGAAGCCCTTGCAGTCATCCAAGCCAAACTCCAGGATCTGGATGAAAAATTTCTTGGTCTCCATCTTGAACATTCAGTTATGAACAACAAACGGTAGTCCGAGTCTTCAGTAGACAATGGGTTCTCTTCTTCCAGCAATTTCCGTGGTCCGAAGCTTGATTTCCTCGCTTCAATGGTACTGATCCAACTGGATGGATCTATCGTGCAGAACAGTATTTCAGTCTGCATAATACGTTTGATGTCAACAAAGTTCCGTTGGCATCCTTTCATTTGGAACAGGAAGCTCTTCAATGGTACCGTTGGTACATCAAGGCTCATCCAGAGCCCAACTGGCCAGACTTTTGCCAGCTCCTTTTGCAACGATTTGGTCCTAGTGCTTTTGATGACTTCACAGGAGCCCTCACTAAACTTCGCCAAACTGGCACTGTGAGAGAGTATCAAACCGAATTTGAGAATCTAGCCAACCACACCGAAGGATTGTCTGATGAATTTTACCGGAGTTGTTTTATCAGTGATCTAAAGGATGCCATCCGCTCTGAGGTCAAAATGTTCTGCCCCAACACAATGATGGAAGCACTCGGGTTGGCTAAATTGGCAGAAGACAAGATTGCAGCCCAACAACGCTCCAAGCCCACTTTTGTTCCCTTCAGAAATATGGGATCTCAGCGACCTCCTATACCGCAGGCTCCTCGACCGACTCCTATCAAGCGTTTGTCGGAAACAGAGATGCAAGCACGTAGAGAAAAGGGTCTTTGCTATAATTGTGATGAGAAATTCACTCAGGGGCATAGATGTGTTCAGCAAAAGCTCTATCTCCTGGATGTGGAGTCTCCACCTGCCTCTGAAATGGGTGACGAAGATCCAGAAACACTGGATGCTCCGGTCGACATTCAGGAGCCACCTATTGACCCTCCATCTCAGGATGACCAGCCAGAGATATCTCTCCATGCTTTAGTCGGGGTCACCACCCCCCAAACAATGCGGGTCAGGGGTTACTTCAAGAAGCTTCCTCTTACAATCCTCATTGATTCTGGTAGCACTCATAATTTCATTGACTCTCGGATTGCCAAACAAGCTGATTGTTTTATCCATCCTTGCTCCAACTTTGAAGTCATGGTTGCCAATGGGGGTACCTTACCTTGCAAAGGGAAGTGTCGAAATGTGCGTATATCTATGGGAGATTATACCTTGTGCTCTGACATGTTTGCCTTGCCCTTAGGCGGATGTGATGTGGTTTTGGGCGCTCAATGGCTACGCACACTCGACCCTATCTTATGGGATTTTGCCGAACTTTGGATGCAGTTTTCCCTCAATGGACACAAACACACATTGACAGGATTACAACGAGGTTCTCTCAGCATCATCAGTTCACATCGCATGGAAAAACTCCTCAAGAAGAATTCACATGGTGTCATCGCTCAGATCCATTCCATCCAGATGCAACCATCAGCGGTCTCCACTACTCCTTGGGATCTACAACAAATTCTAGATCGATATACAGGTGTCTTTGCTGAACCAGTGGGATTACCACCTTCCAGACCAGAAGACCATCGTATTCAGCTCCTTCCTGGTAGCGCTCCTCCCAACATCCGGCCCTATTGCTACCCATTCCACCAAAAAACGGAGATTGAAATGCTCGTTCGGGACTTATTGAAGCAAGGTATTATTCGCCCAAGCACTAGTTCCTTTTCTTCTCCAGTTATTCTCGTCCGCAAAAAATATGGGTCATGGCGCCTCTGCATTGACTTCCGAGCACTTAATCACCTCACCATCAAGGATAAGTTTCCAATTCCTGTTGTTGATGAACTTCTTGACGAGCTTCATGGGGCTCACTTTTTCTCCAAGTTGGATCTTCATTCTGGGTATCATCAAATTCGGGTTCATGAGGATGATATTCCTAAAGCAGCTTTCCGCACACATGATGGCCATTATGAGTTTTTGGTCATGCCCTTTGGCCTCACTAATGCTCCTTCCACATTCCAGGCCTTAATGAATAAAATATTTCGACCCTACTTCCGGAAATTCATTCTGGTATTCTTTGATGATATCCTCATCTATAGTAAAACATGGAATGAACATCTCCAGCATCTGGATCTTGTCATGCAACTTTTCTCTGACCATCATCTCCATGCCAAGCAGTCTAAATGTGTTTTTGGACAAAAGGAAGTTGAGTATCTCGGGCACATTATCTCAGCACAAGGGGTTCGCATGGATCCTGCCAAAATCGACGCCATGAACAATTGGCCATGTCCTCAGACACTCAAGAGCCTTCGTGGTTTTTTGGGTTTGACTGGCTACTACCGCAAGTTTGTCAAGGATTATGGGAAGATTGCAGCTCCATTAACCGCTCTGTTGAAAAAGGATGCTTTTACATGGACACCTGCTGCTCAGTGTGCATTTGACAAACTAAAACAAGCTATGTGTACTACACCTGTGCTAGCTATGCCCGATTTTTCCAAGCCCTTCACTATTGAGAGTGATGCTTGTGGCAATGGACTTGGTGCTGTTCTCCTTCAAGATGAACACCCCATTGCGTTCACCAGCAAAGCCCTTTCAGGTAAGAATTTAGCTGCCTCTACCTATGAGAAGGAAATGATGGCTATTTTGCATGCAGTACAGAAGTGGCGTCCATACCTATTAGGGAATCATTTATGCATCAAGACTGATCACCAGAGTCTGAAATATTTCTTGGACCAGCGTGTCTCCTCCCCGGCACAACAGAAATGGGTTAGCAAACTCATGGGTTATGACTATGAGATCACTTACAAGAAGGGTAAAGACAATATCGTGGCAGATGCTCTTTCTCGCACATTTGGTGCCCAAGGTTCTCTTTCAGCTATTTCTATGCCTGTTCCAAATTGGTTGCAATCTGTTCAACAGGGTTATGTCAATGACTCTTCCGTATCTCAGATCATCCAACGCTTGACCAACAACCCTTCTGCTGTACCACATTACTCTTCGGATGGTGCTTCTCTGCGATACAAGGGTCGTCCGGTGCTTCCCCAGAGCACAGATCTTCAACAGGTTGTCTTCTATGAACTCCATGCTTCTCCATTGGCCGGGCACTCTGGGTTCCTCAAAACATATGAACGAGCACGACGTAACTTCTTTTGGTAGGGCATGAAAAGGACAATTCAACAGATGGTGGCCGAATGTGATACCTGCCAGCGCAATAAGGGGGAAACAACATTCGTTCCAGGATTGCTTGAACCCCTACCCATACCTACACGGATTTGGACAGATATTTCTATGGATTTCATTGAAGGGCTCCCTAAATCTGGCGGGAAGACAGTGATTCTCGTTGTGGTTGATCGCCTCTCCAAATATAGTCATTTTTGTGCTCTCAGTCATCCCTATACAGCCTCCTCAGTTGCTCAAATTTTTATGGACCAGATATTTCATCTTCATGGCATCCCTTCTTCCATTGTCTCGGATCGTGATGCGACTTTCACTAGTCATTTTTGGACAGAACTATTTTGCCACACGGGCACCAAACTGAAGATGAGTTCAGGGTATCACCCACAAACAGATTGTCAGACTGAAATTGTCAATAAATGCTTGGAAACTTATCTTCGTTGCTTCACCTCAGAACAACAACATCAGTGGGAAAAGTGGCTCCCTCTTGTTGAATGGTGGTACAATACCTCTTACCACACTGCCTCTAAAATGACCCCATATGAAGCAGTCTATGGTCAAGCACCTCCAGCTCTTCTTCCATACACCCCCACCAGTTCACCAGTTCAGGAAGTTGACACGGTCCTTCGCAACCGCGATCAGATTCTTCGCATTTTGCGGGACAATCTTCACATGGAAAGAAATCGCATGAAGCAACAAGCGGATCAGCACCGTTCAGAGCGCACTTTTCAAGTCGGCGATATGGTTTTTCTTCGTCTCCAGCCGTACAAACAATCCTCCTTGAAACTCAAAGGGCGTCATAAGCTTGCTCCAAAGTTCTATGGGCCATATCGGATTCTTCAGAAGATTGGGTCCGTTGCTTATAAATTGGAACTTCCTCCTTCTTCCCGCATTCATCCAGTCTTTCATGTCTCTTGTTTGAAGAAAGTTCTTGGCACCAACATCAACGGCCAAACGATTTTACCCGAACTGGATAATGAAGGATCCATCCTTTTGGAGCTAGAGGCCATCCTCAATCGGCGCACATGTCAGCTTCACTCTCGCTCTATCACAGAGGTCTTAATTCAGTGGCACGGCATGCAACCAGAGGATGCTACATGGGAACCACTCCTTCAGATTCAACAACAATTTCCACATCTGAAGCTTTGAGGACAAAGCTTTTTTTAAGGGGGAGGGGATGTTAGGAACCCATATCTTTACTTTGTTAGTATGTTGTTGTTGGACGCATATGCTTTGTAAGTCGTCCCGTAGTATTTGTGATCAATAGTTTGTGTTATTGTTGTTAGCGCATATGCTTTGTAAGTCGCCCATAGTATTGTTGATCCATAGTTTGTAACGGCCCATGGTTTCGACCCATAGTATTGGCGCCTAGAATTAGTATATAAGTGTGTGTTGAGACCTATGAAGGCACCGTGAAGTTATTTGTATTGAGCTTGCTCATAGGAGGTTGCCCCCTCGAAGTGGCCTATGATCAATATAAAAGTGATTCTGAGTTCTGTCATTTCTGGTATTTCGCATATTCGTATTAATTTATTGTTGCAGGTGCCTCACAAGTTAACCTTACTCAACCATGGTCCACAATAGTCAACCTTGGTCAACCATGACCCACAATAGTCAACCATGGTTGTTAATAGTCAACCATGGTCAACAATAGTTAACCATATTATGAACAAACTATATTTCCAACCATAAACAACCATGGTCAACCATATTAATCATGAACAACCATGGTCAACCATATTAATCATGAACAACCATGGTCAACCTACTAGAGTCAACCATTACCAACCATGGTCAACCAACTACAGTCAACCAAAACTAATCATGGTTGAACGACTGTGGTCAGCCATGGTCAACCAAAATCAACCATGGTTAAATAATTATGGTTAACCAAGAATAATCATTTAGCTAACCATGAATAACCATAGTCAACTATGAACAACCATGGTCAACCATGGCTAACCAAAGTCATCCATGGCCAACAATTGTAGTCAATGATGGTCAACAATAGTCAATAATGATAAATAATAGTCAAGCATCAAGTACATAGCTAATAGTAAACCATGGTCAACCATGGTCAACATAACGAAATCATGAATAATAACATTCAACCATGGTCAACAATAGTCAACCATGGTTACAAATGGTCAACTATGGTCTACAATATGGTCAACCATGGCTTACAATGGTTAACGATGGTCGACCCTTGTCTACCATGGTTAACCACTATATTTATATATTATATTTTTTTATTTAATTATTATTATTAACCATTGTATTTATCATTATTTTATTATATTTAATATTTTGTTTATTTTACCATGGTCAACCATTGCCAACAAACTCAACTACGGTAAACAAGTGTAGTAAATCATGGTCAATAATAGGAAACAATGGTCAACCATGGTAAAAAATAGTAAACCATGGTGAGCAATAGTTAACCCTCGTCAACCATGGTCCACAATAGTCAACCTTAGTTAACCATGGTCCACAATAGTCAACCTTAGTTAACCATGGTCCACGATAGTCAACCATGGTCAACAATAGTCAACCATGGTTGTTAATAGTCAATAATGGTCAACCATGGTCAAAATTGGTCATCCATGGTTAACAATAGTTAACCATATTGTCAACAAACTCTATTTCCAACCATAAACAATTGCATAATTTATAGGGGTATAGTCTTCCAATGACTAAATTTGTTGACCTCTCATGTTATTTTTATCTTGATTGAGGAGCGAAAGCAACTCAATCGACGTGGAGGAGATTTAGGAGCGCCCTTGTGGATTTTAATATTCTAGGCATTAGGATGGAAACCATGGTCAACCATATTAATCATGAATAACCATGGTCGACCTACTAGAGTCAACCATTACCAACCATGGTCAACCAACTACAATCAACCAAAATTAATTATGGTTGAACAACTGTGGTTAACCATGGCCAACCATGAACAACCATGGTCAACCAAAATCGACCCCGGTGAATTGTAGTGTTAGACCAAAATCTCGTCATCATGAGGCATGTGTCAACTCCGTGCCTTAATCCCTGAAGTTTCCTTGGCTACAAACATCAAGAGCAAGTTGTTTTCCTCCTGTTTCCACCATGTGTAGTTGCACTGGTGCATCCTGTTGTCCAGCAAGAGGCACGAGACTATGGGTGGCGCATGATGCTTCCTTGCAGAGTGCGCTAGTGTCTCTTGATTCCCTTATGCAATAGGCACTAATCCTTTCCTGGTGCAAGTTTCCTTCATGCAAGGTGCGCCAGAGTTGGTTAATGTGGATAAATGGAATATTCGAGCAACTTATCGAAGCTTGGTGACATGGAGGTATATCCCTAGTTGATAGGAAGGATGGTATTTGATCGCCTAACCTAATGGGAAGATACATTAGACCTCTCCCCTTAATCATCAACTTACTCTATCCATTTAGCCTTATAAATAAGGACCCTCTCAACATTGGAAAGGGGGGAAGGACTATAGTACTCTCATGTTGGTGGAATTATTCTATGTGATCCTTACTCATCCTTTGGGAGGAAAACATCATTCTTTGGAGGCTTGGCTTGGATTGTTGGATGGAAGTTGCAACGTTAAGGCTTAGGTTGTGACATTATTTCTCTATGTATTTCACATCATTACATTAATACAAAATATTTCCATAAGTATTGTTGTCTTTATAATGATTAGAACTTTCTTCCTTAATTGTTAGTTTAGATCAATTCATATTTAGATATGTTTTTACTGTTTGCTTGTTTCCACATGCTCGACAAGGTTTTGCTGCTCAAGATCTAAAGGTCCTAGACCTTGGAGAAACAAAGAGGAAAGGATTTGCAAATCCGAGGTAAGTTATCTACCTGTTCCTTTTCATTTCTATTGATCTAGGAAAGTAGATTCTATTTTGTACTTATTTGTTCTAAATCCACTTGGACTAGGGAGATCTTACTTGAGCCTGCTTGAGTAGATTGTCCACAAGAAAATCTAGCGACCATACTAGGGATGCCATAGCTTTGGTTTCAATTTAGTTTGATTTCATTGATTTTTGTTGATCCATTTTCTAGCCTCCTAAGTCCCTCCCATCTTTGGATTTTGTAATTAGAGACTTTGTTAGCATTCCTCGACTCTGTTTGGGATCAATATTAGACCTCTTACCTTTCATTTATGGAGATATTTTTATTTTTGCTACTTGTTATTCTCCCGACGCACCTGAGCTGTATATCCCTGCACCATTGTGCCTTTGGCACCTATATCCAGTGAACATCCTGCACCTCTGGCGCAATTTCCCTAACTGCGGCCTGCGCCACTGGCGACATTCACCTATGTACATAGTGCACTTGACGCTCTGGTGCATAACAACAAAGTGTGCCAATATTTATTTCCTGGTGTCCAGCATAATTTTCTCCACTTTGGTTATTGGTCTGATTGATAGAGCTCTGTGTACTGCATAGTACAGTCACAGAACCCCTAGGCCCAATTTATTTGTGTTTGGATTTGATTTTGTTGATTTTGGGTTCTAAACTAGTGAAGTGAACGACTTGGTATTGGCAGGAAATTTCAATCTGCCCATTTATCTGCTCGATCTTGTAATCCCTAATCACATTACCAGATCTATTCAACTCATTAGATCTGATTCCTAAACCCTTCCTGCACTGAGTCATTGAGTTTTGTTTGCACTTGATTGATTTTACATCTGTTTGAGTGTTTTTTGAGCTTTGGGTGATCACTTTTCTTTGGGAATTTCCAACTTAATTTAGCTGGTCGTGATATAATCTTTGATTTTATGAATAGTAGATCTAAAGAACATTGTAATTCTCAGACCCATCGTGAGTACTTGAGTAGGAAAACAAACTTTTTATTATCCTCATTTTGAGTTTGATTCTTGAAATTGTTGGGAAGATTTTTTTCATGCTTTGGAATAAATGCTAAAAAATATTTGGAACGCTTAGAAGGTTACCTTGTAGTTTCTTGGTTATGAGAACTTATTCGTCATTTCTTGGAAAGCTGTAAGTGCATTTGAGTTTTTGCAAATCATTTCCGAAGGTAGTCGGGTTATTCGCTCAGGGGTATGATCGTAATCCTTCTTGGTTAGTGTTCTGAAAGATTGGGCAGAGTATAACTGTTCGACCCTATGGTATATCGCGAGTTACGCCGCCTTGACAATCCCGCGAGGTTCCAAACCATTGAATCCACACCCGTCACATAAGTTTTCTTGCGGCTTTAGCTTGTGTAGATTTTGGATTGTATTTTTTCTCCTTTTGTAGGCTACACTTAGGAGAAATTTTGATTTGGTCACATTGGTTGATCAACCTTTGAGAAGATCCCAAAGGATTTTGAATTTTCCACCTGAATATTCCCTTAACCGGGAGGATAAATCAAGAGCAAGAATGGATCAAACTACGATATCTATGTCACGTGAGGAAGATACCTCTACCTTAGAGTCGGGAACGAACTAATCGTCTCCCATCAATCCACATATCTCTAGTCCCACAGGACCTTTGACAGTGGAACAACCTACCTCATATGACACATCCTTCCATCATTTGATGGAGGGATATCCTAGAGCTACATATTGGATTTTCAGTTAGCCCCAAGATGACTCTGTATCAATAGCATTTGGTCCATCCGCATCTTTTTGGGACACGTCTCTAGGCCGACATGTCATCGAGTTTGGGTAAATTCTCATGGAAGAAACCATACCTCATCGTTGGATTCTGAACGATGAATTTCTTGTGCCACTTTACGAGCACATGAATTGTTTACATATGACTAGCAAAAAACTCGGACGCCAAAGTCTCTCACGACGAGTAAACATCTTGGACACACCCATGTTTCAATATTCCCCTGTATGCTCTTTATCATTCAATTCACCAGAAACATCCATACCTAACGCGACCACTTATGAACCAGGTCAACCCTCGTTCCTCGCAAGTACATCTAAAATTCAAGAGACCGGTTCTATACCTCCTGTGACCCTAACCTCTAAAGGGAAACCTTCAACCTATGTTAACTATGGGACATTACCTCCACCTCCCCCACCTCAAAACTAGAGGAGAGGATGTAATCTTCTTGTTAGTCTATTATCAAGCAGAAGTAATCCTTTCGTTAGAAGTCAACCGTCGTTCATGGGCCAACCCAGCATCAGTGGTCAACGTTTGGTCACCATGCACATTCCAGTATGTGGACAAATTTGGCTGAGGGGAAACCCCTAGCTAGTGGACCTAACTTGACTTGGGGGAATAACCCAGTCGACAATCATACCATGAGTGGAGGATACACTTCTCATCCTAGTTATAATATAGTTGGTAGTCCTCTTCCAACCATGGGACAACCCACGTGGACATATAATATGGGGGGACATCCATTTGGAACCAACCCCCATGGGGGCACCTCTTTCCAAGACATCATAACCACAATATTGGACAAAAATATCCAGGAACTCTTTTTCTTGGATTACCCTACCTTGGAAACCCAAACACCCCATGGGGGAACCATAATGTCCCACTGTCTGGACCTCCGACCGACGGATTCCCCCCACCACCTCCACCAGCTGTCCCACCACCTCCACGACCACCACCATCACCCCATTATGGAGGAGGAGGAACCCTACCTTACGGCGTCGGACCATCCAATTCTGGAGGATGTGGATCCCCGCCTTACGATGGTAGCCCAACCCACTTTGGAGGAGGTTGACCCCCACCTTAAAGTGGAGGACCAACCCACTCCGTAGGGGGAGGACCCCCGCCTTCTGATGGAGGACCACCTTACTTCAAAGAGGGAGAACCCCCACCTTCCTGTGGAGGGACACCCCATTTTGGAGGAGGAGGACCCCCACCTTATGGTGGAGGACCAACTTACCCTAGAGGAGGAGGGCCCCCACCTTTTGGTGGCAGGCCACCTCATTCTGGTGGAAGTGGCCCTCCTATCGATCCCCTTCCCAACCCCAGTGACCCACCCCTATATAGCCAATTTCCTATGGGAGGACCCTGTTATCACCGATCTTGTAGTTCCCCCTATAGATGGATCCATGGTGGATGGTAGAGGGGACAGGAAACTAAAGTGGTGAACCAAGAGAGCCCTAGTTGCCAATAGGATGGTTGTAATGCCAACCAAGGCACCCTTCGCTTTTGCTACCAAAGCCAAGGTAGCACGGGGGCGACCTAGATCTGATCCCAACAGGAGATGTCACGTCCCAATTTTTACCCCCTTTGTATTAAATCGTAAATGATGTAAATATGGTAATTCAATCACGGTGAGGAGCTCAAGGCCAAGGCCCCACCATTGATTTAGCGTTTCATGTATCCGCAATTAAAGAAATAGATGCCTATGGTTCTTGTGCTAGGTGGGAACGATGTAAATAAGACATCATGTAAATACGAATTTTAATGAAAAACACCCACAACTAGCTATGCAATGCAACAAAGAGATGGGGCATGATTCTACAAGGAATAGGGAGGGAGATTATTCAAACCCTTGGGCCAATGGTGTTAATCCATGTGTCAATGGGGAAACCCATAAACCCCCAACTACCCATTTTGTCTCATGCACCCAATCATTTAATTCTTCCAAGAAATTGGTTAAGGCAATTAATGCCTTGGAAATGAAGAAGTATGGCAGCCAATTTCGTGCATGGGCAAGCCATCAACCTGGAAATTCATGTTTTTGCTTGTTGGGCAAGAAAACACCCACGAAATGGTGCCCAAAGCCATTCTGAACAGGCAGTCTTCTCTCATTCACGCAGTTGGAGCTAGCTGGGTCTTTCCCTACACGTTTTTCAACCAAATCCTGCATTTTTCCATGCCTGGGAGTTCGTTTCTGCATATACAGTAGCTTGGGAGAGAAGGGCCACGATTTGGGGACTGTATGGAGGTCATTTTTGCCCCTGAATGTCCAAGGATGTTTTTCTAAAAACGGATTTAGCTTCCCTGGGTTGTTCCCCAACTTCCCATTTCGTTTTTGTGGGTTCCCACGTTTTTCTGAGTTAGTTGAAACCCCATCTCATGCATCCCATTGTAAAAACGTTTTATCCTGCCCCATAATTGTGTTCTACTGTTGTGTGCATCCTCATTTTTGGTTTGAACCTGTGAACTGAAGTTTTGGATTGGTAGTGGACAGAAGTGGCTTGATAAACCTAGTGGGGGAGACAACCTCTCAAGAAGATCAAGAGGGCTTAGGTTACTCTTCTATGCCTACCCTGAGAGCACTAGATAGGGAAGGTATGGCTTGAGGGACTGTACAGCAGTGAAAAGAATACTTCCTTGTGCTGGGTGTGTAGGTATTGTGGGTACCAAGCTAGATAGATCTTGCAAGGTTATCCCTGGCTCTGTGCTGGAGCTCACTAGCTTAGCAACTCTTCCTTTCCATCTCCTAGCAGCCTGATAAACCCAATTGTAGATTGGCTTGGCTCATCTTGGTAAATGCTTGGCTATGTGTGAGTCTGTTGTTCCCTGGTTCCTTGTAGAGATCATGCCTAGATCGGGGGTGGCAATGGTGCTGATAAATTGAGGAGCACACTGGCCTATGGTTGGGTGGAACGTTGCAATTGCATAGCCAGTTGCGTGGGACTACTTTCGCATAAGATGAGTATTCTCTTACGTTAAATTTGCAATTATCATTTGATGAATATTATGAATGTATGTGGATGTGTTAAATGAATTTACTTCCGCTGTGTTTTCAAATGGTTATGCATTTGCATATGTTCATCTTCTTTTAATTTGAATATTTGTTTACTATGTATGGGACTAGATGCCCGGTTTAACCTCACGATCCTCTCCATCTAGCTGGTAGGAATGGGAGGGGATGTGACAGAATGGTATCAGAGCTGCGTTGCAGCATTGGACCTCTATAGGACAAATCTGATAGCAATTACAGGGGAAAATTTCAAAAAAAAATTGGTTTAAGTCTGTTTTTGAAAAAAAAAATTGTTTTAAGCCGTTTCGGGAAGTCGTCTCGAAATTTCGGAAAGGTTCCGCGAACCTTCCCAAAATTGCAGAAGAATTCAACAAACTGCTCCGAAACAGCGGAGAAAAATTTTTTAAGTGAAAAAATTTTCTAAGTATCGTAATTTTTCGGAAAGAATTCTCTTCCGAAATTGCAGAAGGAATTCTCTTCCGAAATTTCGGAAGGATTCCGCGAATCGTTCCGCAACTGCGGAAGACTTCGCCGAATCATTCTGCAACTGCGGAAGACTTCGGCAAATCGTTCCGCAACTGCAGAAGACTTCACCGAATCATTTTGAAAAAAAATCACCCGAAACCGGGGAAGCATTCCGCGCAACGGTGGAAGCATTCCATGAACGGCTCCGAAATTGCAGAAGCCTTCGCCGAATCGCTCCACAATTGCGGGAGCATTCGCCGAATGGCTCCACAATTGAGGGAGAATTTTCCAAATGGCTCCGCAACTGTAGAAGCCTTCGCCGAATGGCTCCGCAATTGCGGGAGCGTTCGGCAAATCGCCCCGCCATTGCGGATGCATTCAGCGAACTGCTCCGCAATTGCGAAAGCGTTCGGCGAACTACTCCGCAATTGCGGAAGCGTTCGACGAACTGCTCCGCAATTGCGGAAGCCGTCCCCAAACCACCCCGCAGTTGCGGGAGCATTCAGTGAACCGCCTCGCAGTTGCGGGAGCAATCAGTGAACCGCCCCTCGCGGTCGGATTCAATGAACCACCCCCTTGACCCCCTTTTTCTTTTTTTTTTCCCTCATATGTCGTTGTTTGCGATTTGACGAATTGTCAACGTAATGTTTTCCCACGTGCATGAAGTAATTTGTGAATTCTGAGAATGTAATGCAGCTAACAATTGTGTTGTTGAACACATTTCAAAGAGTCATAGTTACAGCAGGGTAACACTCTATATAATACAGTTGGAAAGTTTTGGATCTTGGTTGGGCCAAGAAAATGACCATCATGAATGATGCACAGGATCCCTATGAACTTGAGACAGATGCCATGGGGGAAAACATACATGTTGAAAATGCTGAAACAGAATCTAATGGGAGAAGAAATCAAGAGACTCCTCCAGGTATTGCAGCCACCATGAGAAGCCTAAGGGAGGAGTTGCAAAGTTGCAGAGAAGATAATGAAAGGATGATTAAAGCTCAGGAAGAACAAAATCAGCTGAATGCAGCCATGCTGCAGAGTTTAACAGACATCCAAAGGCAAATAAACTCTGGGCATTAGATATCAAATCCAGAAAAGGGTGGGAGTAGCTCTAGAAGAAATTCCCGTAAGAGGGCCAGTAGTCCAAGAAGAGTTTCTACAGACAAAACATATACTCCAGAAATATCTTCTAATGAATCATCTGACTCTGAAGAATCCATTGAGGGTTCAAGCTCTTCATCTCACATGAGTAAGAGGAAGAAACACTACAAGAACAATTCACATGGGGAATTTAAGAAGGCAAAACCTCCTACATTTGACGGAGAGGTAAAATCTGGTCAAGAAGCTGAAGCTTGGCTTCTTGGGATGAGAAAGTATTTCCAAGTCCAAGACTACTCAGGAAATATGAAGGCAAGGGTAGCCATCTTCAACTTGAATGGAAGAGCATCTATATGGTGGTAACACACCAGGAAAGTGAAGAAGGTCAATGAAAGGAAGATCATGTGGAAGCAGTTCAAGAAATACTACAAGCAGAAGTACCTCTCTGATAGGTACTATGATGATAAGATCAAAGAGTTCCATGAGCTGAGATTGGGACAATCGACCATGGAAGAATATGCAAACAAGTTCTTGGAGCTATTGAGGTATGTCAAGTATATTCGAGATGATAAGGTAAAAATTCAGCGTTTCCTAAGTGGACTACCCCAGTCATATAAAGATAGAATTGAGTTTGACGAACCTCGAACTCTAGAGGAGGCCATAAGAAAGGCCAAGTATTGCTTTGATCAAAACAAAAGAAAACCAGAATTCCATAAGGCATGGAAGGATAAGAAAAATGAGAAGTTTGATCAAAGGAAGAAGGGGTTCAAGCCTCCTCAATTCAGGAATCAACAAAGGCAACCATCACAGGTTGTGACTAAGCCAACTAGGATGATGGGAGACAAGCCAAGAGATCCAAAGGAGCCAAGAGAACCACTTCAATGTTGGGGTTGTGGAGGAGACCACATACTTAGGAACTGTCCACATAGGAATGGAAATGAAAATAAAGTTCACAACATCCAAGGAGCTGGAACTGTGGGTCAAGTGGCAAGGACAATCCCTAGAATCTATGCAGCACTAGACAACCGCCAAGCAGATCATCAGTCAACTGTGGTTGAAGTTGAAGGTAAGATTGCTAAGCAATCTGTTTCTATTTTGATTGATCTTGGATCTACTCACAGTTATATCACTCCTAGAATTGTTGAGATTTGTGCTTTCAAGAAATTAAAGCATAGTAAATCCTAGTTAGTTCAACTAGCCACTGGAACCAAGAGAAAAGTTAGTGAAATAGTAGAGAAATGTCCATTAGAGATGGATGGGCTATTCACTTATGCAGATATGAATATTTTGCCACTTGGTTCCTATGATATTCTCATTGGAATGGATTGGTTAGAAGCACACAGGGTTAAACTTGACTGCTACAATAAGACATTTGAATGCATGGACGAAGAGGAAAACCCGAGGGTTGTAAGAGGCATTCCAAAGGTGACTTCTGTTAGACAGGTTTCAGCCATGCAACTGAAGAAGTTCTATAGGAAGGGATGTCAATTGTATGCAGCCCACATTTTAGAGGCAGCACAGAATGAAACTATTAAACTGGAGGACTATCGTGTATTGCAAGAATTTAGGGATGTCTTTCCAGATGAGATTCCAGGACTTCATCCAAAGAGAGACATTGACTTTACAATTGAACTTGTGCCAGGAGCGGCACCAGTGTCTAAGACACCCTACAGGATGAGTACACCAAAATTGCTAGAACTGAAAATGCAATTACAAGAGTTGCTGGAAAAGAAATATATTAGGCCAAGTGTGTCCCCGTGGGGAGCACCTATTCTATTTGTGAAAAAGAAAGATGGAACACTCAGGTTATGTATTGACTACAGGCAATTGAACAAAGTCACTGTGAAGAACAAATACCCATTGCCCTGAATTGATGACCTTTTTGACCAAATGAGAGGAGCAAAGGTATTTTCAAAGATTGACTTGAGTTCTGGTTACCATCAGGTAAGAATCAAAGAAGAAGATATTCATAAGACAACCTTTAGAATGAGGTATGGACACTATGAGTTTGTAGTGGTACCATTCGGTCTTACAAATGCACCAGCTACATTCATGTGTCTCATGAATAATGTTTTTAGCAAGTATTTGGACAAGTTTGTTCTTGTATTCCTAGACGACATTCTCATCTATTCTAAGAATGAAGAAGAGCATGAAGAACATTTGAGAATGACAATTCAATTACTAAGGGAGCATAAGCTATATGCCAAATTGAGCAAATGTGACTTTTATAAAGATAGAATTCATTATTTGGGTCACATCATCTCCGACGAAGAAATATCTGTAGACCCTGAGAAGATTGAAGCCATTATGAATTGGCCAACTCCAAGGAATGTGACTGATGTGAGATCTTTTATGGGCCTTGCTGGTTACTATAGGAGGTTTATCGAGGGATTCTCCAAGGTTGAAAACCCGATCACTTCTTTGCAAAAGAAGGGGATAAAATTTGAATGGTCACCAAGATGTGAGGAAAGTTTTCAGCGGTTGAAGAATCTTCTTACAAGTGCACCTATTTTGAAGATTGCAGACCCAGAAAAAGACTTTGTGGTATGTACCGATGCATGCAATCAAGGACTTGGAGGAGTTCTTATGCAAGACAACCACGTGATATGCTATGAGTCAAGAAAGTTGAAGGAGCATGAGAAGAACTACGCTACTCATGATATAGAACTTGCAGCCATAGTACATGCCTTGAAGATGTGGAGGCATTACTTAATGGGAAGAAAATTTGAGTTAAGGACAGACCATTGTGGTTTGAAACACTTATTTGATCAGCCAACTTTAAATGCTAGGCAAGCTAGATGGTTGGAATTTTTGTGTGAATTTGATTTTGAGATCAAACACATAAAAGGGAAAGAAAACAAGGTGGCTGATGCACTCAGCAGGAAGGTACGTGAAATGTATGTGGCAGCGCTTAGTACTTGCCAACCAAATTTGAAGCAGCAGATTGTTAACCATATGGTTGAGGATGAAGTGTATGAGCAGGTAAAGGGAAAACTGCAGTAGAAAAACCTTGAAAAGAAGTATGAAGGCTATCATTTGGAAGAAGGCAGACTTCTTACTTATTAGAATAGAGTCTATATTCCAAATGCGGCAGATTTGAGGAGGACTGTTATGGATGATATCCATAAAGCTCCATACTCTGGTCACCCAAGATATCAGAAAACAATTGCTACATCAAGAAAATATTATTTCTGGCCAGGGATGAAGAAGGACATCGCTGAATACATCTCTAAGTGCATGGAATGTCAGCAGGTGAAGGTTGAACACCAACACCCAGCAGGTTTATTGCACCCAGTGCCAATCCTAGAATGGAAATGGGAAATAATTTCCATGGATTTTATTACAGGATTGCCAATGACTAAGAGACAACATGATTCCATCATGGTTGTGGTGAACAAGTTAACAAAGGTAGCACATTTCATACCGGTTAAGTCCACACATAAAGCCGATGCCATTGCAACTATTTTCATGAAGGAAATTTTTAGATTACATGGGTTGCCTAAGGCAATAATTTCTAATAGGGATACCATGTTCATTTCCAATTTTTGGAAAGGTCTCTTTACAAATTTGGGTACACAGTTGAACTTAAGCACCGCGTACCATTATCAAACAAACGGGCAAACAGAAAGAGTAAATCAGGTGCTTGAAGACATGCTCCGCATGTACGTAATGGACAAGCCATCCAAGTGGGAAGATTATCTGCACATGGTAGAGTTTGCATATAACAATGGGCAGCAAGAATCATTGGGAATGAGTCCATATGAGGCTTTGTATGGAAGAAGGTGTAGGACACCAGTGACTTGGGACAATCCAGTGAACAGAATTGTACTTGGGCCAGAATTGCTTAAGGAAATGGAACAAGAGGTTGCAAAGATCTGACAAAATTTAAAAGAAGCCCAGGATAGACACAAAAGCTATGCAGATAAACATAGGATGCATAGGGAATTCAATGTTGGGGATCATGTATATCTTAGAGTGAGATCAAGAAAGAGTTCCTTGAAGCTTGGGAGTTGTGCCAAGCTATCACCTAGATATTGCGGACCATTTGAAGTGCTTGAAAGAATAGGTCCGGTTGCATATAGACTTGCCTTGCCTGCTAGCACTAAAGCTCATAATGTTTTTCATGTCTCTTTGCTTAAGAAATATGTACATGATCCTAACCATGTGATTAATTGGGATGTGATCCAGGTGGAACCCGAGGGAGAATTCCAAACTGATCCATTGCGCATCCTAGACAAGAAAGTAACATTGCTCCGGAATCGAGCCATCGAATAGGTAAAGGTGCAATGGAATCACTACGGTCCCGATGAGGCTACATGGGAGCTGGAGGATGCCATGAGGGTGGCATATCCATTTTTGTTCAATTTTGATGAGCACTGAGGACAGTGCTAATGTAAGGGGAGGGGTATGTCACGTCCCCATTTTGACTCCCTTTCTATTAAATCGTAAATGATGTAAATATGGTAATTCAATCATGGTGAGGAGCTCAAGGCCAAGGCCCCACCATTGATTTAGCGTTTCATGTATCCGCAATTAAAGAAATAGATGCCTATGGTTCTTGTGCTAGATGGGCATGATGTAAATAAGACATCATGTAAATACGAATTTTAATGAAAAACACCCACAACTAGCTATGCAATGCAACAAAGAGATGGGGCATGATTCTACAAGGAATAGGGAGGGAGATTATTCAAACCCTTGGGCCAATGGTGTTAATCCATGTGTCAATGGGGAAACCCATAAACCCCCAACTACCCATTTTGTCTCATGCACCCAATCATTTAATTCTTCCAAGAAATTGGTTAAGGCAGTTAATGCCTTGGAAATGAAGAAGTATGGCAGCCAATTTCGTGCATGGGCAAGCCATCAACCTGGAAATTCGTGTTTTTTCTTGTTGGGCAAGAAAACACCCACGAAATGGTGCCTAAATCCATTCTGAACAGGCAGTCTTCTCTCATTCACGCAGTTGGAGCTAGTTGGGTCTTTCCCTACACGTTTTTCATCCAAATCCTGCATTTTTCCATGCCTGGGAGTTTGTTTTTGCATATACAGTAACTTGGGAGAGAAGGGCCACGATTTGGGGACTGTATGGAGGTCGTTTTTGTCCCTGAATGTCCAAGGACGTTTTTCTAAAAACGGATTTAGCTTCCCTGGGTTGTTCCCCAACTTCCCATTTTGTTTTTGTGGGTTCCCACATGTTTCTGAGTTAGCTGAAACCCCATCTCATGCATCCCACTGTAAAAACGTTTTATCCTGCCCCATAATTGTGTTCTGCTGTTGTGTGCATCCTCGTTTTTGGTTTGAACCTGTGAACTGAAGTTTTGGAGTGGTAGTGGACAGAAGTGGCTTGATAAACCTAGTGGGGGAGACAACCTCTCAAGAAGATCAAGAGGGCTTAGGTTACTCTTCTATGCATACCCTGAGAGCACTAGATAGGGAAGGTATGGCTTGAGGGACTGTACAGCAGTGAAAAGAATACTTCCTTGTGCTGGGTGTGTAGGTATTGTGGCTACCAAGCTAGATAGATCTTGCAAGGTTATCCCTGGCTCTGTGCTGGAGCTCACTAGCTTAGAAACTCTTCCTTTCCATCTCCTAGCAGCCTGATAAATCCAATTGTAGATTGGCTTGGCTCATCTTGGTGTATGCTTGGCTATGTGTGAGTCTGTTGTTCCCTGGTTCCTTGTAGAGATCATGCCCAGCTCGGGGGGTGGCAGTGGTGCTAAGAAATTGAGGAGCACATTGGCCTACAGTTGGGTGGAACGTTGCAGTTGCATAGCCAATTGCGTGGGACTACTTTCGCATAAGATGAGTATTCTCTTGTGTTAAACTTGCAATTATCATTTGATGAATATTATGAATGTATGTGGATGTGTTAAATGAATTTACTTCCACTGTGTTTTCAAATGGTTATGCATTTGCATATGTTCATCTTCTTTTAATTTGAATATTTGTTTACTATGTATGGGACTGGATGCCTGGTTTAACCTCACGATCCTCTCCATCTAGCAGGTAGGAATGGGAGGGGACGTGACAGGATATATCAACCCAATCACCAGATCAAATCAGACAAAGTGAGGTACATAAGGTGATAGGTATGGAACCCTAGATCTAAGGAGATTGAGACACTGTGGAGGCTTAGAGATGATATGAGTTGATGAATAGATCTTAAGCACAGTGATTCAGGGATTAAGTATGATTCCAGAATTCAAAGCTAGTTTAAAATGGTCAAATTTAACTGCCTTGGGAAATGTGACCCTTAAAACAGGGAAAGTGTCCCGAAACATAGATCTGATAGCTGGGGATTTCTAGCTATGCTTGATGAAGGGATATGACAATGTCAAAGTGTGCAAGCAACCAAACAGGGATCAACCCACATGAAAATAGGGTAAGCTAGGAAAGTCGTGAGGGCTTGAGGAGATTAGTGCCTTGGGGTTTGGGCCTATGGAGTCACCCAAGTAAGACGTTTTCAAGAACCCACTTTGCAATTTTCCCAATCTACAATACCCAGATGTGGTTTTCCAAATGATTAAGGAATTTGATCAATAGAATTTTTAGGAGATTTTTAGTTGATTTTAAATGAGGGTTTTAAGTAAATTTGACAGATGGATAGATCAATAGAATGAGAAACTTACCTTGAGATAATACCTTAGTAATGGAAGTGCTTTCCATGTTGTTGAGCAATGTTCCCGCAGATATCAAATGAGAAACCTTTGATTTTTCTTGCCACAACGAGATGCCCTAGATCCACAAGTGTGCCCTCCTTTTCCTTTCAGACCAAGGAAATCGATTAAATCAGTAAGATCAAGAATGGAGGAAATACAAGTGAATGCAAATGATAACATGAAGTAGAAGGTACAAAGACAATAATAATCCCTGTTACCGACGCAGAAACCCCAAAGAAGAGGCAGGGAGAGTCTCCCCTACCAATGTGTCCTCCTTGAAGAAAATCAGCCTCCACCTGTAGATGAGAAGACGTGGAACAAGAATGATAGCAATATAATCTCCAATAACCTAGTGCAAAGGAAGAACAAACAGTCGAACTCCAATATCAATCACCACCACAAGACAAGTAGATGCAATAATAATTTTCTATTCCAATAATCCAGAGCCAAAAGTCCATTTACAATGAGAAGCTCTCTCCTTTAAATAGGATGGAGAGATACCAAAACCCTAACCACATATTTAAATGGATGTATATGATTAAAAGATCAACATGATCTAATCAATGGTTGAGATGAGCTCAACATAAAGTACATGGATCAATATTACAATATAATACATCAATGGACCAAATCCCCCTAGGAGAGGGGGTCCCACCAAATGTCAATGATAAAACATAAGAAGTAGCTCATGGTGGATCTAGGGGGTCATGACTTTCCTCCCTAGTGTGTTCTCATGACACAATAACATAATATAACCAAGCTAGACACCAAATCGTGCCTCTCTGGGAAAGTCATGAGCCTTAGGAGGCTCCAGAAAACCATAAAAAGTGTCGGAGAGATGGGTGTGGGCCCCACTAAATGATGAAATTGCTGTGGAAGGTGTGGAAGACATTGCACTCATCATCAAACATCATCCCATGCCATTTCCTTTCATTATTAATTCAAATCAAATTCCTTAGTAGCCAGTTTTGCCATTTTTTTATCTGCCTTGGGAACCATGAACATGCCCAAACTGCCTCCTAGAGTGCCTGCACTGTCAAGGTGATCCCACTAGGATCTCTGGGAGGGGGTTAATATGGTGATAAAAATTGGATGGACCACCCCCTCCATGCACAATGCCCTAGGTGAACCAATCAAATCCTCCAACTACTCTGTCAAGCCACCTGACAAAGCAAAACTGCACTAGGATAGCCAACTGAAGCTAATCATCACTATAACTGCCCGGAACGGAAAACAGACTATCTCATTGGACTCAGAGATCACAAATCCATCTAATGTGTGTACTCATACACCCTATGGACCTCTGCATGGTCCTACCAATATCCAATATGCCCAAACAGACCAAATAATAATAATCTGTAAAAGTGCTGAAAAACACAAATCAACATCATAAGCCTGAAACCACTGCATAGAACCATTTGGTGATATGTACTAGACCACACATCATATATTTGTATCATCTGAGGTATATCCACCTTATGTTGAATTTGGTCAAACTAAGTTTGACCAAGTCATCATGACCAAATATGACACAAACTGTCATCAAGCTGTTGCAAGTGTCAAAGGTTAAAGCATGCTCTACAATTAATTCAAGTAACAATTATAGCAAGAAGTAATCATTTCACTGGCGATCTAAAACCAATTATAAAGAGTTTTAACTATTAATTATGACTCAGACTCGACTTCCAAGACCATACTCACTTCATAGTTGTGACCAATTTGCTGGTGAAGGGTGAAGGCTAAAAATTAAAAGGCTAGGCTAAGGGATGACTACTAACTTGACATTGTGACACTTTGGAAATATAAAGGGATACACACTCTAGCATATACTGGACAAGCAATAACACATGGAATGGCAATGTCTCATTAAAGGGTAAGTTGTTCAAAGAGTGCTTATTCAACTTAGGCATCAATTCGTACTTTTAAAATATGATCCAAGTTCATTAGGATCCATTAGTTTCACTTTATGGCTTTTTTGGCCTACATCACCCTTCGGATCTCAAGTGTGCTAAGAAGCACAACTAATCGCAGCTTGCATCCAGGGAATGTTTATACATATACATAAGGTCAACAATCGTTTAGATATAAAGTTTAAGAACCATTACTTTTTGGGACCTTTCTTATACTCTTCAAGGAGTATTTATTAGCGTTTCATTGCTCTTTCCCTTTACTCATGTGTGTTAAGAAACACATTCTAGAGTTTACAATTTCCATGGGTGAATTTACATAGATTTCCATAAGTAGTACATGAGCTTTTAGTTTTAGCCAACAACATATTAAGTGACTAGGGGGACTTCGTGCCAGTGCCAAACATCGGGACAACCAACCATAATGATTTAGGCCTGCAATCCAAATCACTAAAGGTAAGTTTTGTCACCAACTCAGAGCCGAGACATAATAAACAGGGAAGCTTATCCAATATAGAGGCCAAAGCAAGGGAAGGTCCTCTATGCCACTAGTCAAGTAGTAAGTCAAGGTAATAAACAAACTAGAAGGTAATGGATGGATGAAAACAATGAATAATGAGACCAACACTAGCAAGCCAAAAAATGGTGGGAATGGTCACGTCTATTCTCCCAAAGGAGGGTAAAACCAATCAGTATGGATAGAGAAATTCTAAGTCCGAGTAGGGACAAATATAATATATATAAAGATACAACCAGGTCCGCATATATATATGATCGCCAGATCATGATACTAAATGCTAAGACATGCTACAAGAATGAATATAAAACCAATATAACCATAACACAAGAATATACCTGCTGAGCCATATACTTGAATGTGCAATATCTGAACCAACATATGTCCATTGAAACTCTGCTGCTGCAACTCTAGGAAATATTGATTGCTCTGTATAAATGGTTAAATGGCTACATCAGTCCTCTCTCTGAGTGTCCTGAAACTCAGTCATGGTATGGGGAACAAAACTGCTATCCATGATACAATAGTGATCCATAATAGATGTTCATCTCAGCATCTCAATGTAAGGGAACTGGCTGAAAAGTGTATTGGAATATGGAAAATAGAATATGGTAGCCCGACTACTTTATATGTGATAACAGACCCTACGACCAATTGGTCGATGGTCCTACTGGTACACCAATGCCATATCAGCACTGCCAGTATCCGTAGTCCAACCAACAATTACCTTTTTGTGGGTACACCCAATCTGCCAGATTTATTACGGTTGACCAACGATCCCATCTATCATGGTACTAATTGGCCAACTATGCCGGTGAAGTTACCATCTGACATCCCGAAGTTTGACAGCAAATTGGGCGAGGATCCCAAAAACCATGTAATGACCTATCATTTGTGGTGTTTGTCTAACTCCCTAATGGATGATTCCATCAATTTAAGATTATTCCAGCGAACCCTCACTAGCACTTCCGCCAAGTGGTACATCGAATTACCACCACACTCTTTTCCTGATTTCCGATCATTGGCCATGTCATGTTTTACACATTTTTAGTTACCAATCCGTTACGATACCAATAAATATCTTTTGACCTCTCTCTGACAAACTATCGCCACTCATATTTCCGATCATATTCACGAGTGGAGGCGGAGACAACGTTTGATTAAAGCTCCCATTCTAGACCAACTCCTTTTAGATTGGTTTACTAAGTCACTCCTACCCGTCGTGGCCAAATATGTCACCATGGGTGGGGCCATCACTGAACAACAGGACCACCCCCGTGACCTCATGCCGACAACATCATTGGTTCCGTTCAAAACCAGCTTGCTTCCTAATCCAGTGGACCACATATCCATGCTAGTTCCACTGCATCCCCTTCATAGCCTAGGAACAACACCAACCGATCACCCATCCTTGCTGCCACCGAAGAAGTGAATTAAGTCCAATCTGCTTCATCTCAGAAATCCGGTGGTAAAATGTGAAGAACCTGCAACAATTAATTGATGAAATACACGATATATCATATCACATAATATTTTTATTGATCATAGGCCACTTCGAGGGGGAAACCTACTTTGAGCAAGCTCAATATAAAATAACTTCACGGTACCTTCATTGGTCTCAACACAAACTTATATACTAATTCTAGGCACCAATACCATGGGTCAATACCATGTGCTGATACAAGCCATGGGAGAATACAAACTATGGATCAACAATTACTACGGGATGACTTACAAAGCATATGCATCCAACAACAATAATACAAACTATGGATATAAAAATACTACGGGATGACTTACAAAGCATATAAGTCCAACAATAATATATTAACAAAGTAAAGAGAAGGGTTGACATGGGTTCCTAACATCCCCTCTCCCTTAGAAAAAGCTTTGTCCTCAAAGCTTTAGATGTGGAAATTGATGCAGAATGTGAAGGAGTGGTTCCCCTGTAGCATCCTTGGGGGGCATTCCATGCCACTGAATTAATACCTCTATGATAGATTGAGAGAAATGTTGACGCCTTTTGAGTTCCAGGGAGGATTGCTTGGAAGGCTGTAGATGAAGAAGAACCATATCACCTGCTTGAAAAGTGCACTCAGAATGGTGCTAATCGACATGTTGTTTCATTTGAATTCTTTTCATGTGAAGATTGTCCTGTAAAATGAGAAGAATCTGGTCGCAGTTTCAAAGAACTGAGTCAATTGCTTGAACTGGGGAACTACTAAGGGTGTATGGAAGAAGAACTAGCAGTTACTGTCCATATATTGCTTCATATGGTGTCATTTTAGATGTGGGATTGTACCATTGGAGTGCCTCAAGGAAATCCATAGAATAGTTGTCCAAAGTTGTGTAGGGATGGGCAAGGGTTCGAGCAGTCCTGGAAGGGGTGTCGTTTCACCTGTGTTGACCTGGAAAGTATCACAGTCAGCCACCATCTGTTGATTTTTCATTTGCAGTCCCAGCCAAAAGAAGTTACACTATTCCCGGTCATACATGTTGAGGAACCCAAAGTGCCCCGTTGATGGAGAAGCATGGATTTCATAGAAGACATAACCCTGTTGAATCGATTGCAACCAATTTGGAACAAGAATAGAAATAGCTAAAAGAGAAACTGGGTCATGAATTGTGCGAGAAGGAGCATCCACCACCAAATTGTCCTTACCCTTTGTGTAAGTGAGCACATAGGTATAACCCATGAGTTGGCTAACCGATATCAGGTGTGTTGGGGAGGAGACCCATTGTTCCAGGAAAATTTTCAGACTCTCGTGATTAGCCTGGATGCAGAAATAATTCCCTAAGAGGGATGGTGGCCACTTATGTACTGCATGTAAAATAGCCATCATTTCCTTCTCAGCTGTAGATGCGGCTAAATTCGTATCATAAAGGTCTCTTGAAGGCGACAATCCCACTAGTTTAGCAAAGACACCTACATATCTATCCAAGGAAGTAGTGGATACCATTGATGGGTGCATCTGAATGGATTGGAGTTGAGTGATGACACCATGTGAATTCTTCTTAAGGATCTTTTCCAAGCGATGTGAACTGATGATGCAAAGAGACCCTGGTTGTAAGCCTGTAAATTTTTGTTGTTTCCCATTTACTGAAAACTGCATCCAAAGTTCAGCAAAATACCATAAGATGGGGCCAAGTGTGCGTAACCATTGAACGCCAAAACCACATCACATCTGCCTAAGGACAAGGAAAACATGTCAGAGTGCAGATTATAATCTGTTAGAGAGATACGCACATTGTGACACTTTCCCTTGCAGGGTAAGGTTCCCCCATTGGAAATCATGACTTCAAAGTTGGAGTAAGGATGGACAAAACAATCATCCTATTTGGCAATTCGATGGTCAATGAAATTATGAGTGCTACCAGAATCAATGAGTATTGTAAGAGGGATCTTCTTGAAGTAACCCATGACCATCATTGTTTGTGGGGTGGTGACTTCGGCTAACGCATGGATAGATATCTCTGGGTGGTCATCCAGAGATGGAGGGTCAACAGGAGGCTACTGAAGGTCGACTTGATCAACCAGTGTATTTGGAGCTTCTGCACCAATTTCAGAGGTAGGCAGAGAATCCACATCTAAGAGATAGAGTTGTTGCTCAACACATCTATGTCCCCGAGTGAATTTCTCATCATAATTATAACAAATACTTTTACTCTACATGCTCGCATCTCTGCTTTAGACAAATGCTTGATAGGAGTGGTGCGAGGAGCTGGCGTGATGGGAGGTCATTGGGAAACCATATTTCTGAATGGAACAAAAGTGGATTTGGAGCGTTGTTGGGCTGTGATCTTGTCCTCAACCAACTTAGCCAACCCTAGGACTTCCATCATTGTGTTGAGACGGAACATTTTAACCTCTAAGCGGATTTCATCCTTAAGATCACTGATAAAACATCTTTTGTAGAATTCATCAGACAATCCTTCTGTGTGATTGCCTAGTTTCTCAAATTATGTCTGATACTCTCTCATAGTGCCAATTTGACGAAGTTTAATGAGTGCTTCGGTGAAGTCATCAAAAGCACTAGGACCAAATTGTTGCAAAAGGAGTTGGAAAAAATCTGTCCTATTTGGCTCTTCATGAGCCTTGATGTACCAACGGTACCATTGAAGGGATTCTTGTTCTGAATGAAAGGATGCAAGTGGAACTTTGTTGACATCAAAAGTATTAGACATACTGAAATATTGTTCTACACGATAGATCCATCTAGTCAGATCAGTACCATTAAAGCGAGGAAAATCAAGCTTTAGGCCACGGAA
The DNA here is from genome assembly GCA_027924585.1 of Larix kaempferi. Lineage (NCBI taxonomy): Eukaryota > Viridiplantae > Streptophyta > Pinopsida > Pinales > Pinaceae > Larix > Larix kaempferi. The sequence goes on along the minus strand of BSBM01000851.1, from coordinate 2,281,586 downwards.
ATTGCTGGAAGAAGAGAACCCATTATTTGATGAAGACTCAGACTGTCGTTTGTTGTTCATGGCTGAATGCTCAAGATGGAGGCCAAAAAATTTTTCATCCAGATCTTGGAGTTTGGTTTGGATGCCTGCAAGTGATTCCTTTATGATTTTTGCTCCTGCGCGGGTGACAACCATAACCAGGAGTTTTTTTTTTGAGTGGGTAGAAAAACAAAAATATAAACTCTTTCAGTAAAGGAAAATCTGGATTTGGGAAAAACTCTGATGGGTAATTTGGGTTTGACTAGGTTTTGGACACTTTCGACTAGACAGGGAAGCATAAAAGGAGGATTTCAGAAGCGGGGTGAAAGAATGAGAAAATTTGGTAAAGAGGGGTAAAGAAGCATAAATAGGAAAGGAACTATGTGGTAAAATTTGAAGGTGATTGGGTGAAAATCGAAGAAGTTATGGAAAACCCTAAAAATAGACAAATGTGGGATTTCTGGATTTGGGAAGTGGAATTTGGGATATGTTTCTCAGGAATGAAATATGCAGAATGGGATTACGAGGGTGTCAGGGAAGTTTCAAGGGAAACAGAGTGAAAACAAGGGAGATATGATGAAAAAACAGAATTTTATACTTTTTTTTCCAGAATGGATCTGCTACTGCGCATAAGGGATTGGAAACAGAGGGATCGACAACGACATGAAAGTGATCGGCAATACACGAATCTGCAATGACACGGAAGTGATCAAAAACAATTCTGGACATAGGAAATATGCAATTTATCAGCTGATTATAGATATGGACCCTAGGTATGCTCGGCTTCCTAATGGTTCAGGGGATTCACTTGACCACCAATGTTGTATGACGACTTGCGTATTGGAGAAGTACCTCTCACTCTATAGCTCAGGTAAAACTGATAATCGCTTTGCCACAAATGCCAGCTCTTGGTTTACCTCATGGGTGGGAACTAGTCAATCAGGTAGGGGTCGTTTCCGTTTTCGCTGGCAGGTCCTCTCAATGGGCCAGCTACTTCAAGATTCTTGTGGTACTCCTCACAATGATTTTTAGGGATTATGCCCAAGTACTTCCCACAATTAAGCAGATAGGGATTATTCCCAGATCCGAACCTACAACAGATGCGGAAAAAAAATTGGCAGAAATTTCACCCAACGAGCCCAAGAAAGTGCTCTGATACCAGATGTGAAGAACATGCAACAATTAATTAATGAAATACACGATATATCAGATCACAGAATATTTTTATTGATCATAGGCCACTTTGAGGGGGCAACCTCCTTTGAGCAAGCTCAATACAAAATAACTTCACGATACCTTCATTGGTTTCAACACAAGCTTATATACTAATTCTAGGTGCCAATACCATGGGTCAATACCATGTGCCAATACAAACCATGGGCCAATACAAACTATGGATCAATAAATACTATGGGACGACTTACAAAGCATATGCATCCAACAACAATAATACAAACTATGGATCAACAAATACTATGGGAAGAATTACAAAGCATCTGTGTCTAACAACAATATATTAACAAAGTAAAGAAAAGGGTTGACACGGGTTTTTAACATAAAAAGAAGAACAAGGGGGGAAAAAAAGTCTTCTAATCAACAGGAACCCAAACAAAACAATTGTGATACCACCAAACCTAAGTGGAAGGTTAAGTATCCCTATTTACTGTGCGATGATGACCACTTTACCAAAGAGTGCCCACATCGGGACAAAGTCCAAAAGTTCCTAAAAGGGAACTCAACACCCGCAGTTTTAATTGATCCCTTACCCACGCAAAAACAACAAATGGTTGAGAAACAACCCTCTCCTCCTCAAGGAGAATCATCCTCTACTGCTCATGTTCTCATGACGCATAGTGAAACTGTCAACTTGAACACTCGATCACATTCTTATGACTTGGTCCCAACTAAGGAATCTAATGGAAGCAATATTGAAAATTCTTCCACCTCTACATCAGGGCATTCCCCCGCCACAAGGTTCACTCACTATTGAGAAACCTTCCTTTGATTTTGTGCTACGTCCACCCAAGAGGATGATTAGAAAATTTGTTTCCAATCTCAATGCTCGGGTTGCTCAAAACTACAACATTGTAGAGAACTTAGCGCAAGCCCCTTGTGCTATGTCGATGTTGGAAGTATTGCAAAACTATCCTAATCAGCGCAAGACTCTCCTTGCTTTTATCGGCTTTGTAGACCCCGATTCCTTGAACACTATTATGTTCTGACTCGAGTACTTCAAATCGATACTTTCCCACCAACTTGTGTGCTAAATTGTTACCCATGTTGCTGGGAAAAGCATCCATTTTACTGTATTAGACGAAGGAGCATCCACCTCAGTGATTTCATTATCCTATTGGCGAGCCATTGGCTCTCCTAAGTTGAACCGTTCCCCTACCACTTTGAAAGCATTTGATAGTCATGGATTCCTACCACACAGGTTGTTACAAGCTTTGGTTATAGAGCTGGGGGGAAAGACCGTTTCCATCAATGTGGAAGTAGTTTCCACCCCATTCGATTATAATATACGCCTTGTTCGTAATTGGTTTTATGACATGACTGCGGTCGCATATTCCGTATTCTACATTATACAATTTCCCCACCAAGGGAAAATTGTTACTATTGACCAACTGGATATTTGTACACCAGACACCACTACTCACCCTAGCGACAATGTACCCCTCTTAGGTCATTCATCCCAATTATATGAGAGTGTGGGGGTAGGACTCATCAAGGAATCATCCCTCATGGGAGTCTTTCCATCACTGGATCCCCCTTCCCATGTTGCCATGGTGAACATGATTTCTTCTATGATCCCATCACCAGCCAACTCCAATGACCAATGGCTCGTGCCCGAGCTTGACAAGTTGAACTCGATTGGAGATGTCATGCCTCTCGCACCAACAGAATATACATACGAGGCTATCCAATCGGCATCTGATGACCACTCCTCAGTGGTATCTACATCCTATTATCCACCCTTACAATGGACTTCATCCCAACTGGATGCTCTCCTCCAGACTTTCCACTCAGACGAGTCCATTATGGAGGTCATGAGAGTTGATGAAACCCCATGGGAAGATCTACACCATCGATCGTCTTTCCCCCAACCTCTAGATTCCATGGAGAATTGGAAACTTCGATGGTCCGATCACCAATCTCCTCCTCTCTGGAATCGGTATCTGCAAATAAAAGACCATATCTAAATTAACTCAACAATTATCAACATGTGCATGGAAATTGCATGAAACACTTGGTCACTAATGTACATATCACCTCAATGAGAGAACATGACAAAGAGGATTGTGTTCCTTGTGTAGTAGATGGAGATGTTGGTTGAACATCTAGGATGGTCACAACCATGGTCGAACCAGGGGGACCAGGGATTGCTCCTGTTGTTGGTGCCGCTACAATCACCAAATGTTGAAATAGTCAGACATGCATGAATAAACAATAGACAAAAATAATAAACTATGTCTAGATCATGTTGAAATAGTTGTACCTATGTGTGACTTGTTGTTATTGCATATGCAACATTGACTACTGCATCAACGACCCCTGGGGGGTTTGCAATAGACAACTCCGGATCCTGATGCAGTAAACATGGAAATCAAACATTAACAAAAACAATTTATGCACTAGATTTCAAGTTAACCAACAAATATCATCGAAGGATATACAAAACCATCGTATCAGATGGAGCTGTTGGTTGAACATCGAGGATGGTCGTAACCATGGTCGAACTAGGGGGGCTAGGAACTGCTCCTGCTGCTGGTGGCTACAATCACCAAATGTTGAAATAGTTAGACATGCATGAATAAACAATAGAAAACACTAATAAACTATGTAAAGATCATGTTGAAACACTTACATACCTCTGTGTGACTTGTTTCCATTGCAGATGTAGCACTGACTGTTGCATCAACCATCGATGCTAGGTTTGCAATAGAAAACTATGGTTCCTGATGCAGTAAACATGCAATTCAAACATTAACAAAAACGATTTATGCACTGGATTTCAAGTTAACCAACAAATATCATCGAAGGATATACATTACCATGGTATCAGTAAGTCCATGGTTGTGGGCAGCTGGAGTCTTGCTAGGAGTAGGCCACCTCACATACACATGAGCCTTGTTCACGAATGGCCTAGGAGGAGATACAAATCCAAGCAATGGTCTAGATGTTTCGGTTGGTGCCTACTGCTAGCAAGTGTTCATGTGGTTAGACATGCATGATTCAACAAACATACATGTATTTAAAAAATGACATTTTTAATTGTTTACCTGGAGCCCATATGTTTCCTTGGACGATATGACCATGGATGCTACCTCCATATTAGCTTGCCCTAGTGAAGGATATGCCATCTGCAAGTTTAATAATTGTAAATATTAGACCGTAGATAGCATTAGTGAACTAACATGTATAGTACGTGGAAATTAACAAATTAACAAGTATTAAAAAACTGAAATTTTAAAATGTTTACCTCAGTCTGAGATACGGAAATGGGTGCTATATACGAGGGGCCTGCCAACTAGGTAGCATCATGAATCCCTCCACCAACGATGGGATTAGTGGATGGAATGTCATGCCCCCTGTAGAGTCTAGAACATATGAATCTGGGGCATCGCTACCGGCATAAAGCATCAACTGCAAGTTCACAAAATTAATATATTATCTCAAACTATATATATGTGTACAAAGAGGAAAATAAATGAAGAATTTATTACAATTAACCATCTACATACATCACTCAAAAACCCACTGAAGTCAACATTTGAGGCAAGACCATAGCAAGGACGAACACATGATATGCACTCGTGAGGATCAAAACTAGGTTGGGGATGTGCCGATGGTCCTACACTAGTGGATGGTCCTACACTAGACGATGGTCCTGCATCGTGACGACCTAGTGTATGTACCACACCAGGGACAAATGTCAATTCCTACACTAGTGGGATGTGTAGATGGTCCTACACTAGTGGATGGTCCTGCACTAGATGATGGCCCTGCATCGTGACGACCTAGTGTATGTACCACACCAGGGACAAATGTCAATTCCTCACCCATATGTTGAACCATAGTGCCATGGCGAACAACCGCCCGTGCCAAACTAAAAAACGCATCACGTGTCTGTGGAATAACATGATGTGCAGGTGGGACATCTAGCCCAGGAAATTTCCTGGGAGGTGCAGGGATAGGGAAATCAGGGTATCGAAGCCTCGCATTGGGTTGGTTTTGGGGCATCCACCCATCGATCCCATGAAACTGCAAGATATCAAAATAGTTTACGTGTTTATGTAACACGAACTCTGCATACATCTTTTGAAGGAAATATAGGGGCATTTCCCTGTTTTTATGTGGTGGCATATCAAAAACCATATACCATCTATCCATCCAGTTATCAACAAATCGTTGAAATGTGCACCACTCAATAGAGATATGAGGCCTATTTGCATTTGGGATTTCCCCCGACCGAGGGTCCCTAAACAATGCAAATATGTGCTCTTTGGATATTTTCAAGTTTTTGATTGCAGTGTAGTCTATCCCATTAGCATATTCTCTTCTTTTTCTTTCTCTATATTATGTAATATAATATAGTAAATTACTTGACTGTGAAATAGTGTCAACAATTGCATCCAGAGTTGATGCAAGTGAGTAGTGAATCCTGTCACCACCACTAAAGCCGCACTAATGCCCCTAAAGTGAGCAAGCTCAATTAGTATCTCAACATTTGTGTCCATAGATGCAACTATAATAAAAACATAAATATGAAAATCATTAGAAACATATACATGGTATATAATGGCATCTCTTCAAAATTGAAAATGTATTAAATCAAAATCAAGTAAGCAATTTAATAGCACTCACTTACATACATTTAAAACTTAAAATTAAACATTTAACAATTAAAAAGTAAGTCATTCAACTTCTTTCTAGAAGTTAAGGCACTTCTTAACCCTCATTGGTGATGTTTCCATGCACACTTGGGTTTAAACTTCTTAGAATTTAGGAGTGTTATTTTGACATGTTTTGGCCTTTATGTCCCTTGCAGAAAACAATATTTCCATCAACTTCATGAGCCAACATTAAATTTATTGATTTCAACATATTAGGCCTTGTGGTTGGAGGGCAGGACAAAGTGGCATGGAATGAAATGGATATGTAAGAGTTTGTCTTGCCAATATGATTACATATACTTGAGATGACTATCAATGATTAAGATGTTGAATAATCAACTAGAGATTGTGACTAGAATCATAATAACAACAATGTCAACTTAATAAGATATCAGAAGTGGAATATGACAATGTTATCTCAGAATTATCACATATATTTATTAATGATCCAAGTATTATGATATGTGATTGATATGACAAGATGGTTGATTAGGAGGATGAAGATTAAGTTGAGATAGAACAACTGAATTTAAATGTCATAGTCCTAAGACTGTGACTACATTTAGTTAATGAATAAGTAAGAATAGGATATGACTTGTTAGGCTTAGAAAGATGGTTAAGGTAACATGCTCGGGGGCATGTCAGGTGCTAAAACGTAGACTCGTGTCTTAAACATAGTATTTAATAGGTATGGAAGTTTAAGATAGATGTAGGGTTAGGACAAAATCCAAGGGAAGAAGGGTCGAGATAGGTAAGAATGTTAGAAGGGTTTTAGGATATGTTTCTAGGAGTAGTTACTAGGTTAGGGTCGTAGGTCTTTCTGAGTGTAGATTAGGATTGTTGGATATGTAAACGACATGGGAGAGGGACTATTAGGATATGTGAGGCAAGAAAAGGGGTGATATAGGGCTTCCACCAATCCTCTAAATATCACTGACTCGATCATGGTTGGGAACACTCTCACAACACACTCTAGGTAGTTCATGGGTGTTCACCATTTCCATTGTTCTATAAACATTGAAACCAACCAAAAGTGACATGGGAAAATGGGGAAATTGTGGACTGGAATACAATTGGTTGTAGATGAGCTTAGAGACTCGACATGTAGAAATATATTACCCATTGTTTTTACTATTTAAAAAAATGGTTGATAAACCTAGTGATTCAGGGGCATAGACTATTTGAGTAAAGTCATTTATGACTTTGCTAGGTCAAGTGAACTTGAGGAGACCTAGGGTCTCACATGTTTCTAATTTGCTTTATTTTGTTGAGAGGTTGAATAAAGAGGACAATGATACTAGATCCTTTTCCCAATGTAATCGATAGGGTTAGTTGAGCATTTCCAGAATTGTAGCATCTAGTTAGTGATTTGTCAAGTGAGTCACCAGTTAATTGAGTTAATCATGGATTATGTTCCTTCTTTATAGGATCAATTAAGCATAATTCGAGTTGTATTTAGTTTAGTTGATGACCTTTAATTAATTATATTTTTGGTATCTCAATAGAGCTAGGGTTAGCTCGCAGAAGTTGAAGATAGAGATTCAAGTGGAAGAGGGCTTAGAATTATCAATTCCTCGGAGCAAAACATAGACAATTTCTCTCTGCAAAATTGATCTCTACATTGTATGGCAAGCTTAGAAAATTAAATAAGAAACAGAGTGATTTTCTATATGAAGTCTTTGAGTTGAATCAATGGTCCATGAGCGTTGAGTAGATTGATCAAGGGTGTGGATAAGTCAATTAACTAGTCAACAGTCTCGATGGCAGAGATCATATGTCATTTAGATCGACGATTTCAGATCCACATTGCAGTCAGAACTACATGATGGTTATGAACTCTTCAATGGTGCGATGAATACCGGGGTTGTATGTAATACCTCAATTTTGACCCTTGTTATATATTGTCTTTTATGTAAATATTGTATACATGTGATGTATGTTTCCTTAGCATGGAGCTCAAGGCCAAGGCCCCGCTAGTGTATGTTTGGATTTTATTTAGAAATGAAAGTATTTGATATTATGGTGTTCATGTGCTATTAAGCCATGAAATATTGTAATTTGATGTAAATATTAATATTGCAATAAAATACCAGAATTGGCTATGGAAGCAACGAATGAGAAGGGGACATGTGTATTCCATTAGGGAATAGTGAGGGGGTTGTGGGATTGAACCATATACTACCAAATGTCATCATGAGAACCCATTTGACTTTCCTTGCTGACATTTAATTCTGTTGTAAGGAAGTTGTTGAAGAATTCAATCCATGGCTTCAATGGAGCATTGGCAGCTGAGAAATTCGTATGGCAGGTATGGGATCTATTTTTCTTGTACCACAAGTCACTCTACCTCAGGGGAATTTGTTTTTCCTCATTCCCATTCCATTGGGGAAGATCCCAACATCACTTTTCATCCATTATGAATGGCCAGCAGTGAGAAAAACCAAAAATCACAACTTTGCAAGAACCCGTGTTTTGAAGAGCCATAAACGCCCATAATTTGGTATTGATAGTAAAATCCAATGGGGGATCCATTTAATGAACCTTGGGGTGAATTTGAGAGTGTTAGATACCCAAAATCCATAGAAAAACCCATTTTTTATAGCCCAGAATTCCACTGACGGGATTGAGTTATTTAATCATCGAATTGAGAAATTCCAAGTGTGAATTCTAGAACAGAGGTTGGGAATGCTTGATAAACCTAGTGAAGACTGGAATCTCAAGGATTTAGTAGCTTGGACCTTTCTATGCCCATCATGAAGAGCACTGGAGGGAAGGGACACTTGAGGGACTGTGCAACAGAGAAGGGGACCTTCCTTGTGTTGGGTGTGGTAGGTATTGTGGGTTCCTTGACTGTTTGAATTATATTGAGATTCTTGTAGCTCTGTGGTTGAGCTCACTAGCTTAGCATTGCCATCCTTTGTCTTTTTTATGCTTGATAAACCCAACTGTGTATTGGATTAGCATAGCTGTTGAGTGGAACCATGGTTGTGAGTGAGCCCATCTAGTTCCTCCTTAGTGGATACACAACCCAACTCGAGGGTGGTCTCTCAGCTGAAAGAATACAGGATGGACAGAGACCTATGGTTGGGTGGAATGTTTCTCTCACATAGCCAGTTGTTTGGACATTTACATTTCAAGATAAGTATTCTCTGTGGTTAAGCTATGATCATTCTGTGTTCTGTTCTGAATGATAATTTTTCATGTTGATGAAACAAAAGGCATCCTTTTATATGCAATGTGATAATTGATGATTGTTATATGCATGATGAAACTATGTGTATATATAGTGTTTAATTCCACTTTGTTTGTTGAGTATGAATATATATACATAAGTTTTTATTTACCCATGAATGTCTTAGTAATGTATGGGGCTGAGATTGTCAAATAAGCCTGATATGTTTGGTCATGTTTCCTCCCTTGCATCGGATTGGAGCGACATGACAGAGTGGTATCAAAGCCCATGTTGCAGCACTGGGGATGCTTGGGCGAAGCTGTGAGTTACAGGCAAGTAACATAATGTTTTAACATGATATTGATGAAGTTTGGGCGAAATTTTTTATTGGAAAAATGCCAGGATCAGATTTCTCAGGTGTGGAATATGATCACATAGGTGCATAGATCTCTCCAACAGATTTTCAACGGTACTAGACTCGCCTGATTTGGTTAAGAGACAAAGGAGATATGAACCCTGCAAGTTGCAAGAACAAAGGTGCTTCTACAGTTGCGGGATTGTGGAAATGTTACATTTTTGTAATTGCGACCTGGATTTACGCACCGAAAATTGCAGGATTGCATGTTGAAGGATTGCGGGAATGTTACATTTTCATAATTGAGACTTGGCTTTCCGCACCCACAATTGCGGAATTGCGGAAATGTTACATTTTTTGTAATTGTGACCTAGCTTTCCGCACCCGCAATTGCAGATTGCGGGATTGCAGGTTGCGAGATCGCGGGAATATTACATTTTCGTAATTGCGACCTGGCTTTCTGCACTCGTAATTGCGGATTGCGGGAATATTACATTTTCATAATTGCGACTTGGCTTTCCACACCCGCAATTGCAAAATTGAGGGATTGCGGGTTGTGGGATTGTGGAAGCGTTAAGTTTTCAAACTTGTGTCTGGCTTTTTGTACCTACAATACGGATTGCTGGTTGCGGGCTGTGAATTACGGAGGCAAAAAAAAAGGTATAGAGCCCGAAATTTGATTTTTGGATAACAAGAGCATGCAGAATTAGAATTGGATGAGTTCAGTGGCGTTTTGAGGCCATTAATGAAGGCCATGGAAGGTCCAATAAGGATTCCAAGTTCATTATGCTCCAATTTGGCATAAAATTGGAATTAATGGCTTTTACATATTGGTGTCCCGACGCTTAACAGAAGGTCGGATTGAGCTGAAACTCATATGGAACAGCCATGCAGCAGACAAAGTGTTAAGTCTGGAAGCTTGGAGCCAAAATCCAAAGGATGTGGAGTCAAGGTGAGTGAGAAGACCAAAAATCACTATTCTAGGCCACTTTTGGAGATTTTTAAAAGCTTGCAGTGGATGAAAGTGACCTTAGATGAAGGATTCAAGAAATTTACTGAACTCAACATTTCATATTCTCATTAAAATAGGCAATTCACATTAGACAGAGATTTTCTAGAAATGCACAGTTTGGGAGTAGCCATTTTTGGCCCAAAATTTGAAATTTTGGAAAATTGTGAAAAGTGTAAAGTAGTCAAACCTAGAATTTAATAGAAAATGAGTGGTGCATCGGAACAGAGATCTGTGTGTTGTTGAGTGTTCCTTGTTGTATGGAATAACTTCTCCTGGTAGAAATTTTTTGCTGAATCTTTCTAGATTTGCTTCTACAGGTAGTTGAAGTTGGCAGTTCAGGATATTTTGTAACTGTGTAAAAGTGCAGAGTTTTTGGTAAAAATTGTCATTTTTGAAGTAATGTAGTTTCCACACCCGAAGTTGGAATGTAGCACGTGGATATGAATTGGAAATCTTATCCAGCATAGAGCAATGGTTCATCACCAGAATTTGAATTAGGTTTTCATACCCCATAGATATGCAAAGCAAAAAAGTGCCAGTGACTATTTTGATAAATTGTTGACAATATGGGCAATTTCCAGAATTGTATGAACGGGAAAAAGAAATGAATGCATGATATCCTTGAGAATTGTTCCATGAGTTAATTATGTTAAAATATTGATGTTGTATATCTCTGTATGCATTCCTAATATGTCTAATAAATAATTTCATAATGCACAGTGTTTGCAACTCATAAGATTTAAATAGTTGTAGCAGAAGCAACATATAGGGGAAATGGTGACCATAAATGATGCTCAAGATCCTTATGAGAAAGAAGAGGATGTGCTAGGAGAGAATGTGCAAGAAGGGAATGCTGAGACTGAATCCAATGGGAGAAGGGAGAAAATAACTCCTTAGAATTTGGTTGAGACCATGGTAAGCTTCAATGAAAGGTTGATGAAGGCTCAAGAAGAATAGAACCAGCTCAATGCTGCTATTTTGCAGAGCCTCACTGATATGTAACAGAGGATAAACCTTGGTTCCAACCCAAGTCATGTAGGTGAAGAAGGAAGAGATGCTGGGAGTCGCTTGTAATATACCCTCCCGCGGACCCAATTCGAGGAAGGGAACATGATGCCAAATTTTGGTCTTTCAAATAATCTCAACCCATTCGTTAGATTCATACAATTAAAAACAAGAGTGTGCAGATGCAAATCAAGCAAGTATGCACAACATAATTAAAACAACATCCACACACAATTCATGCTCATCCAGCATATTAAAAATAATCATTAATTAAACATTGCAGAAGTAAATACATAGATAGAAAAACACTTATCTTCATTGTGCATGTTAGGATATTCCTATACTCCATCCTAGTCCTCCTAGCTTTTCTGTCATTTTAATTTTCAGTCATGCATGCAAAATTAGGGTTTGCATGCATCCTAGTCATCAGCACTAGCACCTAGCCCTCAGCAAACTAGCCCCGGAGCTTTTTTCAGATCAGTTTCAGCTCTCCTAGAGCTTAGTGCGCCCTCCTTTCACCTACTACATGAGAAGGGCACCTTTCTTCACCTACCAGTCCAATTTAGTTCAGTTATCTTCAGTTCTTTCCTTGATTTAAGGATTTATTGACTCCTAACTGACCTTACCACTCCGATGGACCTCCATTGTGACTAGACAGCCTATTCTGACTCCAGTTAGCTCCATCTGCGCCCTCCACTGAGCCTCCTTCACTACATTAGTGCTTCCATGTACCAGTTACACCAACCACACTCAGTTAGACTTAGCTTGACTCCTGGTTGACCATTACTTGTGCATTGATGACTTCACTAATGAGAAGGTGGAGTCCTAGTTAGGCATTGATGACTCTCCAATGATTATGGATCTATGCATGAAGGCTAATTCGAATTCAACCTAGTGAATTCGAATCCTAATAATCAGCATTGTATATTTACCAGTTTATTATTTTGTTAATAGAAACATGTGTAATTATTTTGCCTCAATCAGAGTTTCTTTGGATCTAAGTTCTATTGCTTGTCTCTTCTTTTGTTATTCCTAAATTATTTCATTGTGAGGTTTACATCATCTCTTTGGATCTTATGTGGGCAATTTCTCATGGTATCAGATCCATTTGAGAGTATATTCTACCTCCATTCTTGAGAGTTTTTTGCAGGTATTTCGAAGTTCCATCAGTTGCAGCATCAGATTCAACAGTTTCTATTTGCACTTGTTCCAGCAGTCAAAGATGAGCAATTCGAATGCTTCTTCTTCTCCCATGATACTCACTCCCTTCAATTATTTCGAATGGAAGAGTGAGATGAAGTTTCACTTGATGAACAAAGGGCTTCAAAGATTGGTTTATGAAAGAGATGCCATACGACATCAAGCTGTAGAGAGAATCAAACATCTAAACAAATTGGATGAAGCTTTTGGATTCATATGCCTTCATATGTCCAAAGATCTATTGTTCCATGTTGAAGGATTGAAGTCTCCAAATGAGTTATGGACCAAACTGAAGAGTCTTTTTGGAAAACAAGATGGGTTAAGAGGCTACATTCTTGAAAATGAATTGGTTTCCCTACAACATAGCAATTTCGAGAGAATTCAAACATTCTTCTCCAAATTTAAAAATTTGGTTGTACAATGCCAGCATTGTGGCATCACTAAGAGTGATGAGAAATTGGTGCTTTCCATTTTGAGCAAACTTGGATCTCAATTTTCTGTCTTTGTATCTACCTTCCACTCTAGGAAAATGTCAATCCCTGGATGGAAGTTTCCTACCTTAGAAGCCTTCACTCAAGCCCTCATTCAAGAAGAGGACAAATTGTTTCAAATGGATGCCATCAAAACCTCCAAAGATCTAGCTCTTTTAGCTAGTGAAGCAAGTGGAGCGAATGCAAAAGGGAGGAAAAAGGACAAAGGCAAGAAACCTTCAAGATCCAAGAATGACAAACCAAAGAGACCAAATTGTTCCTACTGCAAGAGAGGAAACCATCCTGAAAGTGCTTGCGTGCACAAGAAGATTGATCTTCTAACCAAGCTTCTTGAACAAAACCAAATTGTTGTTCCAAAAGAAGCAAAGATGTCTGATTCTGAAAGTGGATCTGATGATTGTCATGCATTGATGGTTGTTTTTTCAAAGAAAAAATCCTTCCTCATAGATTCTGGAGCCTCCAACCACATGATTGCATCTGAAGAATCCTTCTCCTCTTTGGATCTCCAAGATGGGCCTACCATTCACATGGGAGACAACTCTCAAATTTATGCCAAAGGATTGGGAACAGTTCATATGGATCATGCTAAGTTCAAAAATGTCTTATTTGTTCCTTCTCTTATAGCTAATTTGTTGTCAATTTATCAAATGACTCACATAGGATCACCAAAACAAGTAATTTTTGGTCCAAACACAATAGACATTACATAAATCTCCACTAGAAAGGTTATAGCAAATGGGATTGCTAATCATGCCTCAAAGGCATATGAGTTCTCACACTTCATGCTTTTCTCTCTGACTCTTCCTTCATATTCTGATGAAGATCATAGTGACTCCTCTTCTTCTAATGAAGAAGAAGATCAAGATTTTGATGTTGAGATCATGGTTCAAGAAGATTCAGATCCAGAGCCAACACCTATTCTCAGTCCAGATTCAAGGTCAATATGGGCTCACACAAACCTTGCTACTACTGAGAACACAGTTGATGACTTATATGATCACAAAACTACTAGACTTCAGCATCATGCCAACCTTGCATTATGCCATCCACCTCTCCATGAGAGATGTAGCATGATGATGGGGTTCTCTCTTCCATATTTTGGGAAGACTCCTCATGTTCCATTCGCTCTAGATACAGAAAGAGTTCCTGAAAGACTTGCTTCATCCTCCACACAGCGGGAGACCTTCCTATGGGGGAATCAGCTTGCCAAGTCTTTTGCAAAAGTTTTCATTGATGAAAGCTTCTTTCTTTTCTTCATAGTATGATGGTTCTTTGAGTTATTTACTGTTCTTTTGAGGGGGGGTATTTTTCCCATGAGGTTTTCCCCATTTCCTCGGTTTATGGACAGTTCTTTATTCTTTTTATCATTTCATTGATTGTATGGGTGACCTTTGGTCCTAGTTACTAGGGCCCGGGATGGATTAAGGGGGGTGTTAAGATATTCCTATACTCCATCCTAGTCCTCCTAGCTTTTCTGTCATTTTCATTTTCAGTCATGCATGCAAAATTAGGATTTACATGCAGTTAGGGTTTGCATGCATCCTAGTCATCAGCACCAACACCTAGCCCTCAGCAAACTAGCCCCCAGAGCTTCTTTTAGATAAGTTTCAGTTCTCCTAGAGCTTAGTGCATCCTCCTTTCACCTACCACATGAGAAGGGAACCTTTCTTCAACTACAAGTCCAGTTTAGTTCAATTATCTTCAGTTCTTTCCTTGATTTAAGGATTAACTGACTCCTAACTGACCTTACCACTCCGATGGACCTCCACTGTGACTAGACAGCCTATTTTGACTCCAGTTAGATCCATCTACGCCCTCCACTGAGCCTCCTTCACTACATTAGTGCTTCCATGTACCAGTTACACCAACGACACTCAGTTAGACTTAGTTTGACTCCTGATTGACCATTACTTGTGCATTGATGACTTCACTGATGAGAAGGTGGAATCCTAGTTAGGCATTGATGACTCTCCACTGTTTATGGATCTGTGCATGAAGGACAATTCGAATTCAACCTAGTGAATTCGAGTCCTCATACTCAGCACTGTATATTTACCAGTTTATTATTCTGTTAATAGCAACATGTGTAATTATTCTGCCTCAATCAAAGTTTCTTTGGATCTACGTTCTATTGCTTGTCTCTTCTTCTATTATTCCTAAATTATTTCATTGTGAGGTTTACATCATCTCTTTGGATCTTATGTTGGCAATTTCGCAGTGCAATTGTCCCAGACAATTAGCTATGTCGCTGCAATGTTCCACCCAACCATAGGCCAGTTGTGTTCATCAATCTCTCAACACAATTGCCACCCCCAAGCTGGGCATGATTCTTACAAGGAAAATGGGACATTCAAGCTCATGCACAACCCAATTAATCATCTCATCTGAGCCAAGCCAATCCATAGCTGGGTTTATCAGGCTACATTTGAACCCTGGATGCTTGCACTCAAGCTCAAGCCAAAAAAATGCATTCCCATATAGTCTATCTACACACAGCAAGCACAATCATTGAGCATGGATACACATGTTTAACAATGAGATTTACAAACATGATGGCCATGGGATTTCCCCAAATTGTTTCCAACCAAAAACGAATTGTGGGATGGGAAAAAACATTCCCAGGGAGGAAAATGATTTCTCCCCCAAGTATCTAAGCATTCAGCCGCCCAAACGGTCTATATGGAACCCCAATTGGATTCTCCCTTCTTCCCCATTGGTATACAACACAAAAACACCCTTCTCCCAGCTGAGGATCAAGGAAAACACCTAAAAACATGGTTGGAAAACACCCAGGTAGCTCCAAACTTGTGAGGGAGGAAAACTAGTTGATGGATAATGGCTTGGGGAGCAATTCATGGCTCTTTTCTTGCCAAGGAAGCCAAACATGATTTTCCATGTAGGGTGGATTTTCCATACTCGAATTTGGACCACCATACTTCCCATTCCCCAAGGCATTAACTACCTCAACTAACTCTTAGGAGAATGAATGATTGGGTACAAAAGTCAACATGGGTAGTTGAGGGTTTGATGGGTTCTCTCATTGACAATTGGCTTGAATTGATTGGCTCAAGGGTTTGAATGTTCCCCCCCCCCCAATTCCTTGTAAAATCATGCCCCCATCTCTTTGTTGCATTGCATAGCTAGTTGTGGGTATTTTATTAAAATGCATATGTACATGATATTCAAATTTTCATTGTGCATGGCTAGCACGTGAACCATATGCATCAATAAATCGATGGCGGGGCCTTGGCCTTGAGCTCCTCACCATGATTTTATAACAATATTACATCATTTACATTTAAATGCAATGGGGTCAAAATCAGGATATTACATCGCTCTAGAGGTCGTTCTAGGAAGAGGACTCCAATCCCAAGGAAGAGTTCTGTGAGCAAGAAGCATAGAAAACCTTCCTCAAGATCTTATTCTAGCAAGTCAAGTGACTCGAGAGGTTCTCAACGAAGTCCAAGGCATACTTCTAGCAAATTTGGGGAAAGCAAGAAATTCAAAGGCATCCCACAGGGAGAATTCAGGAAGGCAAGACCTCCCACATTTGATGGAGAGGGTAAGACAGGGAAAGAGGCAGAGGCATGGCTTCTTGGGATGAAGAAATATTTTAGGATTCGAGATTATTCAGGGAATGAACAGACTAGAATTTCCATTTACAATCTAAATGGAAGAGCTTCAATTTGGTGGGATAACCTCTTGGAAGTTAAAGGGATCAATGAAAGAAAGATCAGTTGGGAAAGATTTAAGAATTAATTTAAGGAGAAATACCTTTCTTCTAGGTATTATGACAGTAAGAGAAAAGAGTTCAATGAACTCAGGTTGGAATAGAAATCCATGGAAGAGCTTGTCCACAAATTTTTGGAATTGTTGAGGTATGTGGACTATATCAAAGATGAGAGGATAAAGATCCAATGCTTCTTTGGAAGCCTACCTCAAAGTTTCAAAGATAGAATTGAGTTTGTTAATCGACCAAGTCTTGATGAAGCCATTAGGATGGCAATGCATTGCTATGAGCAGAATAAAGGTAAATCAGAGGTTCACCCAGCATGGAAAGGGAAGCCAAGAGGGAGGTTTGATCAAAGAAGAGTGACATCAAGCCATCATTCAAAAATCAGCCTAGAAACTTTCCATAGGGCCAGAAAGGAAGGAGTGGATTCAAGCCAGCAGTAGCAGCAGATAAAGCGTCAAAAGGACTACTTTAGTGTTGGGGATGTGGAGAAAATCACATGCTTAAATATTATCCACATCGGAAGGAGAATCCACGATGTTTTCACAACTTAAAGAGATCATCTACAGTGGAGGACATGGCAAGGGCAATGCCTCAAATTTATGCAGCGTTGTATAATCACCAAGTAGACCATCAATCAATAGTGGTGGAAGTTGAAGGTAAGATTACTAAGCAATCTATTTCTGTTTTGATTGATCCAAGATCTACTTATAGTTATGTTTCTCCAAAAGTGGTTGAAGGTTGTTCTCTTAGAAAAGCGCAGCATAATAATTCTTGGCTAGTTCAATTAGCCACAGGGACCAAGAAAAAAGTAAGTGAAGGAGTGGTGGAGTGCCCCATAGAATTGAATGGACTCCACATACATGCTAAATTAAATGTACTACCATTAGGATCTTATGATTCCTTAATTGGCATGGATTGGTTGGAAAGACATAGAGGCAAGTTGGATTGTTAGGAGAAATCACTTGAATGCATTGATGAAGGGGGGAGGCCAAGATTGGTAAGAGGAATTCCCAAGCAAGTTTTAGTAAGATAGATTTTAGCCTTACAGTTGAAAAAGTTTTATAAGAAAGGTTGTCAATTATATGCAGTTCATATTTCAGACTCATCAGAGGATAAGGGACCAAGAATAGAAGACTTTCTATTGTCGCAAGAGTTTCAAGATGTGTTTCCGAATGAAGTGTCGGGACTACCACCAAAGAGAGATATTGATTTTACCATCGATCTTGTCCGCGGGGCAGCACCAAACTCCAAATCTCCTTATAAAATGAGCACACCGGAATTGGTAGAGTTAAAGATGCAACTACAAGAGTTAATGAACACGAGGTATATCAAGCTAAGTGTATCTCAATGGGGAGCAACTGTGCTATTTGTTAAGAAGAAGGATGGGACTTTAAGGTTGTGTATTGGTTACAGGAAACTTAATAAAGTGACAGTCAAGAATAAGTATCCATTTCCAAGAATTGATGACTTGTTTGATCAAATGAAGGAAGCTAAAGTGTTTTCAAAGATTGACTTGAGGTCTGGTTATCATCAAGTGAGGATAAAAGAAGAAGACATTCACAAGACAAATTTCAGAACTAGATATGGTCATTATGAGTTCACTGTGGTGCCATTTGGTCTTACCAATGCACCTACTATATTCATGTGTCTCATGAATAGTGTCTTCAACAAATATTTGGATAAGTTTGTGATTGTGTTCTTGAATGACATTCTTGTCTATTCAAGGAATAAAGAAGAGCATGAGGAACATCTAAGGATGGTGCTCCAAGTCCTTAGAGAACACCAAGTGTATGCCAAGTTAAGCAAGTGTGAATTCTATCAAAAGAGGGTGCAGTACTTGGGTCATGTCATTTATGAAGAAGGAATTGCAGTGGATCCAAAAAAGATTAATGCCATCATGGATTGGCATACTCCAAGGAATGTTTCAGATGTTAGATATTTCATGGGTCTTGCTAGTTACTACATAAGGTTTATTGAAGGATTCTCCAAGATAGCTCACCCAATTACTTCATTACGGAGGAAGAATATCAAATTTGTATGGTCTAAAAAGTGTGAGAAAACATTTCAGCAGTTAAAGGAGTTACTTACCAACGCTCCTGTTTTGAAGATAGCAGATCCAAAGAAGGATTTTGTAGTGTGCATAGACGCTTGCATTGAAGGGCTAGGTGGAGTGCTCATGCAAGAAGGAATTGTGATTTGCTATGAGT
The DNA here is from genome assembly GCA_027924585.1 of Larix kaempferi. NCBI lineage: Eukaryota > Viridiplantae > Streptophyta > Pinopsida > Pinales > Pinaceae > Larix > Larix kaempferi. The sequence goes on along the minus strand of BSBM01000851.1, from coordinate 2,262,496 downwards.
CAAGGAAATTAAAAGAGAAAGAAAAGAATTATGCCACACATGATTTAGAATTAACAACCATAGTACATGCTCTCAAGATGTGGAGGCATTATTTGATGGGAAAAATATTCGAGCTTAGGATAGACCACATGAGCTTGAAGTATTTGTTTGATCAGCCAAACTTGAATGCTAGGCAAGCTAGGTGGATGGAATTTCTTTGTGAATTTGATTTTGAAATTGAGCATGTAAAAGGGAAGGAGAATAAGGTTGCAGATGCTTTTAGCAGAAAATTTCATGTTGCAGCATTAAGTATGTGTAAATCAGATTTGAAGACAAGACTTCTTGAAGCCCAAAACAGTAATGAAACTTGCCTTCAAATTAAAGAAACGTTGCAGTAAGGTAATGTGGATGAAGCATGTGCAAGATATCAACTCGATGATGATGATGTTCTCATCTATCATGGTACCAGAATGTACATTCCAAATAGTGCAGATTTAAAGAAGCTTCTAATGAATGAAATACATCAAATACCATATTCTGGACACCCAAGATATCATAAAACTATAACAGCAGCAAGAAATCAATACTTTTGGCATGGTATGAAGAAGGACATAGCTGAGTACATTTCTAGGTGTCATAAGTGCCAAAAAGTCAAGGTAGAGCACCAACATCTAACAGGATTGTTGTATCGCTTACCCATTCCGGAGTGGAAGTGGGAAGTGCTCTCTATGGATTTTATAACAGGTCTGCCCATGACAGTGAAGAATCATGGTTTAATCATGGTTGTGGTGGACAAGCTATCAAAGGTAGCTCACTTTATTCCGGTCAAGTCTACTCACAAGGCTAATGACATTGTAAATATCTTCATGAGAGAGATATTCAGATTGCATGGATTTCCCAAGGCAATAATTTCTAATTGTGATACGAAGTTCACTTCCAATTTCTGGAAAGGATTGTTTCAGGAATTGGGAACTAAATTGAATTTCAGTACAACATATCATCCTCAAATAGATGGCCAAACTGAGAGGGTGAATCAGGTTCTTGAAGACATGCTGAGAATGTATGTGATGGATAAACCATCCAACTGGGAAGATTACCTACACTTGGTAGAATTTGCATACAATAATGGGCATCATGCATCATTGGGAACGAGTCCATTTGAGGCATTGTATGGCAAAGGATGCAGGACTCCAGTGAATTGGGATAGTCTAGTGAATAGGGTACTACTTGTGCCAACGATGATCAAGGAAATGGAACAGGAAGTTGTTAAGATCAGACAGAATTTAAAGACATCTCAGGACATGCAAAAGAGTTATGCGTGTTTGAAAAGAGTGCATAAGGAATTTCAGATTGGGGATCATGTTTATTTGAGAGTGAAACCAAGGAAAAGTTCTCTCAAGTTGGGGAGTTGTGCCAAGTTGTCACCAAGATATTGTGGGCCATTTGAAGTCCTAGATAGGATAGGGCCAGTTGCATATAGAGTTGCATTTCCTGCTAACATAAGATATTATAATGTTTTCCATGTATCTTTGCTTAAGAAGTATGTGCATGATCCTAATCATATAATTGATTGGAATGTGATACAGGTGGAACCTGAGGGAGAGTTCCAAGTAGAACCTATGCGCATCCTCGAAAAGAAGGTCACTTTGCTCTAGAACAGAGCCATCGAACAGGTAAAGGTCCAATGGGAGCACCTTAGTCCCCATGAGGATACAACGAAGTTGGAGGATGCCATGAGAGAGGCATTCCCATTTTTGTTCAATCTTGAGAACACCAAGGACGGTGTTGTTCTAAGGGGGAGGGGAATGTAATACCCCAATTTTGACCCTTGTGGTATATTGGATTTTATGTAAATATTGTATACATGGGATGTATGTTTCCCTAGCATGGAGCTCAAGGCCAAGGCCTTGCTAGTGTATGTTTGGAATTTATTTAGAAAGGAAAGTATTTGATATTATGGTGTTCATGTGCTAATAATCCATGAAATATTATAATTTGATGTAAATATTAATATTGCAATAAAATATAAGAACTGGTTATGGAATCAACGAATGATAAGGGGTCATGTGTATTCCATTAGGGGGTGGTGAGGGGGTTGTTGGAATTAACCATATGCTGCCAAATGTCATCATGAGAACCCATTTGACTTTCCTTGGTGACATTTAATTCTGTTATAAGGAAGTTGTTGAAGAATTCAGTCCATGGCTTCAATGGAGCATGGGCAACCCATAAATTCATATGGTAGGTATGAGCTCTATTTTTCTTGTACCACAAGTCACTCTACCTAAGGGAAATTCATTTTTCCTCATCCCCATTCCATTAGGGAAGATCCCAGCATCAGTTTCATCCATTATGAATTCCCAACAGTGCGAAAAACCAGAAATCACAACTTTGCAAGAACCCACGTTTTGAAGAGCCATGAACGCCCAAAATTTGGTATTTACAGTAAAATCCAATGGGGGATCCATAGATATGAACCTTGGGGATAATTTGAGAGTATTAGATACCCCGAAATCCATAGAAAATCCCAATTTTTATAGCCTAGAATTCCAGTGATGGGATTGAGTATTTGATCACCGATTTAAGAAATTCCAAGTGTGAATTCTAGAACAGAGGTTAGGAATGCTTGATACACCTAGTGACGGTTGGAATCTCAAGTATTTAGCAGGTTGGACCTTTCTATGCCCATCCTGAAGAGCACTGGAGGGAAGGAACGCCTGAGGGACTGTGTAGTAAAGGAGGGGACCTTCCTTGTGTTGGGTGTGGTAGGTACTGTGGGTGCCTTGACTGTTTGAATTATCTTGAGATGCCTGTAGCTCTGTGGTTGAGCTCATTGGCGTAGCATTGCCCTCCTTTGTCTTTTGTTTGCGTGATAAACCCAATTGTGTGTTGGCTTAACATAGTTGTTGAGTGAAACCATGGCTGTGAGTGAGCCCATCTAGTTCCTCCTTAGTGGATACACAACCCAGCTCGGGGGTGGTCTCTCAGCTGAAAAAATATAGGATGGACAAAGAACTATGGTTGGGTGGAACATTTCTCTCACATAGCCAGTTGTTTGGACATTTACATTTCAAGATAAGTATTCTCTGTGGTTAAGCTATGATCATTTTGTGTTCTGTTCTAAATGATAACTGTTCATGTTGATGAAATGAAAGGCATCATGTTCTATGCAATGTGATAATTGATGACTTTTATATGCATGATGAAACTGTGTATATATATAGCGTTTAATTCTGTTGTGTTTGTTGAGTATGAATATGTATACATAAGTTTTTACTTACCCATGAATTTCTTAGTAATGTATGGGGCTGAGATTATCAAATAAACCTGGTATGTTTGGTCATGTTTCCTCCCTTGCATCGGATTGGAGGGAGGGGACGTGATATTGTATGGTGGTTTCAGGACATGTTGACTTGTAATTCGATATCACAGTGAGAAGGTTCGTATATTTCAACTTTTGTTCGCCGTTGCGATAAGGCCAGGGGCATGGAGGCTATGTCATATCTGCAGAACAAGAGCCAAGTGTCAAGGAAGGTAGAGTTAAAACACAAATGAAGTGGGGGCTATAACCAAGAAGTGAAAATATTTTAGTGGAAAGATGGTGGTGGCTGCTAAAAATGGAGGAAGGAATAAAACTAGTCATAGTTAATAGGTTTAACTCTATGTTTATATATATTGTTGATTTATATATAATACATTGTTTTATGTTTAAAAGGGCAGGTTCGAGAGGCACTTTGTTAATGTGTTTTGGAATTTAGTTAAGGGTGCTTAACTAAGAGGCAATGTATAGCTACATACACTTGTGATGAAATTTTGATTATGTTCATGGACAAATGATTGTGATGAAATTTTGAGAAACCAAGTTACTAATTTTGTATGCATTTTTTCTATTCATGCTTGTGCATGCATTTCATCTTGTTATGGCCATTTTCGAGGAAACTTATTCAATTAGTATCATGGGGAAATGGCCTTTGAGGGTTGGAAATTTGGGTTTCATGTGGATGGATACATTGTAGAAAGGGAGGAGTTCTATTTTTTTCGATTTTTGGTTGCATTAGGAATTTTTGAGTTCTTGAAAAGGGATTCATTGTAATTATTCACTCATCTTGGTTGAGGGAGATGTGAATTTAATTAGAGATTGGATTATTTCCAATTTGCTAAATATTACAAAATTAGGTTGTTTTAAACTATAAAAAATGGTAATTTAGGTTTAGAATTGATAAAAAAATGGTATGGGTGAATGAATTACCTAATTAGATGACAATTCACCGGTCAATTTGCCTCCCCTCCAATGAAATCAGGCTCCTCCAATACTCTAGGGCATAGAATCCGTGCTCGTCCAAGCTCAAATTTGGGTTCTTGATGGTTGAAATGCGTCGCGGGTTATCGAGACTATGTATTTAAATTGATTTTAGATTTACAAAACGCGTACGCATTCTATAACTACATAACGCGTACGCGTTTTGTAGTTATATAATGCATACACGTTATGTTTACCTATCCTACATGTCAAATGACATGTCAGGCTCAGGTTTTATCATACCAAGTGTTGTGTAGCATAAACGCATTATATTTTTATGTAACATGATCGTGTTTTCAAAAAATAGGATTGCATCTAAAAGGTCCCTCATCTTCTTCCACACACCCGTAAAAGACCAAATATTCCAACTTGAGGACTTATGTGGTGGTTTGAATATTTTTTCATGGCCCTTAAATCCTATAAAATTCATTTAGGGCAAATTTCCCTTACTTTTTTCCACCTAATATGGTCAAGACATTGAGATCCAACCTTGGTGTGAAAAACCTCCAAATGGTGTCCATGCCTCTCTTGTAAAACATAGATTCCTTGTAAATAGTTTGTGTGATTGTTAGAGGCCTCATTCATGGACTTTAATCCTTTGAATTTTCATGCAAGGCCTTATTCCCTTGATTTCCTAACTTGACCAAATCCAAGGCCCCAATTCCCATTCCTGGTATGTAAATCCTCATTATTACACCTACATACCACTCACAAGCCAAATATGCCTTTTAGAGGGATTATGTGGTCGGTTGAGGCACTATTCATGGTACCAAAGCCTTATAAACTTCATTTATAGTCTAAATACCTTATTTTGCTTCATGGATCATAGTTAAGGCTCTGAAACCCATCCTTCTTGTGCAAAACCTCATAAGGCTACCCATATTCCACAACTAAATTCATCTCTTATATCAATCATTTATGATAATTTTATTATGGCCAAATTGTGTGTATTTTGTTGCTCTACATAATGCATATTCAATTTTCATGTAAGATATTGTCCAACTCAATTCCCATATAACTTATGGCTAGAACCAAAAATAAAATATCAAAGGTCAACTCACCACAATAAAAATTATGTTATGAAACAATGACAGATAATACATTTGGATGAGGGTCACTGCCATCAATCTTTAATCCCCGCTCATTAATTAGTGGTGCATCAACAAATGGGGAGAATTCCCCATCCATCATCATTCTATATTTTTTTTCATGTCTCATCTCCATACCATAGTTAAGGTACCTAGACCCATCCCTACTATGAAAAACCTCATAATGGTGCCCATATCCCACTTGTAGGTCATGTTCCATGTTTGGATTTAAGTCAAACCGACTCCATTTGATGCAGAATCACCATGGCATTTTATAATTGTGGTCACAATAGAGATTCTAACAAAATATTGAGGGAGTTATTCTCATTTTCAATTCACCACATCAAAAGCAAATAATTTTTTTCAAAACCTTATTTCTATTTTTGGAGTTATGGCAAGAAGTGGTATTTTATAGGAAAAGATGATGGTTGTAGTATTGAAGAGTACATAAGTTATGAAAAATTGGTATGACTAGATACTTGCAGATATTGGTTACCCTATAGTTTAAAATAATATATTTCATACAATATATCTTTTGAATATATTTCATATAAGAGATCATTTTCTATTTCTATCTATTATCTCTTATGTTTTTATATATTTTGTTTGAATTTTTGGATAATGTTATACATGCCTAAGAAGAATAATATAGGGTACTTGTGGAGGTACCCAAGGGGATCATTTACGTAATGTGGTCATAATCACTGAATATGCCCACTTAATAATTTGTGGATAATAAATAGCCTCACTAGGTCATTAAAGTATGTGTATGTCATCAACAAAAAATGTTAATGTCAAGTTTTGTCTATGCAACATAACAATAACACAACATAACAATAACAATGCTATTCTTGATAATGGTTTTAAGGTTGGATTCTACCAATTGTACATTTTCCATGGAAGGACCCTATCTCTTGGTTTGCTGGATCACTATATTATTACATACTTTGTCTTTTTTTTCTTTGTTTAATGAACATGGAACATGGTTTATATTTATTGCAAAACATTACACTACTTCATGCACTTGGATGGTTGTACTCTTGTTGGTGGTGGTAATGCGTGAATCATCCATGTTCATCCATGAAAAATTTAAATTGTAATATAGAGATATATGGAACCACTACTCATTCATTTTTAAGTTCTATATCATAGAAATATTTAAATGACATCTCTAAAATTTAAAATCTAATATATGAGATGACATTTTATTGATCATATTGGTTAGAAATCTTATTAAAATTTGAGAATAATTATTACATTTGTAAATATAAGTTGTTAAGTTACATAATTTCAATGCAATATGGATATTTGAAGATGTTGAATTCATTTATATATTCAAAAATATAATTTTAGCAATTAAAAAATGCACTCTATAATGATAATTGGAAAAAATCTGATTGATAAAAAATTTAAACTATTTTCTTATTAAATAAATTTATATTAATTGAATTTTGTGATAAAAATTATTATTAATATTTTTAGCAATATCTATAATATTTATTTATCCGTTTTGCATAACTTCATTACTATTAACATACACAAAAATATAATAAAGCTTGGTCAAGATCCTGAACCGATGGCTCCTCAGGACGACAGCGGTGAGTGGACGACTGATAGGCCAGGAGGACAGAGGGCCACTCACGGGACGGAGCAGATGATGGGATCGTGGACGAGTAACATCGCTAATGACGGACGAAATGCACTTTTCAAGGCAGGAATTTGACAACCGTCTGAATAAACGGAAAGGATGGAGGAGAGGATCAGCGTGCCACGTCGGTTTTTTCCTACAGACGTAGATTCGAGATAACGACTGCCCTACTTGCCTGGTTCGGGAAGAAGGGGGGGCATACCTTGTTCCGGAAAAGCCGGAAAGGGCATCTCTCGCTCTTTGAATTTTCTTTTATTGATCAATCACAGAGCGAATTCCACGGCTGGTAGAAAGCCAACTGAAATCACCCCGTAAAATCAGCGGGCTTTAGAAAATGAATTAATTGATTACTTCCCCTCGTCAAACCAGAAAAGATTGAGAAGAAAATGTTGAGCTCACACCCTGCGCTGCCCTGCGACGACGATGAATATGGTGAAAACATTAATCAGCTGTCTGCTACTTATCGTCAGTGTATGGACACGTCTGTACTTCTTAGTAGCTGACACTGATATGGCTAATCCCGTTTGGATTGTTTGTAAGAATAGCGAATATGGAAACGGTAGCGATTTCCAGCGTAATCTAAAGCAGGTTTTGGAATCATTGCTGGAGAACGGTTCTACCAGCGAATTCAAAACTAGTGTCGAGGGGCAAAACAGCATGAGTACTGTTTATGGATTTGTCCAGTGCAGGGGAGATTTAAATTCCTCCGATTGCAAAGGGTGGATATCTGGGGCGAAAGAACAGCTTCTTCAGAGATGCCACAAGACTTCTGGACTCATTCAAGTAGACGGCTGCTTGTTACGTTACGAAAATCATAATTTTTACAACAATTATAATGACAGTACTGAGTTTACAAAATTCTGCAACGAAATTAGAAGCGATCTGCCGGAACAGTTCGGAAACACTACCGAGGAAGTACTATCGAAAATTATCGAAAAAGCTGTGCAGAGTCCCAAACATTTTGCTACTGATAAATTTGAAACCACTTTTACGTATTTGAGGGAAATCTACAGCTTAGCCCAGTGTTGGAGACATCTGTCCCAAACAAACTGCCGGTCGTGCTTAGATGCCGGTCGATCGATTATATCCGGTCACGGCCGGTCAAATATGTCCGCCGCGGGATGCGAAATTGGAGCTATTGGAGCACGCTACCTAAGTACCAACTGTGTTTTGCGTTACGAGATTTATAGTTTCTTCAATACTTCCATCATAAGTCCTTCGATATCTGGTATCTTATTTCACACTTAGTTTATAATAAGGGATATAGTGGATTTGTTTACAATAATAAGGGACATAGACATTTTACTAAGGGTTATGTGTAAATTTGCAGGAGGCAAAAGATCTAAGGGCTTTTGGATAATTCTGGGAGTACTCATTACTGCTACGCTTGGATCAATTGCAGCCATAGGCCTTTGGAAGTGGAATATTTTCTCTCGTCGAAAACCTTGTCAACGAATTTCTAGGACGAGAGGTCGCTCAATGATAAGTATGCGCCTGATTAACTTGTGTTTTGTTAATTGTTGATCTATTTCTTTACAGCAAAATAAAAAATGTCTTCTTATAAATGTTTTCGCAGGTAGAAATGGAGAAATTGATTTATCCCCCAGTATATCTAATCCGGAACTTATATTCAAGTACGATATTCTGACAGAGGCTGCGTCCAATTTTGAAGAAAAAAACAAGCTTGGCGAGGGAGGTTTTGGATCCGTCTTTAAAGTGAGCATCTAATATCATATCTTTCAGTTGAATTAAACATTTGGAATCAGCAGGTTAAATGGAGAATATAAATAATTTTGAAGTGCTGCAGGGGGTTCTACCTGATGCAAGAGAGATTGCAATTAAACGACTGAATATAGGTTCAAGGCAAGGAGACACTGAATTTCTGAATGAAGCAAATCTCATAAGTCGTGTTCAGCACAGAAATCTAGTGAAATTGCTTGGTTGCTGCGTTGAAAGCTCAGAAAGGCTACTAGTTTATGAATACCTACAGAACAGTAGCCTCGACAAGTTTCTATTCGGTAGCTTCTGGTCCTTTAGCTATTTAATCGTTGAGTGGATCATAGGGTTGTTCATCTTTTTAATGTAGATTGCTAATGTATCTATTTCCTATGATGCAATAATTGCAGATACAACAAAACGCCATTTACTTCACTGGAGAGATAGGTATGAAATCATAGTTGGAGTTGCGCGTGGGATGGCCTATCTCCACGAGGAATCTGAGATTCGGATCATCCATAGAGATATTAAGGCAAGCAATATTTTACTTGATAATAAACTCAGACCCAAAATAGCTGACTTTGGCTTAGCCAAATTCTTTGCAGAAGATGAGAGCCACGTTAGCACTAGAGTTGCAGGAACTTTGTAAGAATTCTCTCTACAGTTCAACCTCTTGATGTCCCCAACTTTATTTAATAAATTACAGGATATGAACCAATTGCAATTCACATATCTGAGAAAGGATCATGTAATTTTAAGAGGATTAAGAAATGGAGATTTCATTGTAGATGACATTGTGCAGAGGTTACATGGCGCCTGAGTACGCCTTACGCGGACAGCTGACAGAGAAAGCAGATGTATTCAGTTTTGGAGTACTTGTACTTGAGATTATCAGCGGAAGAAAGAATCAGGGTTTGCCTCAACACATGGAGTTTCTCATTGAAGCGGTATGGCTCATGTGGATCTTATCTTTGAAGTTTAAATTATAAATTTCCTAAGAAGTCCATAGAATTATGATTCTTGCTAACCAATGTTTTATGTTTTGTTGATACTGGTCAATTACCAGACGTGGAGACTGTATAAGGAAGAGAGAACATTGGAAGTTATGGATCCCACATTGGAGGGCAGTTATTCGCCTGAGGAAGCGACTAAAGTGATCAAAATTGGTCTTCTCTGCACTCAAGCAGCTCCCGCGTTGCGGCCTTCAATGTCCCACGTGGTGTCGATGCTGACAAGTGATCAAGAACATTTTTCTTCGCCGACCAGGCCTGTTTTCATAGATCTAGACTGTATGGCCACACCTCAACAAGTTCAACGTCTTAGAGTTATTGACCCTGACAAAATATCAAACAGTACAGCAAGTTCTACGCCACCTTTCGGTATATATTCTGAAGCTCTTGATCCTTCATCTGGAACCCTGGGGCCAAGGTGAAAATCGACCAACGCCCCTTTGCATTATTTTCTATTTCTTACTTATTGTACAAAATTGCCTACTCTCTGTTTATTACACTATTCACGCTCGGTTGTATCACTACTTGTTGAATTGTTTCGTTGTACGACTATGGAGTATTGCTTCAAAATAATATTCCTCTCTTAAATTCATTGTACCATTTAGTCAGAGTGCAAATGTCCAACTATTTATTTTATTTATTCATTCCATTTTTTCTTCGTAAATAGAAGTCTATATACAGAATTACCAGAATGCCTTGCAAAGCGCGGTTTTCAAAAGAGAAACTTTGACCTGAGTTGGATTCCAAAATGGCACATTCCTCAGTCCTGACATCTTCCCTTTTGTTCTCTTTTGATGCAATCATGGCCACCCGACTCTCCGAGTATATCCCCCTCGCTCCGCGGCTCCACGTAATCTGATTACAGGCGGCCAATAACTATAGTTCGTTGTTAGACTGAGTCACTGTGTTATTGACTGTTTTCTATATTTTGTGTAGAGTATTTAATGTGGTAGCTTAGTATTAGGATTCGTTAGATTTTGAAACTTTTTGATTCTCTAGATCCAATAGAACCTAAACACTAAGCTGCAGCATTTAATGCTCTGCAGTTCAATGCTTAACTTTCTTTATTTACCTAATTATTGATTACCACATGCAATCTAACAAAATCTTTATCAAGTACTAATGCATGACTTCAACAATACGAATATTAAATTTGAACTAAATCTTTCAGGAATATTGCCCATGCAATTTAAAAAATAATACCATATACAGAGCAAAAAGTAATCGGAACTCAGATAAGACATTGACACAAAAAAGTAATCGGAACTCAGATAAGACATTGACACAAGGTGGGCACTGGGCAGAGTAAGATTTTGTCTTTCAAAGATAATTGAAAACTTCTGGTTTTTTTGACGAAATTTTCATAGAAATCGGTTAAATTTGTTTTTGGAAATTGTTATTTCTATAATTATGCAATCTCAGCAATGTAATTGTCTTTTCTAACTAAATGCTCTATTTTAAAACTACTTAGATCACTCTAAATTGCCATTTCAGTTATTCTTGTAGGCTAAGAAATTACTCAAATTTATTATTGGCAATTTTCTAGTCAAAAGATGGAAATTTTTGAAAGTATTTATAATCAAAATTGCATTTTAAACATATTTCAACAAAAATTGTGTCCATTGGAATAAAATTAATTGAAAAAATCCAAATCATTTATCATTTAACTTACTCTGTTTAAAGGTAATGAGATATTTTGTTTTGTATTAATTTTGTTTTATATTATAAATTTTAATTAAGCATTTTTAATTAATTGGAAAAATCCAAATCATTTATCATTTAACTCACTCTTTTAAAGGTAATGAGATATTCTGTTTTGTATTAATTTAGTTTTATATTATAAATTTTAATTAAGCATTTTTAATATATTATTAAAAATGAATTTATTATATTAATTTTAAAAGGTTAAATATAAATTTTGCAGTTGTTAAATTTAAATATTGGGTAAAAAAATTATTTGATGATGATTCTAATTATGCTAGTTATTAACATTTGAAACCAATTTTGATTTATCATATCTTAAAAAAGTAAAGAGGTGTTTGCTTTTCTTTAGAATTTTGTATTTATGTTTAAAAGGTTTTAAAAGAAGCATCCTAAAGACAACATAATTATGATGAGTTAAAAGGTTAGAAAGGTTGTAGCAAATATTTTTAAATGGCTCTTTCATGTGGACTTACTTAAGAAATTCTATGAGAAAGTGGTTTTTATATTCAACTCTCTTAATGTCAAAAAGATACAAATTCTTTCATGCATTTTAGGAATTGTCCACTGCACTCTTTCACTATGGTGCTAATGAGAGTTTGTTCTTACTTAAGCAATAGAGAGATACATTTGATCTTCTAGTTTATGGTTGATCACCTCCTTATAACATCTCCATTTTCTCTTATTCTCTAAGTTTTTATCATGCCACATCTCCTCCTTAAATTTAAATGTAATAGTACTTTTAATATTATCAATATTATACAAAGAGACTAACTCCCTCGTGATTTAGCAAAGACTTGATGTCTTTATGCCAACTCCTCTTTTCTCCCATGTTGTTTATCTTGTTCTTGTACATTAGGTACTTAGTCATAGTCATTCTCTCAATAGGATATAGACTCGCTTTTACGAGGAGGATAGGATATGGTGTATTGCCTTTAATTTTGAGACTATATGTTATAAAACACTTTTGGGTTTTCTCTATTCTTCTCCATGGTTCTCTAAATATATTACAACCTAGAAAATACGAGTAACGAGAGTCTCAAAGAGGAGTTTCTTCCTATCCCAAATCCATAGATCTACTAATTTACAATTGTATAGGATTTGCACCCTCCATTAATCATTTTCTCGATTCTATAGTTCTATTTAGGCTTATGATGAAGTCCAATTCTGAGATATTTGTATGAAGTCATTTCATCCAAGTTGTTGTTGTCATGCATGAAATCATTACAAGTGATATTATGGGATTTGATTATCATAGCCTTTGTTTTGTCAGTTTTAATAGTCATATCCATAGTAGAGCACAATTCCTTGAGAATTTTTAGTTGCTCATCGAGATCATAGGGACTCCTTTCCATAATAACAATATCATTAGCATATAGAAGAAGGATGATGATTATACCAAACAAATTCGTTCCAACACAACTTGCCATCTTCCAAACAATCTTCGAGCTTGTCGATATATACCAAAAATGGTAGGGGATAGGGGACAACCTTGATTGAGTCCTATATTACACTTTAATTTCTTCTAACCATCCCTCAAATTTCCTAAAATTTGAAATAAACTTCTCATAAAACCTTATCGGAATAGCTCTCAACCCGAAAGTGACTTTTAGTTCTTCTAATCTATTTTAAAGGTTAGTTTCAGGCACTGTGTCAAATTCTTTTCTAAATCCAACAAGGAGACATAGAGCAATGGTTTTATTATCGCAACACTCCTCAGCAATGATCCTAAGAGTAATAAGGTGGTGCATAATTAAATGAAAGCCATAAAATATGTCTGGCCTTTAACTATGTTTCCGTCACTTTCTAGCAATATGTTGATCACCTTTTCTAGAATAATTCTATATGATTTGGCTAAAATATGGATAATCATAATGGTCTTATAATTAGATGGGTTTATTTTATCTTCACTTTTGAAAATAGGAACAATGAGGTTTTATGTCCAGGGTTTAGGGAAACCCCACTTCACTACTAAATTGAAGAGCATGTAGATGTGAGAGATGAGGATAGGCCCACTATGTTTTAAGATTTATACTTGGTATCCTTCAGTGTCCTTAATTTCCCTTTTGCAAGTCGCTTAACCCCAAATTCGATGTCTTCTAAAGATAAAATGCATTCCTCTCTAGAAAGGGTCCAAATGTTGTCCACGACATCACTAGATTCATAAAGCTTTTTAAGGTACTAGGAATTCTAGTCCCTCAAGGGACTCAGATTATTTTCTTTACTTCTACGACTTAGAATTTGCTTATGATGTTTCTTAGGATTTGTCTTATAGAGGTGCAAGAGATTCTCTTGCTTTTGATCTATATAGTTCTCTTGTCCCCTGTAATTAGGGATTTGTACCTATAGTTCTTGTCAGCTTTTTAAGGACTTGTTAGAACCATCCATAATGGATTTTTATCATTGCTTGACTCTTTATCATACCAAGGCTTGGTTGTTTATTCTCCTTTTTACATGACACAAAGTTAGTGAACTTGTTAATGGAAGTAGAGAGGGTTATGGTAAAATTATGATATAGATCTTCAATATTGTCCTTAGTTAATAGTATATTTAATTCATTATTTAAATCTCTTAAAAATATATCAACTATATTTTTATCAAAGATCAAGTGATTTTGGTTATTATAATTCTATGTTATGGGGCTTATGTGCCTGTCAAATATTAGAGTTAAGGTAAAATTTCTATGGTTAAAGTCAGGTTCATGGTAATTTAAGATGTCAAAAATTACTATTTGGTTGTATATGAGGATATTAGATATCACATAATCGACAACACTACTACCCAAACTATGGAACAAGTCATCTAGTTGGATTTCAACCATTTCATAAGACCATTGCAAATGATTAGATCATGCGAACTACAACGCTTGAGTAGCTCAGTACCAAACAAATTCTCAACCAAGTCTTCAAAGTTTCTTTTGTATCCGCTAGCTAAAACAAAGTTCTCATCTATCCATAGAAGATTGGGGTTAGAATCATTGTTGAAAATAATAGGTAGGTTAGTTGATATTCTAGCATTAAAGCATCCAAGACATTGTAAGAAAAATTTATTCTCTAGATTGTGCTTATTATAAAATGTAGAATCAATAGGCACAAAATATTGCTATATAAATTTTTGTAGCATTGATATGTGAAATCTCGATCCACATCTATTGATTGAAAAGGTCTTTATTGTGAATCCTAATATGATGAATAATGTTATTCTTTATGTCACAAGTTATGTCATAAAGCCATGGCTTTATGGTAGGATCTTTTATTCCATATCACTACAAGTCAAATTATTCTATGTTAGAGACCTTTTATCATCTAAAAGTATAATTTTTTTTAAATATAGAAAATAATTTTAAAAATATATAATATGAAATTTTTAAATATGGTATACAATTTTTAATATTATTGACTTTCGTTGAAAATAGGTCCCAATTGTTTAATTTTAGATTAGTGTAGTTTTATATATTTTGTTTTAATGTTTTTGAAGGACAATTAAACAAAAAAAATTATTATTGATTTGTTAAAAGAGGTAATTGTGTTTTTTAACATGATGTTTTGATTTTTATATAATTAATTTTATATTTTTTAATTTAGTTTTTTATAACTATATTTGTTTATTAATATGATAAATTTTATTTATTTTCTCAATTACTATATTAATCTTAAAATTTGTTTACTTTTTATTACTATATTAATCTTAAAATTGGTTTACTTTTAATTAAAAAAACCCATTTTTTAAACATATTCATTTATTCATTAAATTTATAAAATAATATATCCACTAATACAAAATTACATTGATTATTTGATAAATGTGAATATGTATGTGATAGTTTGTTCTTCTATATCTGTATCATTCCTTTCAAAATAATCTTATTACTCTTTTCTCAATGATTGCTCTCTTTCCTTGTTTCTCATATGGATAATGAAGTTATTTTCTAAAACCAAAAAGTTTCTTTTTACAAATTTAGAAGCGCATACTTGAATTATCAAAGTTCAAGAATATTATTCAACAAACTGGGATTGATTCTTTTGGTGTGGCTAATTCTTTTGAGGTGAAAAAAGTAATTTTATTATTTTTATTTATATGTGCATATATTGTAAAATAATGTATATCCACTATGACAAAGAAAGTGTCTACTATACAATAATGTACATGCACTATGACAAAAAAAAAAGTGTCTAATCTTGTTTAGAGAAAACTATTCCAAAATGAAAGACATAAAAAGCATTTATTTTTATTTTTCGTGGGAGAATTTTTTTTTAAAACAATTTAAATTATATTGTGATAATTTTTTTTGTAGGAGTAGTTTATTTATTTTATGTTTTGAATTTGTGGGTTTTGGTTGGAATTTGGTAAAGTTTTTCATAGTAAAATCTAATTTTGGAAGTGCTTAAATTGTGTTTTTAAATCCATAAATAGATTCAGCATCCTAGAATACCCGTACAACACCTAAATTATGCAATTTTCATAGCTAATATATGTGATTCTAAGATTTTTTACAATTTCCAACCAGACTCCAAACAAAACAAGACAAAAATGTAGAATATTTAGACTACACCCCCTCTTTTTTAATCGTTAAATTCAAATCATAAAGGAAAGATTATTTCTATTTAGACTTGGAAAAACAAGAGGCTTTGTCACATTTCAAATAGTCTTTACTTATGAATAAAATTAAAACCATCTTAAAGCATGATTTATTAAACCATGAGACATCAAATTTCTTAGAACTTATTTTTTTCTTTGATTTTTATATATTAAATAAAATTTAAAAAAAAAAATTCTTAAAAATATATTTTTCAAATGATTATTATATTATAAGTAATTTAAAAATAATTTTTTGTTATTACTTTTTATTAAATTGAAATATTATTACATATTCCTATATCCCATCATTATATATATATATATATATATTTACTATGTTAAAATATAATAGTATAATTAAATCATATTATTTTTAAGTTATTATATTATAATTAATTAAATAATATTATTTTATTAATATTTTGGAGATATGTTTATACACTTATTGTTTATTAACAACAATCACATTAATAATATTAATATGGGGTTTGTCATTACTTCTAGATATTCATTGTATAGCAGTTTTAGAATCCATATTTAGAGTAGACCCTTTGTCCATCACGAAAGGAGTGCTACATTAATATTATTAATGTAATTGTTGCTAATCTAAACATAATAAAAAGAGCATATTAACATAGTTATGTAAATTTAAGAAGTCTTATCAATCTAGGATCCCATTATTATTATGTGCTTACCTTGGGGACACATACCTTTTTTTTTATGTTTGTGACTTCTTCTTGGAAGTCAAAGTGCATTGATTTTTAGTAGTTTGACTTTTTAAACATAAGTGTTTCTTAAAAATTTATAATAAATTCAACAATTTTTTAAAAACTTTAATTTAATTTTATGATTTGTGTAGGATATTTCCCTTGAGACATAAATCCATGCAGGAGTAATGTATAAAACTAGAATTCTTGCATACACAACTTGTTACCTATAACATTAAATATAATTTTGTACCTATTCGTTGATATGGGTAGTATGTGTATCATCATCCAAGATTGTCTTGGATTGAACCACATAGGAGTCAATTTGTAGGGAAACGAATGCACCTAGGGATCAAAATTGAACACGCCATAGCTCGTCAAAGGGATCCCAACACATCTCAGAAGCGTCATTCAAAAATTGGTGATCGTAAAAAATGTTATTTTTTATTTTTGGCATTTAAAAAAATGCGGGATTTGGATTTAAACTTTATTAAAAGGGTTTTCATATGAACTACCCGTCAAACTTTAAATCTTCTTGCTGGTGCCAACTTGCCAAGTAACAAATTAATTTCAGTTTCTCGAGGACAACAAAACCTCTAGTATAGATGACGGAACCTCTATCAGTTTCCCAAGGAGACAATGCTATATGAGGATATATTATCATGCAAGGATAGCAGAACCACTATCAGTTTCTTGAGGAGGTGATTGATGGGATTGCTCAACAATTCAGAACGAAGAGGACATCAACGCTAAATCATGTGTATAGTACTTATTTGGTAGTTATGAGGACATTTATGTTTTCATCCCCCTAACGAATATACGAGTAGATTGATGGTTGTTTCTCAGTTCAATTTTTCCTCTTACAATAGGCTCTGTTCAATATTTTAACATTGGATTGAATTTGATTTGTTTGGTGTTCATTTCCTTGGAGGTTTTATGAAAAATCGTTGCTTCTACGATGGCTCCATTGCCTTTGAAGTAGACGTGACAAATGTTATTGAATTACCCCAAAGAGGGCCAGTTGATGTTTCTTGGATATGCCTAAGTTCAAAGAAACCAACCATAACCAGGCAGCTAAGGGCTGCACAACGAGGATACTCAAAGATCCTAGTTGTCTATCCATGATTTGATAGATAAGGATGCACAACCATGCAGATAAGGGCTACAACTATTTCATGGCAAGTATCCAAGCAAACGTGACTTTATGTAGAGGCAACTTCCTAAATCAAGTTGTCGTGGAATTAATTCCAACTTCCATGTTCATTGTTGCCTCTCTAACAAGCTTCACATATCGTTTTAAATATAAGAAGTATACATCATAAACATGCTTATCATTTTTTATTTTCAATAAATCTAAAAACAGAGTACCTACATCTTCTACCAATATAATGTACTTTTTGTCATCTATATTTGGCTTTGTCTATATATGTTTTTTGGCAAGACTACCATCACCGTACCCTAAAATATTAGTTTTTGCAATATAGTTTATGTAATTTATAATAAATGTGATAATATTAGTTTTTGCAATACAGTTTATGTAATTTATAATAAATGTGATAATTCTGGATTTATTAATTTTTTAATACAATAAATTTAATTAAAAATATAATATTTTATTTAGCATGATTAATTTATTGTTATGAATTGGAATCTTATTTTTAAAAACTTTTCATCATAAAAAGGTGTCGAAAGAATGATGGACTAGGTAAAGAGGCCCCCCAGTCCCACCTTGGTTTCTACCCAGCATTTTCGTTTTGCATTAAACAAGCCGTCAAATATCTTGGGCGTCATATTCGTTTTCAAGATAAAATCGAAGGATGTGACTATTCTCCGCATTGGTCGGCCTGCAATAACTATTTTTTATTTTTGTTAGGCAATAGGCAGTAGCCCTATTTCTCGGCAAGTCGAAGGAGGACTGGACTACTCTCCGAATTGGCATGCCTGCAATAACTATTTCGGTTGGGGGATAACACGCGGAAAAAAGAAGAAAATATATTATAAGCACGGTATATGAAGTTTGTGCATAGTCCACGGGGTGGCGTGGTCATAGAGTTTTCTACCATGGTATGTTGAAAACCCATACCACCGGCCATGGTTTTCTTCCCACATCGATATGACATTGTTTAATATATATTGGCCATAGATGAAGTCTATATGTTCCAAAAGAGTTTGGGGGCCACGGGTGTCTTTTGTCAAATAAAAAAATACATACATCTTGTGGTCATTTTGGACATATTACTTTAATGGCGTAAGATTAATTTATTATTATTATTAATTTACAATGTAAAATTTTAGTTAAACGAATATTTTGCTTTGGTTTTTGGAGTGGGAAAATTAGGTGACATCTATCTACCAGTCTGTGCATTGAGTACCCTCGTAGTCTGGTGTGGGGTTGTGATGTCCGTGCACCTGTACTTGCTAGTACAAAAAGGACGGTACTAGCAACAAACATCAAATGCATTTGGGAGTTTGGGAGTTCAACGGGAGGGGGTTAAAAGCTCGGCGTCGGACCGACGTGAAGAACTCTAGCTACAGTAGGGTGGGATCAAACAACATAGAGGTCCATTTTTCTCTCTCGGCCGGGAGCTGTAACGAGGGTTTTCCGGTGAAATGCAGTTTTCGAGCATTTGGGCAGTTATTGAAGTAGGGATAGCGTTTAATGCGAGTCTGTGTTGGGTGTGTTGGAGAGTTTGTTATTTAAAGGGGTTTGTCGATTATTTTGTTGTTCTTGTTCTTGTTCTTGTTTGTTGGTTTCGTTCTTTGTTGTCTGGTGTGGGTAGTGATTTACGGGGACGAGTCTCTGTAGTTGGAATCTGTTGCGACAGGGACAGATTCGAGGGATTCGTTGTTCAACGTTGTTCCAGCAGTTGCAGTGGCGAGGGAATTGTCCAGGTATGTGCATGAGACCCGCCTCCAACCAATGCTTATCTGCAATGTAGCATGAAACCCTTGCCATGACTACCGAGTAGTAGGTTTTCATCGATTAAATTATCTATGGAGCTGTTCAATTGTTTGAAATCGTTTATTAAATCCCTTTTCGGCTTGAAACCCCCAATCTCCAGCTGAAATCCGGCTATTGTAACTTATCCACCGGTCGCAGAAACCCTTGTCCCTGCTGCACCTGGCTGAATGTTTTTGTTAGGGGGCTGGGAAAAGCTCAAATAGACCCATAATTCTCCAAAATTCGCTTTTACTACTGTAGCTTATAACACGCATGCGACTGAATGTTTTTGTTAGGGGGCTGGGAAAAGCTCAAACAGACCCAGAATTCGCTTTTACTACTGTAGCTTACTGTTATAGGGCATTGCTCAGTTCGTATTTTTGACAAATATTCTAAACATTTTGAGGCTCGAGCCACTGTACGTAGATTGGAACTGGGATTTTCATGCTCACATCTGTCAACAACAAACTTACACCAACAAGCTTTTACAGTGGCCCAATGGTTTACTCGCTCTGCATGTTTGCTTTAGTTTGATTGTAGATGTTGTCAAATTGTCCCTTTCCTTCCAATACGCACACCTTCAGACTCTAGGACTGTAAATATTCATGTCCCTGCATTCATACAGTGGTCTCGTCAATGGGTTTATTCCATCTTTCTCCCAGATTGATTTTCGGCCTTGAATTTCCGTGAACTCCTGATGCTTGTTCTGGAATTTCACCGTCTCCCTTAACCCTATTCGTCTTATGCAGATTAATATTGTTAATGGAGTGACAAGTTGTTACAGTGAACTTTTTTGTGAAAAGAAAATGTTGTTGAATGATAAACAGGGTAAAGTTATATGTTTAATTGTCTGAATGGAAGGTTCCGTGAAATGCATTGGGGGTCATGGTCTATTTAATGGAAATTCATCATTTGCTCCATGTGGTAGGAATTCTTGCAGCCATTGCATTTCAACCTCTATCAACTGCTCCTTATGTGGATTGGTCTTATTTCTTGCGAGTATGGCTTCAGTGAGAAGAGATTTTTGTACATATTGGTGTGCTTGTTGCTAAACTGATCTTATTTTCATAGATATATCCATTTCTTGTTTCTCACACCTTCCAAAGAACATATTTTTGGAGGGTGCTCCATATTTCAGCCCTTGAATTTGCCATTTTTTAAATTTTCAGTGGTGAGAATTTTTCCCTCTACAAGAACCTAATTAAACACGTTAATATTTGGGAGTTCGTCTTGCTGCCATGTTTTATCACATAACCGAGAGTAGAAGGGGTGCTATGTTTGAGATACAGAGCTTTGTATCCTCCTTTCACAGTATGCATTCCTCTACATATATTTGAGCATGATAATTGTTGAACGATCCATCTTGAAACTCCTCGTATTATTCCACATTCAAAACCCCTTTTCGTCTAGTTTTTATTTTTCAAGACTGATGACAAGGGAGCGATCTTAAGTTTAGAAGAATTTGGCTGTAATTGATTTGATGGTGATGCTATAGATCTTATTCTTTTCTGGCGGATACAACAAGTTTGATGATTTCTGAAATATCCACATGGTCGATAGAACACCATTGTTAGTTGGCGGACTTTTTTTTATATGTGGTCAACTTCATTAATGAATTGAAGATTACGAAATCTGTAGAAAGAAAACATGACAGATATACTGTAGGCCTGTCCAAATGAAGATAAGCGTAACTTGCCAGTACCATAAATTTATTTTTTTCTCTATACGGTTTGGCCACGGGGGCTTCACTAGAAGGCAATATAATATCACGTCCATTCATATTGCGGTATTAAATATTCATAAAAAAATAAAAATTATATTGCTTATATATTAAGGGGCAAAGGATTTTTTTTATTTAATGTAACAATACAAAAATGCTTTGGGGTCTTTTTTATATGAGCTGGCTGACAAATATCCGCCAAATGGAGATGGCGGGATCACATCCGGATGAGAAATCAGTTTGAGGCAAGGCTCGGGCTTACCAGTACGCAGGGAAATCGCGTCTTGAGGCATGCTTGAGGCCAGGGGTTTCGTGTTGAAGTGGGTTTCCAGTAGATCATAGGCGAGAGACAATGGTCATTGACAACCAATTGTTACCAATAGCACTCAGCAAGTTGTTACCAATAGCCTTGGGAGGATCTAAGCCTCCAGGGCCTATTATAGGCCCTTGATAGGCCTTTGGGGCTTGAATACCCAACCACTCGTGCCTATTACAGGCCTTGGGAGGTTTAGTCAGCCTCCTAGAGCTTGTTACAGGCCTTGGGGGCTTGAATACCTAGCCCACAACAGGCTTAGTCAGCGATTGGGGAACTGCAACATGTAATCTAAATGTTGTACTATGTGCATTGGCTCTAGTGACATACAAGAAGTGATCTCCTATCTCTTCATTAGACCATTAGATGTTGCAAATTATAATGATATGTGGTTGAGTAATTGCATTGTGGGTGAAGTAATGTGCATCCAAAATATACATCGAAAGAAGCAAGGTGCATTGTAGAATGCATGTGGGGTCATAAGAGGGGTATCATATCAATATACTAGGTAGAAATATAAATGGGTGTAAAAAATGTTAATGAAAAAATTGATACATACAATATCTAGTGAAAATAGGGTTTTTTTTAAATTGGGAAGGCATATTGGGAGGGGGTTAAAAAAACGATTTTGGAAGGTATTTGTTGATGTATATGTAACTTCGGAATGTATTTCACATATATGTATATTGTATTCCTATAGAGATGTTATTATTCCTTTATACGGAAGTGTTTGTATTCCTATAGAGATGGTATTATTCCTCTATAAGGAAGTGCCGTCATTTATATTGTAAGTGTCGTAACTTATACTTGATGGGTTATTAGACCACCTTGTTGGGGTCGGCCCTATATAAGTCATGTGTGTCAAAGGGTTATTAGACCACCCTATTGGGGGTCGGCCATATGGGTCAAAGGGTTATTAGACCACCCTAGTGGGGGTCGGCCCAGTAAGCATTATGTTAAGTGGTTAAGTTGAGGCCGACCTAGTTGAGTAAAGGTCAAGTCAAGTTAGTGTATAAATAGAGAGTGTGTCTCTCTCATTTTACACATTCTATTCTCTCACTCACACTTTGGAGAGTGGCAAACTTGTGGAGGAGGAGGCTCTGCTGCTAGGAGAAGACTATCTCTTGTATTCTGGTTGTATCATTTCTCTATCTATCTCTGAGGAAGTTATTGGGGTTTTTCACCTTTATGGTTTTCCCCAAGTAAACTCAGTGTCTCTTGTGTGCTTGCATTATTGTGTCCATGATTGATATGCTGTAGATTTGTTGTACATGTTGTTCTCTTAGTTAAGATCCTAGATCAGATTGAAGTAAATTCTGAAAATTTAACATGGTATCAGAGCTAGCATGAAAGAAGGCATGATATGGCATGTATGACACTTGTTGCACTTACAATGCTAGGGCTTGATATAGCAAAGACTGGTCATCGTAGCACTTTCGCTATAAATCCGTTTTGGAGAATTTTTCGGGTTGGAAACTTTTACAGGTCGAATATTAGATCCCCGTGTACCTTGTGTCCAAAGGAAAACCTCTAATTCATTGTACTTTGTGATTTATGATCTGTACAATATAGGGTTTTTGCCTCTTCCAGATCTGAGTCAAAAACAGGTGACCTTGGTAAAAAGGTCATAACTTGGGCTAGGAAGCTGCAAATGAAATTTCATAAAAATTGACAGGTAGTACACAGACTGTACTATCTCAGGAAACATTTTCAGAGGCCGAAGTTGAACCAGTGACACGTGGCACGCCGTACAAGTTCACTCTCCTGGTTTATCCCATAAACAGGTCATGTTGCGACACTTGGCATAAATCTCTCTTAGAGAATCCAATTGAGGTCAGAGCTGTCGGGATGGAAAGATGACAGGTCGGGCTATCTCAAGAACATTTTTCAGACCCTGTGGATAAAAAAGTTAGGAGTTACACCAGAAACAATCAGGTACATATTTCTGTCATAACAGAATTATTTTTGAGCACCTTCATTCATGGCTTTCGGAATTTAGGGTTTCGAATAAAGTTGGAATTTTTGTAATCGAAGACCACGGCTGAATGCTACTCATCAAAATAGAAATTTAGAGACCAAGATCAGAATTTTTGTTTGGGTAGAAGGCCGGGCTTGATCAGACCCTAGTTCGGGACTTTGATTAGAAAAGTGAAAATTAGAGCTTCTGCAAAAATGGGAATTTTTGAAATCTGTGAGCACGGCTGGAAGCTCCTCATAAAAATAGAAGCTTAGAGCTTTGGATCAAACCTTTTGATTGGGCAGAAGAGTGGGCTTCATCAAACCCCAATTCGGGGTCACATCCAGTGAATCCAGAAGCTTCAAAGGCAAAATTGAGGAGTGAAACTTTGTAGTTTTCAAATTTTGAATATACCAGCTTGATTAGCTCATCAAGGCACATATTTCTATCCTTTCGGAAGTTTGAAATTCAAAGTTTGAATTTCTGGGGTTTCTCTGACAAACCCTATTACAGCTCCAGATCCAGTTCCTGCAAATCAAGTGGATTGGGTTAATCTTAGTAGAGGATGGATTGGTCACCTGCATAAGTGAAGAAGTTCCTGTTTCAGAGGGAGATGAGGCTAAGGCCTTCCATAAGAAGATTACAAGCAATCTTGACAGGTATGGATTACAGGTATGTTTCGAATTCTATTCATGGTTAAGTTTATGATATGTTTGTCTTCATTACAGTACAATCTTGATTAATTACTAGACTTGTCATATTACCTTAATAGAATATATTCATTGATTAAGGTTTTGACACTTATGATTGTACTAATGCATTGTGATGTTGTATGAGGTTTATGTTGTTCGCTAACATAAAAGGTACACCAAGAAAGACAAATCATGTTCTACTTCAAGAACATATGATCATGGTGACAGGAAGACAAAGATTCATCCATTGTCATGGATCACATAGAAGATCTACTTACGAGGTATGTATAACTTGGTTCTACAATGGTTAACTTATGAGACATGCAGGTTACTAGCACAAGTCACTGAAGAGAACCAGAAGACATTATGCGAGTATGTTAGACATAACTAGCTAGCATACTAATCCAGGTATGTTTTCCTATATCAAGCTAGAATCCTACCTTGTGTTATGATCTTATACTGTTGCGTTGTTGATAGTGATTATTCATGAAGTCATAGGTTTGAATAGTCATGGTTGTATGCATATTATATTTCTTACCATAATTGATGATATGACTAACTAGAAGAATCATGAAGGTATAGGTTTGAGTAATCACGGGTTTATGCATTGATGATTTAACTAATCAGAAGAGACCTATGATCAAATAAGAATATGCATGAGTAAAAGAAGACTTCCCTGAAACCTTGAATACTAATGTTTATTATCTGTGAATGATCATGACTATACATGTTTAAGATTATTGTGTTTTGATAGTATTAAGATTATACTAATAAATGTGTGATTATGTATGAGTCGTCAAGGGTAACACAATGATGATACTAATAAGCATGCATAGTGATTAAGGATGGATATAAGTTTAAGGATAGGTAATCCAGGAAGCAAAGATCAAGAGGGAGCACACTCCAATTGTTCCTGCAAGAAAGCAAAGGAGCACACTTCAGTAGTTTCTGCAAGGATGCAGATATTCAGAGGGAGTTGACCATCTCTCTACATTCCACAACATAAAGGTGTAGAAGAAGCTACTTCAGATTAGGACTCCAGCAACTCCTGCAAGGAAGCAAAGACTCAGAGGGAGTCCACCCAACAAATAAACAAAGATATGTATTTTAATTATCATTTCTTGCATAATTGTTTGTTTAAATAAAATTGTTCAATGATGTATATGCTCATGTTCCTAGACTTAGGATATGTATTGTGCATATTAGAATGATTGCATTAATGAACAGTATACTACTAATATGCATGTGATGGGTAAGTGGCCTATGGCACTGTACAACATTCCAGTGCTACTTATCTAGAATGAAACCTCTTTGCTGACATGTTGGAGTAGTGCAAACTCTTAACAATGTTCTGGTAGAGACTGGAAGGCATCTAGAAAGTTGTGGAACATGGATAAATGTTGTATTGAAGCATTGGCTAAGATAATTGCATGACTGTATGACATATTTCTTTATGTGTAAGAATTTGTCTTAAAATTATGAGATGTTTCTAATCATGAAATTTAACTTGTTTTGTAGGAAAGACCGTATACCTTCACCTACGAAAGAAGGACTACAACATTTGTTCAAGATATTGAAGTTCCCAGGATACAGGAAGAATGCCATGATCCGTCGATCATGAAGAACGATGTTTGGGATGTGGTCCCAAGAGCTGAAGGGAAGTCTGTTGTGACTTCCAAATGGAACTATCAGATCAAGCATGCTGCAGATGGCAGCATAGAGAAATATAAAAGTAATGAAATAGAAGATACACCAGATGGATGTCAAGACTGCTTTCTTGAATGGTGTAGTTGAAGAGGAAGTATATGTGGAGAAGCCACTCGGTTTTGAAATACATGACAGGGAGTCATATGTGTGCAGATTGAAGAAAGCCTTGTATGGCTTGAAGCAAGCTCCCAGAACTTGGTATGGTAGGATGGACAGTTTCCTATCTAGTTTGGGATTTACCAAGAGTAAAGCGGATTCCAATCTTTACTACAAGGTTGAGGAAGGGAATCCTTTGATTCTACTCCTGTATGTGGATGACTTGTGTGTAACAGGAGATGACAGATTGATTTTCGACACACAGCGGAAGCTTGCTGCCAAGTTCAAGATGAAGAACTTGGGGATGATGCACTATTTGTTTTGGGCATGGAGGTGTGGCAGAGTGCAGATGAAATCTTCCTTGGACAAGGGAAGTATGCAATAAAGATCCTGAAGAGGTTCGGGATGATGGACTGCAAGGCTATGGCCACATCTATGGCATCGAACCTGAAGCTTCTGTGTGATGCTTCATCTGATCCGGTTGATGTCACGATGTATCATTAGATGATTGGGTCCTCTGTGTACCTGACGAACACGAGACCAGATATTTGATTTGCGGTGAACACATTGAGCCAGTTCCCGACGGATCCAAGCAGTGTTCACCTGGTTGCTGTAAAGCATATTCTGAGGTACCTGAAGGGTATGGTTGATTATGGGCTCAAGTATGATGCGAATCAAAAGTTTAACCTGTAGGGTTATGTTGATTCATATTAGGCAGGTAGTACTACAGATAGGAAGAGTACATCTGGGTGCTGCTTCAGTATGGGATCATGCGTGATCTACTGGTTTAGCAGGAAGCAGTCCTACATAGCATTGAGTACAGCCGAAGTAGAGTATGTTGCGATAGATGAGCAGGTTGCAGATGTATTGACCAATCCTTCACTCATTGTCAGAGAGAGGCTTGGTGCACTTCAGATCAAGGTTCCTTCCAAAAGGGAAGTGATGAGTCCAGAAGATGCAGATGCACATGAGCTTTTCTGACATGGTTCTCCCATGGTCGTGATGTAATTGCTGAGCCATTTTTCACATGGTGGTAGATGTGTTCTCCCATGGTGAAAAAGTAAGGGCTGGAGCCTTCCCCGAATGGTGGTAGATGTGTTCTCCCATGTCAATGGTGTAAGTGTTGGATGATTTGCATCTGAATGTGCTTCGTGGATGATGAGATGATCTGAAGAGGACGTTGCTGAGATCATGGATGATGAGCATCAGGATGATGCTCCAGTTACTGCTCTGTATATGCATCAAGATGATGCTGGATATGATCAGTTGGATCATTTATATGTATATGTATGAACGCATCATGTTGGATGCTAGATATGATCAATTGGATCATTTATATTTATGAACGCATCATGTTGGATGCTGGATATGATCAGTTGGATCATTTGTATGTATTTTGTATATGCATCACGTTGGATGCTTGGACCATGTATCTGTATATGTATCAGGTGGATACATTGTATGATCAGGTAGATCATGTATGTTGATATGTATCAGGTATGATCAGGTGGATCATGTATTTGTATTTGTATCAGGTGGATATACTATATGATCAGGTGGATCATGTATGATGATATGTATCCGGTAGATACTTGGTATGCATCAGGTGGATGCATTATATGATCAGGATGATCATGATGAAGAGCTTCAGGATGTTGCTCCAGATGACATGCAGCAGGATGTTGCAGTGATGATGATCAGGATGATCATGTGTACATCAGGATGATGTATGATGAGTATCAGGATGATACTTTGTGGCCGTGGATCAGGTTGTGCAGATGAGCATGTCTGGGAGATCCTATAGGTCGGAGTTGTGTACCCGTAACAACCTGGGATGCTCTTTCGAGACATTGCTCTGGGAGGACATGTAATTTGTGCCCTGGGAGATTTCAGGTCGAAGTTGTGTACCCGTAACATCCTGAGATGCTTTTGCGAGGTTTTGTCCTATGGCATGTAATTTGGTCCTGGGAGATCTGGACAGGATGAAAAAGGCCTCAGATGCTTCAGCTAGGTTTTGCCATGACCACATGTAATTTGCTCCTGGGAGATCTGGACAGGATGAAAAAGGCCTCAGATGCTTCAACCAGGTTTTGTGGTGGACCACATGTAATGTGCTCCTGGGAGATCCGACAGGTAGAGCTATGTGCTCGTAACATCCTGGGATGCTTCAGCCAGGTTTTGTGGTGAGATCACATGTAATGTGCTCCTGGGAGATTCGACAGGCAGAGCTGTGTGCTCGTAATATCCTGGGATGCTTTAGCTAGGTTTTGTGATGGGTCACATGTAATGTGCTCCTGGGAGATCCGATAGGTAGAATTGTGTGCTCGTAACAGCCTGGGATGCTACCGCCAGGTTTTGTGACGCACGTAATAAGTCCTGAGGATTCCACAGTATGGCCAGTGATGATGAAGACTTGCAGGTGGTGGACCTACATCCAGTATGAAAAAGGACTGGCTCTGTAGAACTTCCTATGACGAGTAGATTCAGAGATTGATTGATATAGCAACAACAATGACGATGACGATGACTCGATGACGATTATCCAGTGACGATGATCCAGAGAAGAAGACTTGTGCTAGAAGACCTGTGTTGGGAAATACCTTCCTAGTTAAGAGGGAGTGTTGATGTATATGTAACTTCGGAATGTATTTCACATATATGTATATTGTATTCCTATAGAGATGTTATTATTCCTCTATACGGAAGTGTTTGTATTCCTATAGAGATGTTATCATTCCTCTATAATGAAGTGTCATCATTTATATTGTAAGTGTCATAACTTATACTTGATGGGTTATTAGACCACCTTGTTGGGGTCGGCCCTGTATAAGTCATGTGGGTCAAAGGGTTATTAGACCACTCTATTGGGGGTCGACCATGTGGGTCAAAGGGTTATTAGACCACCCTAGTGGGGGTCGGCCCAATCAGCATTATGTTAAGTGGTTAAGTTGAGGCTGACCTAGTTGAGTAAAGGTCAAGTCAAGTTAGTGTATAAATAGAGAGTGTGTCTCTCTCATTTTACACATTCTATTCTCTCACTCACACTTTGGAGAGTGACGCACTTGTGGAGGAGGAGGCTCTGCTGCTAGGAGAAGACTATCTCTTGTATTCTGTTTGTATCATTGCTCTATCTATCTCTGAGGAAGTTATTGGGTTTTTTCACCTATATGGTTTTCCCCAAGTAAACTCTGTGTCTCTTGTGTGCTTGCATTATTGTGTCCATGATTGATATGCTGTAGATTTGCTGTACATGTTGTTCTCTCAGTTAAGATCCTAGATCAGATTGAAGTAAATTCTGAAAATTTAACAGTATTTTTCAATATTTAGTGAAATTAGGGGTATTGTTTCATATGCCATGAACAAACATGCTATGATAGTGGTTTATTGAGTGAAGCCCCCATGGGTTTGGTTAATCATTTTTTGGATATTTTTTTATAAAAATTAAATATTGGGCTAATTAAAAGTAACTATAATAAACCGCTTCTATATTAAAAATTCACCAAAACCCCTAATTTTACCCATGGGAAATATTTTGAGCCTAAATTTTTCCTTGAGGTCCAAATCAAGTTCAAAGTTACATTTTGGAATCAAGTCTAGGTTAATTAAATGTTTTACATGTTGTATGTTGGATGTGTGTACCATAGTTACTTATCACTTTCAACAAAGTAAATCTGTTGCAAGATAGAGTCAATTGTTCTAGGGATGGATGATTGAACAATCTTGACGGCGAAGGTCCCATATATGTATTGTGGCTTAGGCCAGCCACATGATGTATGCTCACAATTCGTTGTTTGGCGCATTGTTCCTCAAGCTAGAGGGCACCAAAGACAATGACAAGACTGCTGAAACAGGGTTGGAGAACCAATTACCACTCCCATCTAGGAAATTCAACTTATTAATCCCACTTAATATGACTATGCTATAGCAT
This sequence comes from Larix kaempferi, assembly GCA_027924585.1. Taxonomy (NCBI): domain Eukaryota; kingdom Viridiplantae; phylum Streptophyta; class Pinopsida; order Pinales; family Pinaceae; genus Larix; species Larix kaempferi. The sequence goes on along the minus strand of BSBM01000851.1, from coordinate 2,232,415 downwards.
GCATGCCATATAATCAAAGAGCCACACACTTGTAAATGTCTACCTTTTAGCTTACTCCATAATTTGACACTGCTTGTTAACCATGGCAAGTCTTACCTTGAATACACCATTTGCGCACATGAAAATAGCTATGTGGTCTTGGGAATGACATACTCTTGCAATAATAATATTGTGAGAATTTGTGGGAAATTGGGTTATAATTGTTGAATTTGTGAGGTAGGTTATAATTGCTGGTATCAATAGTCATTATACAACATTCACAAGCTCCAACAAGATAGTTGTGACATGAGATTAAATTAAAACATATGAAATAATGAGGCTAAATGGTTTGGCCTTCAAGAGTCATCTTGGGAAATTTGGTATGCCTTTGAACAGAGAAAATAGTATTATAATTCCTTTTGAAATTTGCATATGATGAAAAAAATTAGTGTTTTCATCCCCTTGAGATAGCTATATTGCTCTAATTTTCAAGTTCCATGTTTCCTCATATATTCTTAAAATATTGGATTTCTTAGCTTCTAATTTGACAATTAGTTCTTTATCCATATCATTTTGGAGGTCAAACATGTTTCCTTCATAAGGATTCTCCAATTCCATTTCCACTTCCATCCATTCATATCCGAGCTAATGTTTCTTATTTCTTTCCCATAGGATGATCAATTTTTTCAACGTTTTGATTTTCTCTACCAATCTTTTCATAACCATATGAATACATAATCCTCTAGGCCAACCCACTAATTCCTAATCAATTTTTTGAAATCCACATAGGCTAAGCAAGGTGTGGTTAAACTTGAATAGATAATTACGTTTCATTTCATTCCCTTCAAGTTTTAAATATATTAGAGAATGAGTTAATATACCTAAACATATATACCAAGATCGCAACCCTTCATGAAAGTGAGAGTGCAACATAATCATTAATGAAAAATGTAATTTTATATAACTACATAATCAACCCTGGAAACCATACTCATGAAAAGTCAAACATGTCCAACCATATTTATTATGGTCATCTATAGTAAACATAGTAAACCAATAGTCAACCATGGTCAATCAAGGACAACCATAATAAAATATGATTATTGATAGTCAACCATAGTAAACCATCATCAACATTTACTATAAGGTTAATATAATTAAACACTATCATGGTGTAGCTGTTAGTACTCAAATTCACCCTTTTAAAAAAAAAAAATTAACTGTCGTCAATCTTGCATCAAACATCACTAGCCTGTCATCATGTGCGTCAACTTCTCTAAATTTCCCATCTCCTTCATCTTCAAATAAATGAATGTTTGGGTCCGTCATTGAGGCAATATGCTTATACTCCTTTGCTTTCAGAGCTCATTTTCTCCTTGTTTTTATAGAAGATTAAATACATTAAAGTTATTATTATAAAATTATTTTATTAATTATAAAATGATCTTATATTCAATAATAAATTTTTGTTTATTTTAAAGGGATAATTATTAAAAGAATTTTATAAAACATTAAGCCCAAGTCTCATGTTAAACCCAATCTCAGAGTTTGAAGTTGTGAATCCCAATGTCAAGGTCATATATCCTAGTTGTTAAGGAGAAAATGTTAAAAAAATATGACTTAGATAAAGGAGGATGCAAAATATTATTTTATGATCTTGCTCTCTCATAAAGCTTTTATGTGTTACGTTCCATACATGCTCCCATAAAGCTTTGGGGTTATGTGCTACGTTGTATGCTAAAAAGACAAAACATGGGTCTTTGTCTCATCCCCAGCATTATGCCAAATGTCAAACTACCGTTAAATTAAATGCCCAAGATTCTATCGAGGAGAGTCGGCGAGTAAGACAACAATGCACAACGCGTCAACAGATGCATGCAAGGAGATTTCAATATAGAGCATTGTATGTTTTGTTTATGACAATCCAACAAATTACTAGTGCACTAAGGAGAATTACAGTCATCGCCATGATTGCCACGGTGTCAAAATTTAGTGCCCAACCAGTATCCAAATGTCAAAAGCTACCAACAGTCGAATAATAGATGTTATGTGCCAGTTGGAAGAGTATCCAACATTGGGAAGCTTGAAGCGGTCTAAATTTTCCAAATTAGTTCCCAAGCGGCAAAGATACAAGGACACAGAACCAAATTTCGAAAACTGAATATAAGCACAGGAGATTCATATCTCCAGATCAGTGGGTAGATTAGTTTGCTCAACACATGGCAATGTTAAAAATGTCATTCAAATCTTATAGAAAAGGAAGAGTACTTAGCTGCTGGCAGTTTGATATTGTTTTGGCATATCTTGAAACTGACTATCTTGAATGTCAACTCTTGCAATTTATTCGATATCAATAAGAAGCCCGAATCCAGAGCTTCTAGGCATCTTGATTCATATTTAGAAAGATAGTTCCAATAGTTTCTGGTTTAAAAGCACAACATTAGAAAACAGAGGATCTTTCCAGGATATTCAATCACAACAGTTCCAGATTTTCTGGCAATGGAGTCAAGATTAGTTTTATTGATAAATTTTAGCAACAGCTTGATGATTGTAATTATTATAAATGTTATTAGTTAGATTGGACAGAGGAGAGGTTCCAGCCCGTGAGGCTGAGAGTTGTATGTAGTCAATAACCATGTAGTGAGAATATGAAGATGTGTTTTGTATTTTAATCTTGGAGATTATTATCTAAAGGTGATTGTATCAATTTTGAGCCAAGTTTTAGTTATTTTTCAATCTGAATATATTGTGCAGTTATGTTTTAACTGGTTTTAGTTATGGATTCCTAATCGATAATGTTTTTATTGTGATTGCCCATGCTGAGATTTAGTATTTCAAATTCCATCTTTGGAATGTTTTTTCTGAAAATATTTATGATAATGTGTGAATGAGTTGTTTGCTCCACACATTACCAATCTTCTTTGAACCTTGGTTCCTTGTTTTTTTTCCAGCTATCTTACACTTTGTCTACATATTCTCTTGATCTCTCTACATAATTAATGCAACCAACCAATCAATTAATAGCCAATTTTATTTTAATTTTAGTAACGAAATCATTGCAATGATACTAGTGATGATAGATATAAAATAAATATTATTTTTGTTTTATTTTATTTTAATTAATTTTATCAAAATTTTGATCTTATTACAAAATGAGATAAAATTAATTTTATCAAAATTTTGATCTTATTACAAAATAAAAATTTATATTTCAAAATTAATTTTAAATACTATTTTTTATTTATTTACAAATTCTTCGTGAAGTAGGATTCTATGTTTAATGATAATTTAATTTAGCATTAAAAATCAATCTCAGTTCTTCTGCTAGAGTGTAGAAGTAAAAACATTCGACCTTAAAATATATCATAAATTTCCATTTATGCGGGCATGGATTCTCATTATGGCAACTCAGTGGCTCGCTTTTCCACCATTTTTGATTTCATTGTAAAAAATCCCACCACGACCACGTCCAGCTGACAAACCTCGTGCAGTTATGTTTGTTCCATTTCCTCGACCAACTGACGAACCTCGTGCAACTATGTTTGTTCAAGTTGAGGAACCAACATTGGGATTCTCATCTTTCTCCTGGATATAGATGTTGGAAAATAGATCCAGATCTACTAGCTAGGATCTACTATTCTGGATTTGATCTAGTTGACCTGGATCTAATATTCTCATTTTTCTCAAGGATAGTAGATGTTGGAAAATGCACTAGCTTGAATGTATCCAGGGAAATAATAGTATATGATTATAGCAGAAATTCTAGCAAGAGATATTGGTGACTGGCAGAAGATATTAGTCACTAGCAAATTCTAGCATAATATATTAGTCATTAATCACTTGACAAGAATTGATCTATTAGATATTATCATGTAAATTATTCCAAACATGAGTAGAGATATGCAGTAAAATTGATAATTGCATTTACTGGTCCAATTTTTGGTAAAAAATGTTACTATCCACAAATGGTAAATATGTATTTTCAATTTTGTGGGTCTAAGAGGTTTCCAGTAATCCAAATCGAGTGCAAAGAAGCAAAATATTTTCACAAATAAAATTTTGGAGTCATTCAAATACAATTCATCGCATGCATGACCCAAAACCCTTGTCTAGCAAAGCAAGCTTGTCCTCTATAGAAATAATGATCATACATCAAATCTAGTTGCCAAAAAAATCTCCTTACAATTTGCATATCTCGAAATGGCTTCAGTGCAGTCAAATGTGAACTCGATTAAAGATAACATGATAACATAGTAACAATATATTGTTCTCCTACAAAAGTATATCATACATTTATATGATGTGTACAAGTAGTTGCATACAAGGATTTTATATTGATGCAAAAGGATAATATATCGACGCACATATAATCAACATGTAGAAATTTATTGGATGGTGAAGCATATTTACACTAGTTGAAGTCAAGTTCCCATTTTTCCAATGAGAGCTAACATGGAATCCACTCAATACCATGATGATCAATAGGATAGGTCAACTTGTGGGAGGCATAAATTCCTCATATGAACCCTAACTGAGGTGATCTTTGCATCATTGGAAACATTTCTAAATGTAGAACAACATTGAGGAGTTATGAACTATGCCCATAAAAGTTTGACCCATAAACCATCATTTAATCCCTCAAATGGTCCTCCAAAGGTTTTGTACCCAAAATCTATAAAGTAACACCTAACCCTAAAATGGACCCTACAAACCAATCCATCTAATATTTCCACCCCAAAATAGACGACGAATCATGTATTGATCCATTTTAGATCATACCTCCCCATTTCGAGAGCTTGGAACCGTCTTGTATTTCCTGGAATTTTTCCTTTCAACCCAACCCACCAAAGTTCAAATTGTCCTCCTTTGGTTGTTCTAGATTTCTTTTGCAAAATCGTATCTTCTATTTACTTTGCCTGAGCTTCTAGGGCTAGCTCATCTATAGAACCGTTGATGATTCTAAATGTTCTACATTGACATCAAGGGGATCTTCCAAGTGAGATATCCAAATTATTATTCAAACCATTTGGTATAGGGAACCCATCCTAATTCTTGGCCCAAAAACTATTAATGATTTACAAATTATGGCATAATTGAATTTTTTTATTTGTGGATACAAAATGAAATGGAATGAATGCCCTATTTAATATGCAAATCATGATCTATCCTATTCTATCTAGGATCTATTATAATTAAGGACCACTAAACGAATATGTACTCTAGGAATTCCTAGATTAGATAGTTATTCTAGGAAGTAAATAAAATCTGTTACGGAATCATTACCCTCTCCATAGCATCAATTTATCAATTAGGAACTTAAATCTTTGTCTCATGATTCCACCGGTCCAAATTCCAGTCTAACCATATTAGCCACAACAAATCTTCCTTCCTACCTCCAAGGGAATAATTTTCTATTCATATACCACAAAAATGATCCTCATCATCGATTTCTGGCACTTGAGAGTGCATTTCTTCATTTACAGATTATTTCCCTAGATTTAGGGTCCTACACTTCCTGGTAGAGTTGTGGAGTAAATCTATTGGTCTTACTTTGTAGAAATTTATGTCATGTCCCTTCAGTGATGTTCATTGGATTGGGTTTCTAACCCAATCAATCCCTTGGGTTGAGGAGAAAATTTCATACACTTGGGATTAATTTTGAAAGATAAGGCATTAATTAATTAGGAGGTGTTAATTTTATTTCCTTAAGTTTGAGATGCACTTAATAGAAGTTATTTTTCATCAATAAATAATTATTTTAATGAAATAAAGTGGATAATGATTCTTAAGGATGCAATGGAGGATAATATTTGACCAAGACATATTTTGCAAATGAAGAAAAGTTGAAAGCAGTTAAAGCTGGGAAAGCATGAAAAAGAAAGGAAAATCTCACACAAGGCAGAAAAGGAGTAAAGCTTGGGAAAAGAAGAAAAAAGCATAAAAGCATATAAAAGAAGAAATCATGATAAGACATAAAAGCAGGAAAAAATAGGATAAGGCAGAAAAGCTCAGGAAAAAGCAGTCAAAAGCAAAAAAGCAAGATAGAAAACCAAAAGCATGATAAAGCAACGGAGAAAACAAAGCAAAAAGAAAATATTGAAAGAAATCTATCCTTATCCACTCCATGAGGGCACATTAGCCTATATTATTTGCTCAACAAGTCACCTCAAGTCTATAAAAGAAGGAGTGTGCACCACTTTCCCATATTTTGACTGTTTGAGAATTGAATTGAGAGCTATTTTTCCTCTTTGACTTGGAAGATGTGCCCCTAGTCCAAGATGGGAGATTTTCCCCTGCTTCTTTTGAGAGTATGATGACATCTAGTCTTCATCAATGATTTTATTGCAGGTCCCGAAGTCTGATCCAGTGAATTTCGATTTTGTTTGCGAAGATTGGGAAGTCTCCCATTCCAAACCCTGATGATTTATAGTCTTTCTATGATGGAGAGTTCTGTCTCTTATGTATTTACTTCCTAAGAATTATATGAGATGCATTTAAGATTTTTATGGACTTCATTAATGTAATTTTGAACCTATGAATAAAGAAAAGTCCAATTTTCATATCAATTTCTTGCACCTAATCTAGATTGCCATGGAAAATAGCTAGTTTTCAATGTTTGATCAATATTTGAACCCATCCAACTCCAATTTGATTTCTTCCGGTTGATGTTATCAATTAAAATTTCAATCAACTCATTCCATTTCTGAAACTAAGAATTCGAATCCTTCTCCCCTTGTTTGGGAAATCATGAAGTTGAACTAGTTGTGCAGTCCCGAGAGACAATTTTGCTTACTTTCTTTTGAAACCTCATCAAAAATTCCTCAAACTTGATGGTGTGAACTAAAAATGATATTTGATAGTCAATTAATTTTTTAATCTGTTGGCATAAGTAACTGATCTAGAGGTTTTCCAATATAGACCCAGGTTCTTTGCATTTTTATATTTAACCAACAAAACCCCTTTTCACCGGCCCTTTCGGCAACAACCTGCGCAGGTCGAGGTCTCACCCGAGGAAAAGCTATGGGGGTGCTGTAGAATCAGGTTTCTACAGCAAGGTGATGAGTTGACGGGACAAACCCACTGCTCAGCACGCTATGGACTCATGCTGCGACTGAGGACCGTGCGACGACTGTCCTCGTCACGGGTTAATACTTCTTTAATTGGAAAGCTACGCACCCAGTGCATCTGCGGATCGTGCGCGTCGACCTTACTTGTTCGATGGAACAGTGCAACAGACTTATGCACCTCCACTTCGACGACAACGTGTTAAGGGTTTACATAGTACTTATTCCTTTAATTCCTACCAGTGATTATTTAACCTTATGCTTGGTTTACTCAAACAAGCTAATAGTCTTGTGCCCTCCCAATATTACACATTAATATAATTACATAACCATTCCTTACTTGCATACATGCCTAGCCACGGATGATACATTCACCTACTTAGAACAACTTGCATTCATCAATCATCCATTCGTGAAACACTTAACATATTATCCCCATTCTCCTTCTATGGAAAATACATATAAAAGCATGAACCAACCAACTGATAATTGAGAGTTCAAACATAAATAGTAAGCAAACAGATAGAACAAAGCATGAACATATAGACAATCTCACTACAAAATATTTAACGTGGTTCACCCCCCGGATGGAGGCTACGTCCATAATAACGGTTGTTAATATTGATCTTTTGGGAAGGGTACAACCGTTCTTGGTTTGCGCACTCAGCTGCAGACTCTCTTCTCTCACAGATAGGTCTCTGCGCACACAGCTGCAGAGCCTTTAGAATGGTTTTTGCTCAAAACTCTAACAATATTCCAAAATGAAGAGTAACCCTTCCCTATACAAAAATGCCTTATTTATAGATCATGCCCGTAGGTCATGTCTTTACAATTCATAGGAAAAACACTTAGGTTTCCAAAACATGGCATGGCTAACTGCCAGCCTGACTGTTGCCTTCGACAGCTTACTTCGCCTGCTTCAGGCCGTCCTGCAAGGCCACTCGTGGCTCGCACGTTGCTTTGACAACCGCAGTCCTCAAAACAGTTACAACTACATCGTGGCCTGTCTCTGTCAACGTAGTGGCCTAGCTTCTCAACTGCTTGCCACCACTATTCCAAATAGGTCGATTTCTCCTTCCTTCATCCAGCTCTTTACCAAAAATAGGTCGCTCCTCGGTCGACCTTTTCTTCTATCTTCTTGCCAAAATTTGCTACTGCGCGGGTCCTGCGCATCAGCATAGCTGTGCTATTGAATATGTCCAACAAGCTGCGCTCTCCCCGTTGCTATTCTTTTCCACTGTGCAGCTCAAAATCATGTTTCAACAAATTGGTACCCACTTGGGCCACGCCCAACAGGCTCCTAACACTTACTTGTGGCTCGTCCCAGGCCACTCTAGTCCAGTTGCTCCATCTGTGCTTCTTTTGGAATTCCTACCAGCGCAGTGAATTCTTCAACTTTCTTGCTCAGCTATGCAACTACCTGTTTCACTTCCTACTCACACTCCTTTACTTTGTCAAGGCTTTCCTGTGAAGTAGGTTCTGAAGTTCCTTCCTTGATATGATTTTTTGATGTTCGAAGTTCTTGCAGTTTTGTTTCAATGTCATCGGTCAAGGTGAGTGCTTCTTCCATTAGTGGCTGCACTCTTGCGGAGGTTTCAACCTCCTTCATCCTTAAGGCCTCGAGTTCCCTCCTTAATGCCTTGGCTTGCTTGAAGGCCGCCCTTTTTTGATGAACCGACAAGTCCTTCATGGACGTGTCTGTGGTATCCAATTCTTGTTGCTTTTCTTTTCTTCATTCGTGGATACTCTGCAGCTCTGGAATTTCTTGTTGTATGCTCCACACATTGGAGACGTCATTTGCCAAAATCTGACACTGTGCTACTGTGGTGCAGATACTCTGCAGTGAAGCTCTTATTTCTTCTGCTCTTATTTCTTCTTCTTGCCTCTTTGTGTCCACTGGCTTCCGTGCTACTATCTCAACTATTTCTCCTTGGTGGGCAGCCTTGATCCTTTCGACTTCATTTGTGTGGAAGATCTCCAGGTCCCTCATCTGTTCCTGTAAATTGGTCACAGCAGCACCTATCTGTAATATGGCTGCTTCTATCTCTGGTTCTTCTTCGATTGTGGGGACCTTCGCACAGACAGCAGAAACGGCTTCTCTGATTCTGCGCTCTATTGCCTATGTGTGTTGAAGCTCTCTTTCTTTGTTCTCGCACTCTACTTGTATTCTTCGGTGATTTTCTTCATGTTGTAGGCGTTGATTGTGTGAAACGATGTCCCGCTCATGCATCTCATGGGAGATCTGGGTGTGCAAATAGTGCAACCCTTCGGATGGAATCATGGCTATGTTTAGCTCCAACTGCTGCAACCGTCTCATAGTTTCCATCATATTATCTATGGTGAATAGAATGGATGCAGATGCAATCTTGACGATGCATGCCTGCGTTGTGAAGTCGGGTGTTTTGCACATCGTGTCACTTGGTCCCTCTATGTGGTCATGTCAATCGGTTTCCCGAGCAAAGTTGCGGTGGACTTGCTCCATCCTCAATACCAAACTAGTCAGCTTGTCAATGTTGTCTCGGACCTACGCTTGATCCAGCTCTTTCCGTCTTCCTGTAAAGCTAGGGAAATCTTCTAGGTGCGCAGCTGTCCATGAAGCTATCATCTCATAGTCATCATTGTGCAATATTTTGTCTAATGGTTGTTTCTTGGCCTTAACCTTCTTTTTCGGAGGTGGCTTCTCAGGGCTTCCAGTGCCCAGCTCTTTCCTCTTGTCGCCAACTTGTGTCTCTTTTGTTGTTTCTCCTACTTCCTGCGCAGGCTTCAAAGTGGAAGCACTTTGCACTTCTGCATCCTCCTTGTGGTCTTCTTCTTCTTCTTCTAATGGAGTAATGAGCAATTATGGGGCATGCTCTTTCCATTCAGTAGGCCATTCCTCAATAATGAGCTCAATCATTGGGACGCCTAATTGATATTGTCCCTTGAACCATTTTTCTACATTCAGCCATGGCTGAATGAAAATTGAATGAAGCTCGGATTCAAAAAGCAAGAATGGTTTGTACTGGGTGGTCACTTCTCTCGTGATGCACAGGGTCTTCTCAATCTCGGTGCGCAGCTGCTCGAGGAAAGTGAAGAATTGTAGGTTATCAACCCGCTGCTTCTCTGGAGTGGTAGAGGACCACATGTTTGCAAACCACACTGCGCGGAAATCATCCTGATCTACTGGTAGGCCGCACTAATAGTTAGGTTCTCTCCATCCCACAAAGGCGATGAGGACCAGTAGCCAATTAAAGTAGAAGGGAAGCCCCTTATCCTAGACATCCTCAATGTCCAGTAAGAACTCATTCAACAAGAATTTCACCCAATTGTATTCGTGGCCATCCATAGCTTTTGCAGCTAAGGTGACAACCGAAGTTGATACCTGGGCAGATATGGATTTCCGTAGAAGTCGTCCTGCCAGCAGCTGAATTGTGAACCACAGAGGTCTAATTGGAATGGGGTCTGTTTCATACCCCCTGGTTCCTCTGGACAAATTAAATGTGCTCTTGATGAGATCCCTTCTTGTCCAACCCTGTGATCCTAGGGATGAGATCCACAGTAATATTGACTTTGAAGTCTAACCAGATATATCCCTAGTGCATTTAAGAAAGTAGGGTACGTACCACAGCTTTATATTCCTTGTTGCGCCCAAAATGTGGGATGCGCAATAGGTTAAGCAGGTCGGCCTGGTGTCGCGACACTGCCCAATCCATAGGCACAATCTTTGGCTTGTTTGTGGCCGGATTGTCGACACTGCACATATATTGATCAACCTGCAGATGAGGAAATCGCTCGACATCCTACAGATTGAAATCAATCAACTTGCATTCCATGATCCTTCCCAGTAGATCATCCCTCTGTTTCACGCGCTTCGGTATTGGTGGCATTGGAACTTCATAACGTGGGTTCTTTTGTAGTTGTAGCGCTAGGGCATCAATATTCCTGGGGCTGACATAGTTAGGAATAACCCATACTGGTGGAGGTGGGTTCCCTTGCAGAACCTCCTTCGTAGTAGCCGATGCCTCTGGTTTCTGCGGCACTTCCATCGGTTGCTTAGCCTTCTTTTGTGGTTGCTTCCGCTAGCTCGGCTTTGAGCTTTGAGATGGGGTCGGATTCTCTACTGAGGCTTTCTTCTGTGGAGGCTTCATGACTCCGCTTATGCCAAAAAATTTGAATGCACCCAAGATCTCTTCTAAGTTCGACTCGTCGGACATAAACACAACGGAAATTAGTACTTTCGCTACTTCGACTCTTAAGCTCTTCACAATTGTTAAAATTTGAATTTCACGGTAGCTTTCCATAAGGACAAGTGTATGGGTATTTATAGGGCATGCCTGGATGTTACGGTCGTTAATGAATCACCCGGGAATTAAGTGTTGCAGTAACTTTAGCAAATCCCATCGAGATCTGCATCTAATCTGATATTGAATGCACCGGGAATGGCTAGATTAGGCATTAAGTGCTAGTCCCATGGGATTATATTCCTCGAGGTCATTGATCTCTTTACGCCATTCTTTACGTCGTGTCATGTATACTTTCTTTAATTGGCGGGGTAGGACAATAGTGCCAGGATGTTTGACAGTCGGTTAAAATTTAATTGCCAAATCCATCGGGAGGATCCCGTTATGACCCCAGTCAGTTCAGCCTTTACGATGCCTGACTGGATATGGTTTTCCATAAATGCGTGATCTGGCTGGCGGCGCGCTTTCGATTAATGGTTTATTACCCTACTGACAAGTGTTGCGTTCATCTTTTCTTGTCCTGACCTGCTGTCAGTGCTGAGTTTACGAGGCGGATTTCCCATGCTTATGTTTTCCTGTGTTGAGCGCCTTCAATTGCACTATTCATCTCGGCGCAACTATTCCTGTCCCTGTTAATTTTTATTTTATTTTATTCCGCGCAGCTTCAGAAGTGTTGCATGGTACACCTCCCTGGATCATACAGGCCTATGTGAAGCAGGGCTATCGTGGTAAAGCTTTAGTCTGCTGCCATTTATCAAACTGGGCAGGGTGTCTCCGGCTAAAGTGGCTAACTGAACTGCGCCACTGTTAGTAACATGCATTACAGTATATGGACCAAGCCAATGCATCTTAAATTTTCCAGAAAACGTCATAAACTTGCTATCGTACAGGAGGACTAGATCACCTACCTAGAAGAACTTGTTCTTGATGTGGCGGTCATGCCATGCTTTTTCACGTTCCTTTTGTACTTGTTGGTGGAAGCCTGCGACGAAGTGATCTTCTTCCAGACCAACCAAGTGTAGCAGCCTTTCCTTTAGTGCTGGGCGGTCTGCCATGCCTGTAAACGCAATGATTCTCAAGTTGGGAATGATGTATTCCATTGGCATTATTGCTTCTTGTCCGTAGGCTAGCCTGAAAGGGGTATGGCCAGTCAGTTTCTTGCATGTAATCTTGTATTCCCATAATACAGAGGAAATGCGCAGGTCCCAATCATCCCGATTAACATTGCATATTTTGGTTAGCGCATTCTCCAATACTTTGTTAAATGCTTCAACAATCCCATTTTCTTGTGGATGGTAGGCCGAGCTACGCTAATGGCGAATGTAGAACTCTTCGGTCAAAGCTTCGATAATTTTATTCAAAAAGCGAGTGCCCTGATCGCTCATCCAAAACTTTGGGCATCCGAACCTTGTCAGGATGTTCTCATAGATAAACTCTGCAGCTGTAGCTGCGCTACAGTCTTTTACTTGCTTTGCTTCTGCCCATCCGGTGAGGTAATCAGTTGCAGTAATAATGTACCTCGCACCAGTTCTCTTCCCTGGTGGGTTGATAGGACCCACAAAATCAATAGCCCATTTCTCAAATGCCTGCAAATTTAACTGCGGGTTTAGTGGCATTTCGTCCCTGCACGATGGCTTTCCTGTCCTTTGACACACATCGCAACTCTGGCAATGTTCATTCGCGTATTTATGAATTGTAGGCCACCATAGACCTGTGCGCAATATCTTCTGCACGGTATCTCGTCCTGCGTAATGGCCTCCTGCGACTCTTGAATGTGCCTCTGCCAATATGAATGTTTTCTCATGTTTTAATACACATCTGTGCAGTATTTCATCCGGTCCCAACTTGTACAGCTGAGCTGCGATTATGGTGAAGTCTACTGCTCGCATGAGGAGCTGCTTCTTTTGCTGCGTAGTGAACTATGTGGGTGCCAACCCAATAGTCAAAAAGTTGATGATGTCCTTATTATACTCATCGGCAACTTGTAAAGCAAATAACTGCGCATTAGGCAGATTGTTCTCCAGATTCGTAGGTTCCTCTCCTGACTCAATCCTTAACAGATGATCAGGTCCCAAATTCAACCTGCCTGGCTTAACAACAATTTCAAAATCATACACTTGAAAGAGTAGTAACCATCGACATATACGCCCCCCTAACACTGGCTTATTGACCAAGTATTTTAAAGCAGAATGATCAGTGAACATGGAAAAATGTGAACCAAGCAAGTAATGTCTAAATTTTTGCAGCATGTAGACCATAGCGAGTCCTTCTCTTTCAGTAGTGGTGTAATTTTTCTCGGCAGAAGACAACTTTCTACTGGAAAATACAATGAGATGATCAATACATCCCTCCCCTAGCTGAGCAAGAACAACGCCGAATGCTATACATGAAACATCAACATGGACATGAAACGACTTTTCCCAATCTGGAAAAACAAGGATCGATACAGTGACCATATTCTCTTTCAATGTGTCAAAGCCTTTCTCACAGTCCTCATTCCAAATGAACGGTACATCTTTCTTCAACAGCTTTTCCATAGCTGCGATTATCTGCGCATACCCTTTTATGAACTTCCTGTAATAACCGGTATGCCCCAGTGTAGTGCACAGCTGCTTAACTGAGTTGGGTGTAGGCAAGTTTACAATGACTGCGATCTTAGCAGGGTCTACCATCAAGCCCTATTTGCACACAATGTGTCCCAACAGAATTCCATAGGGCACATAGAGAACACACTTCTTCAGATTTAACGAGATTTGATGCTGCCTGCACTTTTTCAGCATCATCCTGAGGTTCGTGGCATGGTTCTTTAGTAATCCAAAAATGGTCCAATCATCAAAATAAACCTCTAAGAACTTGTGTATGAAGTCTTTGAATGCGGCAACTACCACTCTAGAAAATATGGTAGGTGCGTTCTTCATCCCAAAAGGCATCACTATGTACTGGAACGACCCCCATTCTATAGCAAAAGTAGTCTTGTGCCTATCGACTGGATCAATCCTGATTTGATGATATCCAGAGAATCCATCAGTAAAAGAATATGCCTCATTCCCTCCAACGTTGTCTAGCACTTCATCTGTAGGAGTAGGAAATGGTTCATGCATAGAAGCGTCATTTAGCTTCCTGAGATCCACACAAATTCTGATCTTACCCTTCGTTTTCTTATCCTAGATAACCATCGAGCTTATCCACTCGGATTCTTCAACCGGCTCAATGATCCCTGCATCGATCATCTTATCGAGTTCTACCTTAACTCGTTCTTTGTAGCGCCGGTTCAGTCTATATGGTCTTTGTTTCACAGGCTTCGCGCTAGGCTTAAGAGGAATTTTCATCACTCCTAAGTCTCCCAAGATACCTTTCATCTCTGTGAACTTGGTCGGGAATAGTTCTTGATATTCTAATATACCCGCGATCTCATCAACTATATCTTCATCCCAATAATCTCCAATAGCTGCGAACCTTGTCTCTTCGCTCATGCCAATGTTCACATTTCTTGTTTTCACAGGTCCGCTCATATCTTGAATCTCCAGTGGAGGTCCTTCTACCTCGCATGAGCCCTCTGACTCAGGTATTTGTATATTGCGCGGGTCCTCCTCATTACTATTTTCTTTTTCCTTGGGTTCTACATCAATGTGATAACAATCAAGGGCATGTTCTAGCTTCTCCTCCCATTCTGGTTGTAGTCGCGCAGGTATGCATTTTTCCCCAAAGAATTCTTCGAGTGTCATGTTTCCTTGTGTATAATCTAGGCTGAATATTTTTTTCTTAATAACTTGCAACACGTCATTAATAATCGGATGTTCATCTTCGAAACTAAAATCTTGCTGGAAACTCACAGTTAGGGTAGACCAATCCACTGTGCCTCTGCGCAGCTCCAGGTCTAGGTACCACTTCTTTGGAATCGGTTCCTCCAATGTGTGCACAAACAGATGCATCCATTCTGTCTGTGGTCTTTCCCTCCATGCTTCTGAACAGACCCGAATATGCTCTCTTGGATCCGTCTGTCTATTTTATTTCTCGAATGATAGGGTAACCTTATCAGCAAACCGGATTTGCATCTTAATTCTACACTGATCCCATGTGGTCAGTGTCTTCTTATGCGTAGCCCACCATCGAGCAGGTATCCCGCGTAGGGCCATGTCTAATGCTATGACGCGGTATTCATCCACAAATCCTACAGTATATTCTTTGATAAAACAATAAACATTAGATAAACCATCATAGGTAGGGATTGGAGTTACCTCTTTTCCAATCCAGCGGAGTGACTTTGTGATTCGCGTGCATCTCCTAGAAGATACTTCATCTAATTTGCTTTGCCAGTTTCCCAAACCTGCATCAGAGTCTGAGACGCAAGAGCTGTCGCAACACCAACTGAGTGTTCCATCCGCAGTTGGATTAATATAGTTAGCAACATTAGTTGTCATTTTGTAAATACGGTCCAAGTCTAGGGCTCTAGATTCCTCATGAATCGGTTCAACATATCGTTCACCCTGCGAAGGGTCCAATGGTGCGATGACCCTGATATCATTGCCTTCAGATATCATTTTCATAGTTTTTAAATCAATAATGGCAGAGTTAGTCATTTCCCAATCAATACCCAACAATGCTAGATAAGGATGGTTGTCATCCATGATTTCAATTACTTCAAAATCGGCATAGCTACGCACTCCATCAATGTCAACAATTGTGTTTGGTAATCTCCCCAAGGGTATAACTATCCCTTGGTTAGCCATTTTGTGATGCACCTGCAACAATTAATTAATAAGAATATGCGAAATAGCAGAAATAATAGAACAGAATCACTTTTATATTGATCACGGGCCACTTCGAGGGGGCAACCTCCTTTGAGCAAGCTCAATACAATTAACTTCACTGTGCCTTCAATGAACTCAACACACGCTTATATACTAAGTCTATGCCCAATACCATGAGTCAAAACCATGGGACATATAATACTACAGGACGACTTACAAAGCATATGCGTCCAATAATATGGGTCAATACTATGGGCTAATATAAACTACGGATCAACAAATACTACGGGATGACCTACAAAGCATATGCGTCCAATAACAATATACTAACGTAGTAAAGAGAAGGGTTTACATAGGTTCCTAACATCCCCTCTCCCTTAGAAAAAGCTTTGTCCTCAAAGCTTTGGTTGGAGAAATTGCTGCAGAAGCTGAAGGAGTGGTTCCCCGGTAGCATCCTCGGGTTGCATTTCAGGCCACTGATGCCTTTGGAGTGTCAAGGAGGATTGCTTGGAAGGCTGTAGATGAAGAAGAACCCTGTCAGTTGCATGGAAAATGTGCTCAGAACGGTGTTGATCGGCTTGTTGATTCAGGCGAATTCTGGCCATGTGAAGATTGTCCTGCAAAATGAGAAGAATATGATCGCGGTTTCGAAGAACCGAGTCAATTGCCTGAACTGGGGAGCTGCTAAGGGTGTATGGAAGAAGAACTGGCGGTGTTTTTCCATAGACCGCTTCATATGGTGTCCTGTGAGATGTGGTATTGTACCACCAGAGCGCTGCTAGGAAATGCATAGAAATAGTTGGCCAAAGCTGTGTAGGGATGGGAAAGGGTTTGAGCAATCCCGAATGGAGTGTCGTTTCACCCTTGTTGACTTGGAAAGTATCATCGTCAGCCACCATCTGTTGAATTGTCATTTTTAGTCCTTGCCAAAAGAAGTTACATTGTTCTCGGTCATACATGTTGTAGAACCCAGAGTGCCCTGTTGATGAAGAAGCATGGAGTTCATAGAAGAGAGAGCCCTGTTGAACATATTGCACCCAATTTGGAACAAGCAGAGAAAGAGTTGTAAGAGAAACTGGGTCATCAATTATGCAAGAAGGAGCATCTTCCACCATATTGTCCTTACCCTTCTTGTAAGTGATCACATAGGGATAACCCATGAGTTGGATAACCCATTTCAGGTGTGTTGGGGAGGAGACCCATTGTTCCAGAAAATTTTCCAGACTCGGGAGATCAGTCTTGATGCAGAAATAATTCCCTAATAGGTATGGATGCCACTTCTGTACTGCATGCAAAATAGCCATCATTTCCTGCTGAGAGGTAGATGTGGCTAAATTCTTACCGGAAAGGTCTCGTGAAGGTAGCAAGCGCATTGGTTCAGCAAAGATACCTGCATATCTATCCAAGGAAGTAGTGGAGACTGTTGATGGGTGCATCTGAATGGAATTGAGCTGAGCGATGACACCATGTGAATTCTTCTTAAGGATTTTTTCTAGGCGATGTGAACTGATGATGCAGAGAGACCCTGGTTGTAAGCCCATAAATTTGTGTTGTGCCCCATTGAATTTAAACTGCATCCAAAGTTCAGCAAAATCCCATAAGATGGGGCCAAGTGTGCGTAACCATTGAACGCCCAAAACCACATCACATCTGCCTAAGGACAAGGCAAACATGTCAGAGCGTAGGTTATAATCTTCCATAAAGATACGCACATTGTGACACTTCCCCTTGCAAGGTATGGTGCCCCCATTGGCAACCATGAATTCAAAGTTGGAGCAAGGATGGACAAAACAATCAGCCTGTTTGGAAATCCGAGGGTCAATGAAGTTATGAGTGCTACCAGAATCAATGAGTATGGTAAGAGGGAGATTCTTGAAGTATCCCCTGACCCGCATTGTTTGTGGGGTGGTGACACCGGTTACAGCATGGAGAGAGATCTCAGGTGGGTTGTCCTGAAATGGGGTGTCAACAGGCGGGTGTTGAATGTCGATCTGATCATCCATTGTATCTGTAGCTTCTTCACCAAGTTCTAAGGCAGGCGGAGAATCCACATCCAAGAGATAGAGCTTTTGTTGAACACATCTATGTCCCCGAGTGAATTTCTCATCACAATTATAGCAAAGCCCTTTTTCTCGGCGTGCCTGCATTTCTATTTCAGACAAATGCTTGATAGGAGTTGGTTGAGGAGAAGGCGTGATGGGAGGTCGTTGGGAACCCATATTTCTGAAGGGAACAAGGGTGGGTTTGGAGCGTTGTTGAGATGCAATCTTGTCCTCGGCCAGCTTAGCTAACCCTAGGACTTCCATCATTGTGTTGGGACAAAACATTTTGACCTCTGAGCGGATTTCATCCTTGAGACCACTGATAAAACAACTCTTGTAGAATTCATCAGACAATCCTTCTGTGTGATTGGCCAATTTCTCAAATTCTGTCTGATACTCTCTCACTGTGCCAATTTGGTGAAGTTTAGTAAGTGCTCCTGTGAAATCATCAAAAGCACTAGGACCAAATCGTGGAAAAATGAGTTGGCAAAAATCTGTCCAGTTTGGCTCGGGATGAGCTTTGATGTACCAACGATACCATTGAAGGGCTTCCTGTTCCAAATGAAAGGATGCAAGTGGAACTTTCTAGACATCAAAAGTATTATGTAGACTGAAATATTGTTCTGCTCGGTATATCCATCCAGTCGGATCAGTACCATTGAAGCGAGGAAAATCAAGCTTCGGCCCACGAAAATTGTTGGAAGAAGAGAACTCGGTGGCTGCAAAAGATTCTGGCTGTCGGTTATTGTTCATGGCTGAATGCTGAAGATGGAGGCTGAGAAATTTTTCATCCAGATCTTGGAGTTTGGTTTGGATGGCTGCAAGTGCTTCCTCCATGGTGTTTGCTCCTGCACGGGTGACAACCATAACCAGGTTTTTTTTTTTTTTTGTGGAATGGGTAGAAAAACACAAACAAAAGCTGATTTAGTAAAGGGAAATTTGGATTGGGGAAACAATCTGATGGGTAATTGGGGTTTGACTAGATTTTGGACACTATTGAAAGGACAAGAAAGCAAAAAGGGGGATTTCAAAAGCGGGGTGATAAAATGAGAAAATTTGGCAGAGAGGGACAAAGAAGCAGAATTCAGAAGGGAATTCTGTGGTAAAATTTGAAGGTGATTGGGTGAAATCTGAGGAAGTTATGGCAAACCCTAAAAATAGACAAATGTGGGATTTCGGGCTTTGGGAAGGGGAATTGGGGATAGGGTCCTCAGGAATGAAAGATGCAGAATGAAATGACAGGGGTTCCCTGAAAATTTCAAGGGAAACAGACTGAAAACAAGGGAGATATGGAGAAAAAACTGAATATTGGCAACAGCGGCGCGGAAGGTTTTTTTTTTTTTTTTTTCCAGAAATGGATCGGCAACAGTGGAGCGGAAGGGATCCGCAACAGATGGATCTGCAACGGCGCGGAAGGGATTGAAAATGGCTGGATCTGAAATGACGACTGGATCTGGAATGACTTTCAGAATAGATCTGAAATGGCTGGATCTGGAGAGGAAGTGATCGGCAACAGATCAACTGAAAATAGATATGGACCCCAGGTATGTGCGGCTTCCTAACAATTCAGGTGTTTCACTCGGCCACCAATGCTGTCTGATGGCTTGCGTATTGGGGCAGTACCCCTCACTCCACGGCTCAGGTAAAACTGATAACCGCTTTGCCACAAACGACAACTCTTGGTTTACCTCACGGGTGGGAACTAGTCAATCAGGTAGGGCTCATTGCCCTTTTCGCTGGCAGGTCCTCTCAATGGGCCAGCTACTTCGGGGTTCCTGTGGTACTCCTCACAATGATTTTTAGGGATTATTCCCAAGTACTTCCCAAAGTTAAGTGGATAGGGATTATTCCCAAATCCGAACCTGCAACAGATGCGAAAAAAAATTTGGCAGAATTTTCACCCAGCGAGCCCAAGAAAGTGCTCTGATACCAGATGTGATGCACCTGCAACAATTAATTAATAAGAATATGTGAAATAGCAAAAATAATAGAACAGAATCACTTTTATATTGATCACGGGCCACTTCGAGGGGGCAATCACCTTTGAGCAAGCTCAATACAATTAACTTCACTGTGCCTTCAATGACCTCAACACACGCTTATATACTAAGTCTATGCCCAATACCCTGATTCAAAACCATGGGACATATAATACTAGGGGACGACTTACAAAGCATATGCGTCCAATACTATGGGTCAATACTATGGGCTAATATAAACTACGGATCAACAAATACTACGGGACGACTTACAAAGCATATGCGTCCAACAACAATATACTAACATAGTAAAGAGAAGGGTTTACATAGGTTCCTAACACATTCTTAATTGTAGAGGTGACCATTGTAACTTTGGTTTGCCCATTTGATTCCATGTCTACTTGGTCAAGACATTTACTTTGGATCCAAGATCAAGAATGATCTCATCCATCTCGTAGTCTCCAATTTGTGTGGTGAGTCTCATTTCCCTTCCTGTTCTTTTAAGACTCCTAATATTATGGACTGCACCATGGGTAGCTCCTTTCTCACTGTTTGGCTCATACTGCCTTAATAGCTTTTCAAATTCCGTGAAAGCATCTGCGCTCTTCAATAAGTTCATACAACTTCATAGGAACTACACAATAGAAGTACCTGTGTCTGCCTCAACGCTCAGCTGATCGTATGCCGCTGGAAAATATTCTGCATGCGGTGTTTCGTTGCACAGTGGAATTCTCATGAACTCGGGTACTAATTCTCTAACAATATCCCACGCTTTTGTAAATGCTCCCTTATTTTTCTGTAAATCCAAACCTGGTGCTTTTCTAGGGGATTTTCTAATCCATACTGGCTCACCTGGATTCTGTCTAGGATCGCGCGCTCCGGAAGTCGAAGCTTCTGCGCCTCCATATCTTCTTGTATCAGCGCCACTACGCGTCACCACATTTACACTTGGATCTGCATTTCTTCTTTCTGCTGCGATCAACTGAATGTTAGGATTCAATGGTTCTGTCCTTCTTCGTTTCTTCATTTCTACCTCTACCACATGACAGTCTTCAATAACATGCTCAAATCATTTACAATAATTGCACATAGTGCATGGGTTCGTACAATCTCTATATACGTGACCAGGTTGTCCACAGTTATAACAGATTACTTGGCCGCAGCCTCTTCCCTGCCCTGGGCCTCTTCCTCTCCAGCAGTATCCACCACCACGACTTCGATATCCTCCCTGATCATAGGGGGCGTTTTCTTGTTTTGGCTAATTTTCCTCTTGGACACGGTACATTCCAGCACCTCGCATCATCTCCATATCTCACTTCCTTTCGTTCATGAGCTTATATGTCCGGGAGTTGGATTCATCATGTCCAACTGATTTACAAAAATTATATTACAAGCTATTAGGTGTTTTTACGTATTTCTGGATGAGGTAACAGTCCTCAGGCCTGTGTCCTCTGCTTCTGCAGATTTCACACCATGGCACCTGATTGTGATTCATATTCATTGGGTTTGGTGCGCCACTGTCAAGATAATCTTGAAATAGGGAAAAATGTTCTCTGGGGTGGTCCTCTCCTTTACATCCTATGCACCAAACCTCGCGTCTATGTTCATATCTTTGCTCCTTTCCATTTTTCATACCTTGCGATTCTAACGTCAAGGTAGTCAACTGGTTTTGGATTTGAGACATCCCACAACTAGTCTCACCAATTGGTGAAGCCTCCAGCTTCATTGCGATCTCTAACGCCTCTGCCTGCGAGGCAACCTTCTGTTGCATCAATGGTTGTATGATATGGGGAAACAATGCAGCAATGAACCATTCCTTATGCTGTTGTGGAGCTATCTCAAAGGTCACTTGATCTAATAGTGTCTTAAATTTTTGGTCAAATTCCCAGACCGTTTCAGTAGGCTTCTACTTGATTTCCTTTCATTCGGTTATGCACCACGACTCTAATTTTGGTTTTTTAAACTCTGCGGTGAGCGCATCCTTAATTTCTATTGGGGTTCTCGGCTGTGTCTGATAATATTTCATAAACCAATGTAAGGCTTAGTCTCAGAAAGTGGTGATGAGCTGCGCTCTCTTCACAGCATCATCCTGGATCTGCTTGACATTCCATATGGATTCACATAGAAACTAGTGCTGATCAAGGTATTCTAGACCCGTTCCTTTGAATATCGGCAATTTTATATCATTATCTGTCATTCTCCTTCCTGGTTGTGCAGCGCTCTGAGTAGTGCTGATTATTTGTGCGGAGAAAATAAAGGGAATATTCGTACTAGTGGTATTCTGTGGGATATTCTGAGATTGGGTATTCTGAACTGGAATAGTCTGAGTTGGACTAGTCTGAGTATCTACTCCTGTGGTGTGCGCAGTATCGACGTTCTGCGGGGTGGGCTGCGCTACAGTCGCAGTGGGTGGGCTCTGATTTAGGGGTGGCACGGTTTCTGCAACTGGTGGATTCTGAGGTGTAATAGGGTGGATAGTGGGTGAGGATGGGGTGGTTTGGTTGTTAAGATCACATGGGAGTTCGGTATGTATGCGGAGTCTAGGTCCTCCGGGATTCTTTTCTTTATTAAACTTATATCTCTTTCCACTTCTCAGATTATGTGTCTCTTCGTCAGAATCACTAAAAACACTATTGACCATGGTAAATTCAAAACTATTACTGCATCCTTAAAATGCCTTTTTCAACTAAAAGCATTTTAATGTATAGACTAAGATTGTTCAGGTACTTACCTCTGAATCCTTCGAAAAAATATGCTTTCAGCTTGACTGTAGGACTTCAGTGTGTCTACAATAAATTTAGTTATGAATCCTTCAAGTATGCTATCAACCCAGAAGTCGACTGCTTGCGACAGTGGGCTGTCTATTGCTTTGAGCTGTGCTGTGAGCTCTGGAGTCCACTCTATAGGTACTCCTCCTTGAAAACAGGTTTTCTTCTCTGTGAGTCGTGAGATCCACTCGTGTAACTCGTTTCCAAACGAAGCCCAGAATATCTCATGAATGTCTCTCTACAAGTATCTATTCAACCACGCTACGTCGGATAAGCGCACGTGTTTGTTCTCTTTCTTTGCAAAATATTTCACGGTCTTGTCACACCAATCCCAGATCTCTTTCTTTTTGGGATGCCAATTGTCTGAGCCTTCTAGGAACTGATATTTGTCGTCATTCATAACTTCCTCAACTCATCATCGATTCTTAGCGTGGCAACGAAACCATTTGTTGGCGTAAGTAACTATTCTAGAGGTTTTCCAATATAGACCCAGGTTCTTTGTGGTTTTAGATTTAACCAACAAAATCCCTTTTCACCGGCTCTTTTGACAACAACCTACGCGCAGGTCGAGGTCTCACCCGAGGCAAATCTATGGGGGTGCTACAGAATCAGGTTTCTATAGCAAGGTGATGAGTTGACGGGACAAACCCACTGCGTAGCATGCTATGGAATCGTGCTGCGACTGAGGACCGCATGACGACTGTCCTCGTCGCGGGTTGATACTTCTTTAACTAGCAAGCTGCACACCCAGCGCATCTACGGATCGCGTGGGTTGACCTTACTCGTTCGATGGAACAGTGCAAGAAACTTATGCACCTCCACTTCGACGGCAACGTGTTAAGGGTTTACTTATTACTTATTCCTTTAATTCCTACCAGTGATTATTTAACCTTATGCTTGGTGTACTCAAACAAGCTAATAGTCTTGCGCCCTCCCAATATTACACATTAATATAATTACATAACCATTCCTTACTTGCATACATGCCTAGCCACGGCTGATACATTCACCTACTTAGAACAACTCGCATTCATCAATCATCCATTTGTGAAACACTTAACATATTATCCCCATTCTCCTTCTACGGCGAATACATATAAAAGCATTAACCAACCAACAAATAATTGAGAGTTCAAACATATATAGTAAGCAAACAAATAGAACAAAGCATGAACATATAGACAATCTCACTACACAAGATTTAACGTGGTTCACCCCCCGGACGGAGGCTACGTCCACAAGAACTGTTGTTAATATTGATCTTTTGGGAAGGGTACAACCATTCTTGGTCTGCGTGCTTAGCTGCAGACTCTCTTCTCTCTCAGATAGGTCTCTGCGCACACAGCTGCATATTTTTTACAATAGTTTTTGCTCAGAAGTCTAACAATATTCCAAAATGAAGAGTAATCCTTCCCTATACAAAAATGCCTTATTTATAGATCATGCCCATAGGTCATGTCTTTACAATTCATAGGCAAAACCATTAGGTTTCCAAAACATGGCATGGCTAACTGCCATGTCACCATCGACAACTTACTCCTCCTACTTCAGGCCATCCTGCAGGGCCACTCATGGCTCGCACGCTCCTTTGATAACCACAGTCCTCAAAACAGTTACAACTAAATCGTGGCCTATCTCTTTCTACCTCTTCCACCTTCCTGTCTCTGTAAACGTAGTGGCCTATATTCTCAACTGCTTTCCACCACTATTCCAAACAGGTCGCTTTGTCCTTCCTTCGTCTGGCTCTTTACCAAAAATAGGTCGCTTCCTCGCCCGACCTTTTCTTCTATCTTCTTGCAAAAATTTGTTGCTGCACGGGTCCTGCGCATCAGCATAGCTGCGCTACTGAATATTCCCAACAAGCTGCACTCTCCCCATTGCTATGCTTTTCCGCAGCGCAGCTCAAAATCATGTTTCAACAAAATTGGTACCCACTTGGGCCATGCCCAACATAATCCTTGATAAGTCAAAATCCTTCACTATTGGTTCTCAGGTAGAGCCAAGTTGAAGATCTAGTTTGCATATGCTGGGGTGCCCAAGAGCCTTGGAGTAGAATTCATCCTAGATGATGTTCGAAAAATTAATGGTACCAATACATTGTGCAAAGGATATATTAAATATAATGATCCTAATTCCTTCCACAGATGTTTGAAATTGCCTTCCTACAACTAGTCAAGTCACTAGTTTTCATTGTTTTGCCTTAAGTCTTGTAGGAGAGTCAGTTAATGTACAATCAAAGTTGATTGGTACATTACAGTGGTATCAGAGCATGGTCCTGTAAAACTCCTTGGTTTATTCATTCATGATTTCTAAAGGAATTCCAGATCCAAGGAGTAAGGGTGTTAGAGATCCTCTCGAAGAAGAGGAAGAAATCAATTCCACTGAAGGGAATATTCAAGGAGAACCAGATATGTCTCACAATGATGAAAAGGATGAGTTCTATATATTTGTCCTAAACATGCTGAAAGGTCTCCAATATATCTCACACGACATCATCCATTTCGGGAAACAGACAATATAATTCCTTTCTAAGCAGCTGGGAAACAAGGGTGGTGAAGGGAGTAGACATGGTTCACAACTTGGATAAAGGAGGATGCCCGGTGGTTTTATTTTCTCAAAGACTGGGCCTTGCAATATCCCTGGTTAATTCAAGATGGTGTCTCAATACAAACCAAGTCCTACTATGCCCAAATTAACTGAAGAGAAAAGGGAGGAACTTGGAGTTCGAAATGAAGGCCTTACTTCATGGGAGGATAAGTATGTTGAATACCTTGCACTTAGTGAATAATGTAGAATATTTCTGCCATTGCATTCTGGATCTGGATTTTCTTTAGTTGATTCCTTAATGTCATCTTCTGATTTATGTTCTTCCCTTCAAATAGCTTGGTCAAGGAATCAAACATCTCCTTAGGTGTCCTTAGGGAAGACACATGGGGTATGAGATGGTCCTTAATAGAATCAGCAATGATTCTCTTGGCTTTGACCAAGATTTTCTTATGTAAATCCTTGGCCTTATCTCCCTCTGGAACTGGAACCTCTTCACTTATATAAGTGTCCAACTCATTTTCTTCTAGGATTAGCCCAATCCTATACTTCCATGCTCGAAAGTTATCAACCCCTTCAAGCTTATTCTCAAGCCTGGTGTGGTGAGACATCTTAAAGAGTACTTCAAATGGAAATAGAAAAGATTTAGGTCTTACCACTTGATTTACTGAAAACTGGATCTGGAGCTGGATTAGGGTTTGTCAGAGAATCCCTAAAATTAAAAATTTGAATTTCAAACTTCTGAAAGGATAGAAAGATGCGCCTTGATGAGCTGATCAAGCTGGTATACTCAGAATTCGAAAACTACAAAGTTTCACCCCTCAAATTTGCTTTTCAGACTTCTGGATTCACTAGGGAGGACCCTAAATTAGGGTTTGATTTTCCCGGAGCTTCACCCATCCAAAAATTTTGATCTTGGTCTCTAAACTTCAATTTTTTAGAGGAGCGTCCAGCCATGGTGTCAGATTTCAGAAATTCCAACTTTTAAAGAAACCCTAATTTCTGGCTTCACTAGATAGGACCCCAAACTAGGGTTTGATTTTCCCGGAGCTTCACCCAACCAAAAAGTTCGATCCAAAGCTCTAAACTTTGATTTTTCCAACGCACTTCCATCCATGGTCTTAGATTTCAGAAATTCCACTTTTGTGGAAACCTTAATGTTTAGGTCAAAATCTGAAAATGCTTAGAATTGAATTCTGTTTCGACAGAAAGATGCGCCTTACTCAGGAGAGTCAATCTAGCCTCCTTCCTTTCAAGATCAGTGGACAGAAACCCCCCAAAAAAAGAAGCCCTAGCTTCCTCAACTGAACAGTGTCTTCTTCTCAGGTTAGCTCTGATACAATGTTAATTTTTGAGCATCAATTCATTATACTCTAGGATCTTTACTGAGAGAATAACATGTACAGCATATCAATCACAAGAAGAAAACACAAGAGACAATAGATACACAGAGTTTCCTTGGGGAAAACCATAAAGGTGAAAAACCCCAATAACTTCCCCATAGATAGATAGAGCAATGATACAAAACCCAAGGAGAAGAGATAGTATCCTAGCAGCAGCTTCTCCTCCTCCACTAGTGCGCCACTCTCTAATGAGTGTATAAGTGAGAAAGTGAATGATCAAATAGAGTTCCTCCCGCACTCTATTTATACATGACTTGACTTGCCTAATAACCTTACTAGGTCGGCCTCAACTTAATCACATAACATAATTCTAACAGGGATGACCCCCAATAGGGTGGTCTAATAACCCTTTAACCCACATGACTTATACAAGGCCGGCCCCATCAAGGTGGTCTAACTACCCATCAAGTATAAGTTACGACACTTACAATATAAATGACGACACTTCCGTATAGAGGAATAATAACATCTCTATAGGAATACGATATACATATGTGAAATACATTTTGAAGTTAGAAATACATTAACATAATCACCCATATCCTGTACAAGATAAGGATGAATTTGGTGGGAAGGAGTGCCTCATCAGAGTACCTTTTAAGGTACACCCAAGAGATGGATGCATGCATATAGAAACACACATGGTAATTCTCATGTCCACAGTCGAAATGCTATATAGTAACATCTCAAAATAATGGATTTGGTGAATTTATTATGATTTTTCTTTGTGATAGGATCCCTTCCTCCAGGAATGACTCGAAAGACAATATTTTCATAGTTTCCATACTATGAAGACCTACCTATTGTTCACATGTTTTACACAATGCACATAGGGAATAATGTATCTTCTTGTTTATATAATATGTTATTTGAGAAGAGTTCAATACATGGGAGAAAACTAAATGAACTACAAGTGAGGATGGACATCAAAGAAGTAGGAAGAATGCCTCATCTTTGGCCAGATGATGCTAGTACCTTTGTAGATGATCCATGGTCTCTCACAAAAGGAGGGTAAAGTGCAGATGATTAAATCCATAAAATCAGTAAGATTCCCAATAGGTTTTGGAGTGATTTTTAATAAGGCATTCACAAAAGGAAATGAACTTACTCGAATGAAGACCCATGATTGGCATAATTTCCTAAGGGTGCGTAGGTGCACATTGATTGAAGTTATCTATATTATATATTATATGCCTTTAAATTTTTCATTTTTTATTTCATGTGTTATTAATAAACTTGAACATTCTATATGTAGTATTTATTACCCGTATGCCTTCCAAATAGTATGGATGACAAAATTACGAGGACAATCTACAAGCTGAGTAAATTTTTTAGGTATAATGCATGGCCTATATAAGAAAAAATGTATCTTGATGTATAATGCAATATAATAGGAAGTTGTTTATCTAAAATAATTTCTTCCTTTACAAAAATATGGGTTTATATTAGATATTTCTATTTTAGGTGGG
Organism: Larix kaempferi; assembly: GCA_027924585.1. Lineage (NCBI taxonomy): Eukaryota > Viridiplantae > Streptophyta > Pinopsida > Pinales > Pinaceae > Larix > Larix kaempferi. The sequence goes on along the minus strand of BSBM01000851.1, from coordinate 2,204,196 downwards.
TCACTTCAACAGAGATACACAACAAAGGCTTAAAGACGTGGTATAAAGAAGCCCCATTCTAATGTGTGACATGCAAAAATATTTCCCAACAAGTTTCTTCAATGCAAAAGAACACTACATTGTGCATCTATTACATGAAATAGAGATGTGTGGACCAGTTCAAACCAGAACAATGTTTCTCGTTGAACGTTATTTAAAGGTTTTGAAAAATTTTGTAAATAAAAAGGCTCGTCCTGAAGGTTCCATGCTTCAAGGGTACATGTTGTTCAAATCAACAGTTTATCTCACCGAATTGTGCAAATAATTAAATATTGAAGGGCCACAACTATGGGACTCAAAACAAAGTGAAAACGTTGAAGGGCATGTATTTACAGGAAGAGAAAAAACTAGGAAAATTAAAGGTGTGTTGTGGCCACAACATATCCCATTCTTAGCTAAGCATGGGAGCCCCCAATTTTAATAAATGCAAAGGTCTTTGGGTGAGTCATGTTGTAAATATTAGAATTTTGATTTTACCTCTAAGATTCTTCACCCACGCTTTTGGTTTGCTTGTTTGCAAGTGTTTGGTTGATTCTTCCTAAGTGTTTCGGTCTTTAAAAAGCCAAAATTTTGCATTTTGTTGACTGTTATCATCATCCCGAAACTCGAATTTTTAGAGAACCTGAAACCCACAACCCGACAGGTGCGGGTTGTGGGGCTATTGTTTTTAAGTTTTGGTTTTGGTAATTCCAAAACCCGCAACCCGACAGGTGCGGATTGCGGAATCATTCTTTAACAAGATTGAGAAATAATTACCCCGAAACCCGAACCCCGCAATGGAGACATTCGGCTTTCGGGATTGTGGTTTTTCATTTATTTGGTGTGTCCTCCCGAAACCTGCAACCTGTAATTTTGGGATGGTTATCTCTCCTCCCAGTTTCACGTTCCTGAAACTCGCCACCCGCATGATCGGTTTTCGGCTTTGGAAAATCCTTTCTTCCACTTTTATTTCACATGCCCGCAAACCGCAAATCCGTACTTTCGGGTTTCGCCTTGCGGGACCTTTGAATAAGAGCTTCGTGAACATACTTGAACCCGATCCCGCGTTCCGCTGTGTTTAATCTCAGTCATCCATTTGTTATGATCGCACGACTGGTTTTATTTTGGTTAATGTATTTAATAGGGTTTTCCCCTTTTAGTTTTACATTTTACTATTGAAGAAATTACGCTGTCGCACTACCATTTTACCGTGGATTGCGTGTCAGATGCCATTTTTCAGTTTGTTGGTTATTTCAGGTAAGTCCACCGTTATCCTTACACTACTAGCCTACAATTTTGCTATTTCTGGGTTGAATTTCATTTGATTTTCTGTATTAATCAGATATTGCAAATTTGTTCCACCATGTCGAGAAATACACGGTCTAAATCGTCGTACAAAGACCCCCTAACCAAAGACCCAAATTTTGGTTTTCTCTCTGACACCAGTGAACGAGTTACTGAAACGTACCAGATAGACTGGTCTAGGATATACACCATTTTTTATAATGATGACCTTTCCCATACAAAGAATGATAGACCAGTCTACAAGAAAATTAGGGCTTCCCAAATTCACGCCATCGCTGCACGCCCTGCTATCTTACCCTACACAGATGCAGTTAAGTAGATAATTGAGAATGCTGATGTTAAAGACCATTCTTTTAATGACAGTACGGGTTGTAAATTGACAAGTTTTCGCTCGGAGGTTTTTGTTTGAGCTTTTGCTTTGAAACCCCATGTACAGATGCTTTCTGCTAAGTTCATACAATCTTCCAAAACACGGTATAATTTCGATGAAATGATTAAGTCTTGGATGCTCAAGCCTAATTCCTTTGTACCTAAATCGGATAACCTTTATCCTATTATCTGGTTCAAGGAACCCTATTCCCTACTTGCAGCCATGCTTTGCCGGATTTTCGGTCAACCCAATTGTTCTCATTTTAAAGCAGAGTGGGCACCCATAGCACACCATGTGTTGCTTACAGGTGACTCTTTCCCGTGGGCCTCTATCCTATTAGCGGAAATGAAAAACACCATCCATGAATATCAGAAGGCACCAGCTCATAAGAAGCCACCCGTTTTCCTATCTGCATATGTTCTTGATGTTTTCTGCTCAGAGTTCCAGTACCCTAATTTTGGTTGGCATTGGACCCCTTCAGATCCACCAGTACACATCTACCATTCAGCAGTATGGGAAGGAAATTTTGCACCTATGATATATGAAATCTGTGATTGCTTTGTGGGTACCATCTATTTCAAGATCTTCCATCAGCAGCCACCTGCATTCGCAGAAGACGCCAAAGCTTTTATCAACACAATTGGTGACTAGTATGTAGGTGAGTACTTTTCATACATCAAAATCTAGGGAAGTGAAATAGTTCATTTCTTTCCTAGAATAGTCGCAGACAGGATGGTAATACAAGAGGTTTCTTTTCAAATTGTCAGCGATGGTATGTATAAGAAAATCATAGGTCCCAAGAAGAAAGGTTGGCCTAAGTTTTCTCTGAATCTTGGTCAATTGGTCATCCCAACTTCAACCTGGGCTGCAGTTCTAGGTGATCAGATAGCTGCTCTGAGATTAGGTGTTGACACAAAAAGGAAACATGATCCTAAGAAGTTCTTGGATGTGCAGCTAAAGCAAGTTCACATGAAGATAGACTACACACATGAGTCAATCCCCGATGATTCCATATATCAGGGGGCAGACACATTTCCTCAGGTCTTGGCCAAAGCAAAGGACTCTCAAGAACTACATGACATTCTATAGTATCAGAAACAATTGAAGGAAAAAATCCTAAGTTACAGGGCCATGTAGTTGAATCTTGTTGAACAAGCAAGAAAGGATAGGGAAGAGAAAGAAGCTCAGAAGTCTAACAATCCTCCTGTGCCTACCAGTCATGATGAAGACAAAGGTAAAGCTATTCAAGGGGAATCATCTAAAGAGAAATCTAATGAAGAAGCTAAACTCATGCTGCAGACATCCCGTGAATCCAAATAGCAATTGGCACAGTTATCATCAATGTTATAGACTCAGTTGCTAGAACCCCCAAGGCCCGCAGACAAAATTCAGTCACCAGGGACACTGGATGATCGGGTCTCTACTCCAAACACTCCAGAAGATGATGACTTGGTCATAACCAAGGCTAACCTAGCTAAAATACAAAAGATGATGCCTTCCTCATCACAAATTTCTATAGTAGATTTAATTGACTGTGATGAAGAAATAGTTTCACTCCCTCCAGTACCAGTAGTTGAAGAAGTCTCTGGAAATTCTAAGACTGATACTGAATTGCTGGATAATATTGATATGGATGAGTCCTTCCCTGAATAGTCAGTGTTGGATTTTAATGCTGCCCCTGGTATCACATCATCAACCATTGTATTGCCATCTGTTCAGTCAAGTTCTACCATGCCTCTAGGAGGAACACTTCCATTTTCATTATCCCACTTGTTTAACACCCTCAACAACACCACTACTTCATTATCAGAACATTCAGTCCCTTTTTCCATTTCACCATCTATTATTGCAGAACCCCAGTCTTTGGCTATCCCTTCGCAATAATCTGCAGTTGATTTGTTAATAACCTCCATCGATGTATATTCCAAGGTCTCTCCTCCACACTCACCTAGTAAAGCTCAGAGTCCACTTCCTTTCCCAGAAGTCAGTAGTCATGTTTAGGTTCCACTTTCTGAAGTCTTTGTCTCACTTTCCTCCCCAAAAAAATGTGTGTCAGCTCCCATAGTCATCAGTACACCTCTAGCTACCAGTCAAGTCAGTCTACCTATCCCTACCTCTGTTGTCACATAGACACCTTCTTTGATTTCTACAATTAGTGTCATTTCTGTTTCTACACAGTCCATTACTGAGTATATAGACAGAGATGTGGTTCCTCTTGGGAATTATTTCTATCGTCAAGATGACAAGGCAGTTGTTAAAAGAAGCAGGAAGAGGGGTCAAGGCCAAGGTGTTTTGGAAGCACACGAGCCAGATCAGGTGATATGGGCCCCCAGAACTAATAACCTAAGAATTGAAGCAGTTGAAACAGCAGTAGCCTTAGGGGATTTTGCCAGGGCTAACTGGGATTCAGTCCAGGTCTTGGACAAAGAAGTTGACCTCAGGGAGGAAGAAATCAGAAACTTGAAAGAAGAGTTGGCTAAAACAAAGGATCATCATTCTGTTGAGGTGGCTGACCTCAGGAAAACTTGGGTAGACAAAGTACAAGACCTAGAACAGAAGAATGGTACTCTTCTTACTAAATTCAACCTTTTGTAGTCTCAACATTCTACTGATCTCACAAAGATAGCCTCTCTGGAAAAGCAGATTGAAGATGAAAGTCCAAGTGCAGCTTCCTCCAATGCTTTCAGGTTCACACCTTGTGACTTCAAAAATTTATCCCTTGAAGTAAATCAGAGTCATCATGAATTACTGAAGGAGTTATATATTTCCTTAGATGGAATCAGGGACAATTTCATCAGTTTTTCTAAGATGTCTTCTACCCTTCAAGAACAAAAGGCAAAAAGACTCCAAGCTTGTAAAGCTGAAGAAGAAATCAGTCAATGGCAGTTGTATATCAAGAATGTTCCAGAGAACATCCCAATCCTTAATACTTTCCAGATTAAGAAAGTCAAGGCATCTCTGAACACATGGCTTGATTTGAATGAATTAGCTGAGGAAATCATTAATAAATCAATGGACATCTGCACTAGACGATGGTATGCAGTTGATACTATCATGGATGCCCTAGGTTTGCCACTCATGAGTCCTATTTTGGAGGCTCTCTGTGATGAACCTGCAATAATTAATTAATGCAAATACACGAGATATTAGAAATAATAGAACTCGGAATCACTTTTATATTGATCACGGGCCACTTCGAGGGGGCAACCTCCTTTGAGCAAGCTCAATACAATTAACTTCACGGTTCCTTCAATGACCTCAACACACACTTATATACTAAGTCTATGCCCAATACTATGGGTCAAAACCATGGGACATATAATACTATGGGACGACTTACAAAGCATATGCGTCCAATACTATGGGTCAATACTATGGGCTAATATAAACTATGGATCAACAAATACTATGGGACGACTTACAAAGCATATGCGTCCAACAACAATATACTAACATATTAAAGAGAAGGGTTGACACGGGTTCCTAACATCCCCTCTCCCTTAGAAAAAGCTTTGTCCTAAAAAATTTGGTTGGAGAAATTGCTGCAAAATCTGAAGGAGTGTTTCCCTGGTAGCATCCTCGGGTTGCATTTCGGGCCACTGATGCCTTTTCATCCTTGAGACCACTGATAAAACAACTCCTGTAGAATTCATCAGACAATCCTTCTGTGTGATTGGCCAGTTTCTCAAATTCTATCTGATACTATCTCACTGTGCCAATTTGGTGAAGTTTAGTGAGTGCTCCTGTGAATTCATCAAAAGCACTAGGACCAAATCATGGTAAAAGGAGTTGGCAAAAATCTATCCAGTTTGGTTCGGGATGAGCTTTGATTTACCAACGGTACCATTGAAGGGCTTCTTGTTCCAAATGAAAGGATGCAAGTGGAACTTCCTGGACATCAAAAGTAATATGCAGACTGAAATATTGTTCTGCTCGGTATATCCATCCAGTTGGATCAGTACCATTGAAGCGAGGAAAATCAAGCTTCGGCCCACGAAAATTGTTGGAAGAAGAGAACCCAGTGGCTGCAAAAGATTTTGGCTGTTGGTTATTGTTCATGGATGAATGCTAAAGATGGAGGCTGAGAAATTTTTCATCCAGATCTTGGAGTTTGATTTGGATGGCTACAAGTGCTTCTTCCATGGTTTTTGCTTCTGTAGGGGTGACAACCACAACAAGGAGTTTTTTTTTTTTTTTTTGGAAATGGATAGAAAAACACAAACAAAATCTTATTTAGTAAAGGAAAATTTGGATTTGGGAAAAAATCAGATTGGTAATTGGGGTTTGACTAGGATTTGGACACTTTCTGATGGACAGGGAGGCAAGAAATGGGGATTTCAGAAGCGGGGGTGAAAGAAAGCAAAAATTTGGCAGAGAGGGACAAAGAAGCAGAATTAGGAAAGGAACTCTGTGTTAAAATTTGAAAGTGATTGGGTGAAATCCGAGGAAGTTATGACAAACCCTAAAAATAGACAAATGTGGGATTTCGGGCTTTGGGAAGTGGAATTGGGGATAGGGTCCTTAGGAATGAAATATGCAGAATGGGAGTACAGGGATTCCCGGGAAATTTCAAGGGAAACGGAGTGAAAACAAGGAGATATGGGGAAAAAAACTGAATTTTATACTTTTTTTTTTCTAAAATGGAGCATCTACGGCTCGAAAGAGATCTGAAACAGATAGATTTGCAACGGCCCCAAAGTGAGCGGAAACAGAGGGATCTGAAATGGCACCGAATGGATCGAAAACGGTTGGATCTGAAATAGATCTGAAACGGTTGGATCTGGAACGGCTTTCAGAATGGATCTAAACGGCTGGATATGAAATAGATTTGAAACGGCTGGATCTGAAACGGTGCAGCAGTGATCGGCAATAGTTTACATGAAAATAGATATGGACCCCAGGTATGTGCAGCTTCCTAACAGTTCAGGGGTTTCACTCGACCACCAATGCTGTTTGATGGCTTGCGTATTGGGGCAGCACCCCTCACTCCATGGCTCAGGTAAAACTGATAACCGCTTTGCCACAAACGACAGCTCTTGGTTTACCTCACGGGTGGGAACTAGTCAATCAGGTAGGGGTCGTTGCCCTTTTCGCTGCCAGGTCCTCTCAATGGGCCAGCTACTTCGGGGTTCCTATGGTACTCCTCACAATGATTTTTAGGGCTTATGCCCAAGTACTTCCCATAGTTAAGCAAATATGGATTATTCCCAAATCCGAACCTGCAACAGATGCGAAAAAAAAAAAAAAAATTGGCAAAAATTTCACCCAGCGAGACCAAGAAAGTGCTCTGATACCAGATGTGATGAACCCGCAATAATTAATTAATGCAAATACACGAGATATCAGAAATAATAGAACTCAGAATCACTTTTATATTGATCATGGGCCACTTCGAGGGGGCAACCTCCTTTGAGCAATCTCAATACAATTAACTTCACGGTGCCTTCAATGACCTCAACATACATTTATATACTAAGTCTATTCCCAATACTATGGGTCAAAACCATGGGACATATAATACTACAGGACGACTTACAAAGCATATGCGTCCAATACTATGGGTCAATACTATGGGCCAATATAAAGTATGGATCAACAAATACTACGAAACGACTTACAAAGCATATGCGTCCAACAACAATATACTGACATAGTAAAGAGAAGGGTTGACACGGGTTTCTAACACTCTCCCACCAAAATGCAGACTTGAAGAACTCGAGACCCGATGTGAAGAATTTGCACAGAAAATTCGGGATTTGGAACAAGTCAGCATTCAAGATATAGATCGTTTGGTTAAAGAACCGGTCATCATGGAAGGGAAGATTCGTATGTATCTACATATTTGGCACAAGCTAGCAAAGCACGATATGGAGAACAACGCATGCAATGCTCAATTATCCTTGGAATCTATCATTTTTCCAAATGTAGATGAATTATTAGATCTTTATGAAAAATGGAAGGATTTCCTGGATCTTTAATGAGACTTGATTTTGTAATCCCTATTTTGTAGAATTTCTCCTTTTGGAACTCTTATGTAAATTTAGTATATAAGGAGGGATGTTTCCCTTAGTGGGGGGGTTGGTAATTTTGGAATTGCGATTCAGCAGGAGACTGGACTGAAGATACTATGTTTATCAGAGTCATTGTAATTTTTGTACAAGACTTCTCTATTCAGGAAAGTTATCTTTTAAATCCACCTTCTATCGTTTTTCAAATTTCTTTGGGAATTGCTGAGTTAATGTTTCAAATTTGTCATCAGTTATGTGTTTAATCTTTTGCAGGACATTCACTAATGTATAATATCTTTCATATTGATTTTTCTGTATGTCCGATTTATGCTTAGAACTGTTCTATTGAATTTCTTTAATTGAATGTTTTCACTTCTATCTTTCTGCAAATGATTCGATGCAAATAATATGTATAATCAAATGTTAATTTTGGTCTGTAGGATATCAACTTTTCCTTTTAGGTTAGATCTGACTTAGCATAGATTCTTTCCTTAGGTAGGTTAAGATAGGTTCGTTAACTAGCTTTCATACTTTGTTTTCCCTGATAGGAAAACTGATATTTTAAGATCAAACATTTTACTCATATAGTGCTAGTGGACGCCAAATATCTGTGGGTGATTACCACACCAAACAACTCGAGGATAGAATTTCCCTTGCGCAGGGTCTTTCGAAGCCTTTGGCTGGGTTTTCATCCCCTGTTGTGTGCCTTGGAACCCATTCCAGCACCTTGCACTTACCCTGCACCCCCGAGGCATCAACAAATGGCGCTAGAAGGAGGGCATGAACTCACACATTGCCCACAATAAGAGCTAACTTCCAGTTATTATGATTTCATGGCTCTTTCCCAAATCCCTACATGGGAGTCTGATACCGCATTGAACCTACCAGGGCCTTTACATGAACTCCCTAAAAAGGCAGTTAAGATCTTGCCAAAATTTGATGGAGAAGGTAATGTTTCTGTCACCGAGCATATTAGAAGGTATGAATCTATTTTGCGTTTATTTAATATCATACATGAAGATGTTGCTTGTAGATTATTCCCATTTACCTTCGAAGGTAAGGCTTCTCTTTGGTTTTATTTTTTACCTTTGAATTCAATTTCTTGTTGGTTACAATTTAAGAATGTTTTTAGAGATTCTTTTCAAGATTATGATATAGCTGAAATTCATCAAAATATGATTCAAATGCAAGTACTTGATGGAGAATCAATTCGGGATTTCAACACACGTTTTTGACAAGTGTATTATGGCTTACGTGAAAAACATAGACCTTCAAGAACAACTCACTTTCTGTTGGTATGTTAGATCTCTTCCCAAGATTATAGCAATGTTTATTTTGCGACAAGGGATAACAAATTTCAATGAAGCTTGCAAAGAGGCTCAAGTTATTGAAAAAGATTTGAAGGGGTATCCTTTAGATATTTTTCATCCTTTTGTTTCGTATGATGTTGAATCTGTAAAGGAAGGATCAAATGATTCACAAACTGCTCAATTTAATTCTCAAATGAATGACATGTACAATGAAGTGATGTCTATAAAGAAGGAAAATGATATTCAAAATACTTTACATGATTTGAAACGAATAATTTTTGCATCCAATTTTCAATCTTCCTTAGATACCCAAAAGAAATTAGATGCAAATTCTATTAGTCCTTTTTCTCTTTCCGATGAATGTGAGTACGATGAATGTTTTACATCTTCCCTTCTTTGTTTGGAATCTTGATCTAGAACTGTTAAAAAAAATCTTAATCCTAATACTTCCGACCTATGTAATGAACAATTTGTTCAAATGAATTTTGAGCATTTTTCTTTCTCTCAATTTGATCTTAATGATCCAACTATTAATGGAAATGAAGATTTAAGAACTTATGAAGAGGGTTTTTCATCTTTTTCTAATCATTTTAAAAGTCCTTCTTTTATGAATAATATTCATTCTCCTTCATTTAGTCAAAATATCGATGTTCGAATAGAAAGCTTTGAAGATGCTGATTGTACTTCAGATTCTGAAGAACATAATAATTCTACTCATTTTACAAATTCTGAAAAATTCTTATTCTTCGTCCTTCAATCCTGATTGTCATGAACAGAATGAGAACCATAAGTCTTTAGAGGACGAGTTAGCTGAAATTGAGATTGAATTTCAGAATATTTGTTCCAAGTATACTTTCTCTATAAATCAAATCTCAAATGAAAAGTTATTTCAATCAAATGCTTTGAAATTAAATAAATCTGAAGCACTTGACAAGAACGAATATCTAAAAAATGAAGTTGATCATTCACAAGATTCAAATTCCGATATTTCCTTTCAATACAATAACGATGATATATTGTTAAAGGAAATATTCTCCACTTTCAATTTTGACGAAAATATTCTGGATCATGATCTTAATAATTTCCAACATATTTTTTATGATTCAATTTATTTATGGTTGGAACAATCATTTTTGAGCAATTTCCCATGTCATTTCCATTTCTTTGTAAATAAGAAACTTAGTTCATTTTTTTCTATTTTTGGACTGCCAGTCACAAAATTTTTATTGCTGATTCATCATTTGTTTTATCTTGCAGGTCTAAAATTACTTGATTGGCTCCATTGAATATTTGAGTATACTTAGTTTTTGTTTATTTTAGAATAGTGTAGGAGTAGGTATAGAACATATTAGTTTTGATAATTTCTTTAATAATTAGATTTCCCTTTTCATTCTCTCCAATAAAGCATTCGTGACGACAAACCGAATCTAAGATGGGATCTAGTACTGTTCGATTACAGACACTAGAGGGAGTTGTAGACACCTTCCTAGTGAATGTGTCTCTTCTAAAAGATTATTTTGTTTGAACAATCTCTTCCACTTGTACATAGGTGTTGTTTCGTTTCAATCATTTGTTTTCTTGCATTGACTTTTTGATTGGTTTTCTTGTTTTGGTTTTGGTTTTCATTAATAAGGATTCACACTTGTGGTAATGGCTTATGATCACTTTTCTTGGTAACAATTGTTTCTGAAGTTTCAACATTGTTATTCATCCTACTTCCTGGCTTATAATTAGAATTTTCTTTGAGGAATAAACAGTCAAATAAGTGGAGTTCCTTTGGATACTTTTCATTTTGATCATTATCTTTCAGAATGCTTTATTTGTGTAATTGAGGTATGGAGGATGGTCATCATTTCTCTATCTGGTGTTTCATGGTTGAACGACATATCATAATAACCTGACCAGGTTCGATTGCTCACAGATCCTTTTACAACCACTTTGAATATGAATTTTCTTTTAAATTATAAGTTACAAGGTGGGTGGTCTTGTTATCAAGCCAACCCATTAGGTTCATAGGTGTTTAAAGTGGAATGACATCTTCACATAAAGCCACCACACTTTGAAGATGACTTTCAGTTTTGGTGGAAGGTGGGAGATCCTATTACAGGTTAGTCCATTCATGATCCGCAAAGCACTGGTGAGTAACATTACCACTATATAGTCACCAAGCCATGGTAATGCCTTGTAGATTAGGCCAAAATAAATCATTTTCTTTTCATTTATAAGATTTTGTTATATACAAGAACAAGGGGGTCTTATCACAAGCCATCCCTGCTATGATCATGGGTTTGATCTTGGACTGGAGTTATCACAATATGGTCACCAAGCCATGATAATTTATTTTGGTCTTACAGCCAGGAGAAAAGGAGTCTCGTCATCGAGCTAGCTTGACTAGTTTCCGGATCAGGCCTGTGAATGGCGCGGTTTCATCTGATCACCAAGTTAGTACAGTGGTCTTGTATCAACAAGGTTTTATGTATAAAAATAAAAAATAAAAAATAAAAAAAAAATGTTTAAAAAAAAAAAAAGAGAAAGAAAAGACAAAAGAAAAGATAAAGAAGTATATATATAATCCATAGAGGATCAATGAATATACATGCAGTTAATAAACCAAGGTGATCTGTAATTAGGATATCCATGAGCATTTCTAAGACGTTTATTCAGGTTCAACACAAGCTAGTCTTCAATGATTACATCATGATAAAGATTCGGTATTACTCTCTAAATCTCCTTATCAGATGAGCGTTATCTTTAAAATGATCATTGTTGAGATCTATACATTTTCATGTTCATTGTTTGTTGACTATTATCTTTTGAGTATCTTCTTTGAATTGAGTTTCGAGAAATCGGTTGATTGGCATGTTGTCTTTAGCTGGATTTGATTGCAGAGATAACTGGTTCTTCCTAGCCAGTCGCCATTTGTTGTGGACATAACAGATCCCATGCTTAGCTAAGCAAGGGAGCCCCCAATTTTAATAAATGCAAAGGCCTTTGGGTGATTCATCTTGTAAATATTAGAATTTTGATTTTACCTCTAAGATTCTTCACCCACGCTTTTGGTTTGCTTGTTTGCAAGTGTTTGATCGATTCTTCCTAAGTGTTTCGGTCTTTAAAAAGCCAAAATTTTGAGTTTTGTTGATTGTTATCATCATCCTGAAACTCGAATTTTTAGAGAACCCGAAACCCGCAACCTGACAGGTGCGGGTTGCGGGGCTGTTGTTTTTAATTTTTGGTTTTGGTAATTCCAAAACCAGCAACCCGACAGGTGCGGATTGCGGAATCATTCTTTAACAAGATTGAGAAATAATTACCCCGAAACCTGAACCCTGCAATGGTGGAATTCAGCTTTCAGGATTGTGGTTTTTCATTTATTTGGTGTGTCCTCCTAAAACCCGCAACCTGTAATTTCAGGATGCGGCTTTCGGGATGGTTATCTCTCCTCGCAGTTTCGCGTTCCCGAAACCCGCCACCCGCATGATCAGTTTTCGGCTTTCGGAAATCCTTTCTTCCACTTCTATTTCGCGTGCCCGCAACCCGCAAATCTGTACTTTCAGGTTTCAGCTTACGTGACCTTTGAATAAGAGATTCGTGAACATACTTGAACCCGATCCCGTGTTCCGCTGTGTTTAATCTCAGTCATCTATTTGTTATGATCGCATGGCTGGTTTTATTTTGGTCCATGTATTTAATAGGGTTTTTCCCTTTTAGTTTTACATTTTACTATTGAAGAAATTATGCTGTCGCATTACCATTTTACTGTGAATTGCGTGTCAGATGCCATTTTTCAGTTTGTTGGTTATTTCAGGTAAGCCCACTGTTATCCTTACGCTACTAGCCTTCAATTTTTCTATTTCTGGGTTGAATTTCATTTGGTTTTCTGTATTAATCAAATATTGCAAATTTGTTCCACCATGTCGAGAAATATACGGTCTAAATCGTCGTACAAAGACTCCCTAACCAAAGACCCAAATTTTGGTTTTCTCTCTGACACTAGTGAACGAGTTACTGAACCATACCAGATAGACTGGTCTAGGATATACACCATTTTTTATAATGATGACCTTTCCCATACCGAGAATGATAGACCAGTCTATGAGAAAATTAGGGCTTCCCAAATTCACGCCATCACTACACGCCCTACTGTCTTACCCTACACAGATGTCTTACCCTACACAGATGCATTTAGGTGGATAATTGAGAATGCTGATGTTAAAGACCGTTCTTTTAATGATAGTATGGGTTGTAAATTGACAAGTTTTCGCTTGGAGGTTTTTGTTCGAGCTTTCGCTCTGAAACCCCATGTACAGACGCTTTCTACTGAGTTCATACAATCTTCAAAAACACGGTATAATTTCGATGAAATTATTAAGTCTTGGATGCTCAAGCCTAATGCCTTTGTACCTAAATCGGATAACCTTTATCCTATTATCTGGTTCAAGGAACCCTATTCCCTACTTGCAGCCATGCTTTGCCGACTTTTCGGTCAACCCAATTGTTCTCATTTTAAAGCAGAGTGGGCACCCATAGCACATCATGTGTTACTTACGAGTGACTCTTTCCCGTGGGCCTCTATCCTGTCAGTGGAAATGAAAAATGCCATCCATGAATATCAGAAGGCACCAGCTCATAAGAAGCCACCCTTTTTCCTATCTGCATATGTTCTTGATGTTTTCTGGTCAGAGTTCCAGTACCCTAATTTGGGTTGGCATTGGACCCCTTCAGATCCACCTGTACACATCTACCATTCAACACTATGGGAAGGAAATTTTGCACCTATGATATATGACATCTATGACTGGTTTGCGGGTACCATCTATTTCAAGATCTTCCAATAGCAGCCACCTTCATTCTCAGAAGACGCCAAAGCTTTTATCAACACAATTGTTGACTGGTATGTAGGTGAGTACTTTTCATACATCAGAATCTGGGGAAGTGAAATAGTTCATTTCTTGCCTAGAATAGTCCCAGACAGGATGGTAATACAGGAGGTTTCTTTTCAAACTGTCACTGATGGTATGTATAAGAAACTCATAGGTCCCAAGAAGAAAGGTTGGCCTAAGTTTTCTCTTAATATTGGTCAATTGGTCATCCCAACTTCAACCTGGGCTACAATTCTAGGTGATCAGATAGCTGCTCTGAGATTAGGTGTTGCCCCGAAAAGGAAACATGATCCTAAGAAGTTCTTGGATGCGCACCTAAAGCAAGTTCACAAGAAGATAGACTACACACATGAGTCAATCCCTGATGATTCCATATATCAGGGGGCAAACACATTTCCTCAAGTCTTGGCCAAAGCAAAGGACTCTCAAGAAAAACATGACATTCTACAGTATCAGAAACAATTGAAGGACAGACTCCTAAGTTACAGGGCCATGTAGTTGAATCTTGTTGAACAAGCAAGAAAGGACAGGGAAGAGAAAGAAGCTCAGAAGTCTAACAATCCTCCTGTTCCTACCAGTCATGATGAAGACAAAGGTAAAGCTATTCAAGGGGAATCATCTAAAGAGAAATCTAATGAAGAAGCTAAACTCATGCTGCAGACAGCCCGTGAATCCAAACAACAAATGGTACAACTATCATCAATGTTATAGACTCAGTTGTTAGAACCCCCAATGCCTGGAGACAAACTTCAGTCACCAGGGACACTGGATGATCAGGTCTCTACTCCAAACACTCCAGAAGATGATGACTTGGTCATAACCAAGGCTAACCCAACTAAAAGACAGAAGGTGATGCCTTCCTCATCACAAATTTCTATAGTAGATTTAATTGACTATGATGAAGAAATAGTTTCACTCCCTCCAGTACCAGTAGTTGAAGAAGTCTCTGGAAATTCTAAGACTGATACTGAATTGCTAGATAATATTGATATGGATCAGTCCTTCCCTGAACAGTCAGTGTTGGAGTTTAATGCTGCCCCTGGTATCACATCATCAACCATTGTATTTCCATCTGTTCAGTCAAGTTCTACCGTGCCTCTAGGAGGAACACTTCCATTTTCATTATCCCACTTGTTTAACACCGTCAACAACAAAACTACTTTATTATCAGAACATTCAGTCCCTTTTTCCATTTCACCATCTATTATTGCAGAACCCCAGCCTTTGGATATCCCTCCGCAATCATCTGCAGTTGATTTGTTAATAACCTCCATCGATGTATCTTCCAAGGTTTCTCCTCCACACTCACCTAGTAAAGCTCAGAGTCCACTTCCTTTCCCAGAAGTCAGTAGTCATGTTCAGGTTCCACTTTTTGAAGTCTTTGTCTCACTTTCCCCCCTAGACAAAGGTGTGTCAGCTCCCGAAGTCATCAATACACCTCTAGCTGCCACTCAAGTCAGTCTACCTATCCCTACCTCTGCTGTCACACAGACACCTTCTTTGATTTCTACAATTAGTGTCACTTCTGTTTCTACACAGTCCATTACTGAGTATACAGACAGAGATGTGGTTCCTCTTGGGAATTATTTCTATCGTCAAGATGACAAGGCAGTTGTTAAAAGAAGCAGGAAGAGGGGTCAAGGCCAAGGTGTTTTGGAAGCACACGATCCAGATCGGGTGATATGGGCCCCCAGAGCTAATAACCCAAGAATTGAAGCAGTTGAAACAGCAGGAGCCTTAGGGGCTTTTTCCAGTGCTAACTGGGATTCGGTCCAGGTCTTGGACAAAGAAGTTGACCTCAAGGAGGAAGAAATCAGAAACTTGAAAGAAGAGTTAGCTAAAACAAAGGATCAACATTCTGTTGAAGTGGCTGAACTCAGGAAAACTTGGGCAGATAAAATACAAGACCTAGAACAGAAGAATGCTACTCATCTTACTAAATTCAACCTTTTGCAGTATCAACATTCTACTGATCTCACAAAGATAGCCTCTTTGGAAAAGCAGATTGAAGATGCAACTGCAAGTGCAGCTTCCTCCAATGCTTCCAAGTTCACACCCTGTGACTTCAAAAATTTAGCCCTTGAAGTGAATCAGAGTCATCATGAATTACTGAAGGAGTTATATATTGCCTTAGATGGAATCAGGGAAAATTTCATCAGTTTTTCTAAGATGTCTTCTACACTTCAAGAACAGAAGGAAAAAAGACTCCAAGCTTGTAAAGCTGAAGAAGAAATCAGTCAATGGAAGTTGTATATCAAGAATGTTCCAGAGAACATCCCAATCCTTAATACTTTCCAGATTAAGAAATTCAAGGAATCTCTGAACACATAGCTTGATTTGAATGAATCCATTGAGGAAATCATTAATAAATCAACGGACATCTGCACTAGACGATTTTATGTAGTTGATAATATCATGGATGCCCTTGGTTTGCCACTCATGAGTCCTATTTTGGAGGCTGTCCCACCAAAATGCAGACTTGAAGAACTCGAGACCCGATGTGAAGAATTTGCACAGAAAATTAGGGATCTGGAACAAGTCATCATTCAAGATATAGATCGTTTGGTTAAAGAACCGGTCATCATGGAAGGGAAGATTCATATGTATCTATGTATTTGGCACAAGCTAGCGAAGCAAAATATGGATAACAGTGCATGCAATGCTCAATTATCCTTGGAATCTGTCATTTTTCCAAATGTAGATGAATTGTCAGATCTTTATGAAAACTGGCAGGATTTCCTGGATCTTTAATCAGATCTGATTTTGTAATCCCTATTTTGTAGAATTTCTCCTTTCGGAACTCTTATGTAAATTTATTATATAAGGAGGGATGTTTCCCTTAGTGGGGGGGTTGATAATTTTGGAATTGCGATTCAGCAGGAGACTGGACTGAAGATACTCTGTTTATCAGAGTCATTGTAATTTTTGTACAAGACTTCTCTATTCAGGAAAGTTATCTTTTAAATCCACCTTCTATCGTTCTTCAAATTTCTTTGAGAATTGCTGAGTTAATGTTTCAAATTTGTCATTAGTTATGTGTTTAATCTTTTGCAGGACATTCACTAATGTATAAGATCTTTCATATTGATTTTTCTATATGTCCGATTTATGCTCAGAACTATTCTATTGAATTTCTTTAATTGAACGTTTTCACTTCTATCTTTCTGCAAATGATTCGATGCAAATAATATGTATAATCAAATGTTAATTTTTCAATTAACAGAATGATTATAGATCAGGTCTTTGAATAGGCTTAAACACTTTGAAGAATTGTCACTTAATTTTCATTAACTGATAATACTTTAAATTAACGAGTGAAGAACCCGAAGACATTTCTGTTCAAGGAACTTACTACTTGTTCATCACACCTCAATTCTGGTATGCATGATATCAACTTTTCCTTTTAGGTTAGATCTGACTTAGCATAGATTCTTTCGTTAGGTAGGTTAAGATAGGTTCGTTAACCAGCTTTCATACTTTGTTTTCCCTGATAGGAAAATTGATCTTTTAAGATCAAACCTTTTACTCATAGAGTGCCAGCGGAGGCCAAATATCCGTGGGTGATTACCTCACCAAACAGCTCGAGGATAGAATTGCCATTGCTGCAGGGTCTTTTGAAGCCTTTGGCTGGGTTTTCATCCCTTGTTGTGTGCCTTGGAACCCATTCCAGAACCTTGCACTTACCCTGCACCCGCGAGGCATCAACAAGGTGATTAAACTTATATCCATATATGGTACAAGTGTCTAATTTTTTATTATGATGGTATAATCTGTTTTATGTTTGTGATTTAAGATGCTACTGAAATGGAGGCTTTATTACTATATGTTGCAAGAAACAGTGAGCAAACAAATGTTTGGAGGGAGGACTATCAAAGGCATCATGACACCGAACATAGACGTTGTTTGTCATATGTATCTCGAGGTGGTCATAATTCATCGTCATACTCAATAATAATGAAAAAATTTGCAAAGTATTGGCCTCCAGATATTAGTTTAGAATATTTTAGGGATATAGTAGTAAGGGCATGCAGAGATAATGATGAAAGGGTTACTACATATGCATTGGACATTCTAAATGGGACATAAGAGAATAAGGTGACACATTACAACGGGATGTGTTACAAGGGTCGTGTCATGTCCCAAATTTTGCATTGGGTCACAATGGCCTAATCCCATTGGCCATATTCATAAGAGTTTATCAAATTGATGCTAAGGGTCTAATAATTGCCAAGGAGGAAAATTACTAGTTTCCTAAGTTGGGGGTGGAAGCTTTGGGATTTGGAATAAGGAGGCTAATAAATGATGTTTGAACATTAGAATGGCATAAATATTTAATAAAGTATCTAAATAAATATATACAAGTGAAAATCAATGTGGCATTTGGTCATGAAGACAATTGGAGGCTTATGGAGTCCTTAGGTGGCTAGATTCCCTCCACACACTTGGCATGCACATCATCCAATTTGAATCTATGGGTAAGGAAACGTATTTGGAGGTTGGTAAGGTTTCATATGGAATCTAATGATATAAGGAAGTCGAATTGGTAAAGAGGAGTAACTCCCATTGAAGAGGAAGAGACAATTTGGAGCTAGTGAGACACTTGGGCTAGATTCCCTAGCTCTATGACAACAATGATGAAGATGCTATGACACCTATGAAAAAAATCAAACCTGAAGGTTGACATATGACATATATGACATGTTAGGGCTAAAATTAGCCTCCAAGAGGGCGCTCAAGGGATTTAGGTCAGCTAAGATGCTTCCACATGTGATTTGGTGGAAGTGGGAGACTAGGAATTGTTGTACAAGTGGCATTCTTTGTAATCTCTTCCCAACTTGAGTTGGAATGCATATCTTGGAAGGAATTCGACCCATAGAGAGATTGGAAACTTTATAAATGTCAATGAAAAAGAATGAAACCATATTTTTATCATTTTTAGAATTTGCAATTTCATTTGTGAAGAGGGAGAGCTAGTGGATGACTAGCTTCTTGCCTTAGCCAATTTCGAGGGTGAAAGATTCTCATCCAAGTTGGTAATTGGAAAGGCCAGTAAGACCTTTCATTTGGATCTTTAATGGAATATTTATTTGCAAGTGTAAGCTACAGGTCAGCTCATGGTTTCTTCTAGTGAAACACATTCTCTCAACCATTTCTAGTTTTGATGGCATATTCTTGATCCTTGAGGGAGGGCGTTTTTTGTGAGCTATTTTACTATTTGGGGGAGCTTATAATGCCCAATTTATTTCATAATATGAATTAAATACTCTTTTCTTCATCTCCAGAAAGTTTCAGGTCGAAATTCCAAGTGGAAATGTATAAATGTGATTTTTAATAAAGAAATGTTGCCATTTTCCCCATATCTTGTGCATAGCGCGCTTGTGGTTGCATATAGTAGTGAAGGAATTCCATTTCTAATTCATGTACATGTAATATGATATATATCTCTTTAATAACCATATAATAAGATCCACAAGTCGATATTCCAATAAAAACTATGTTAAATTTCTTAGTAATGGACAAACAATGCCATTTCCCCACTACCTTGTTGTGAACCAATGTAATGTTGATGGATTTGAATGGATAAGTAAAATACTGATGGTTTATTGATGGATGGAATTTTATTGATGTATTATACAAGTTCCATGTTCATTATATAAGCATTTGAATTCATTTTGTGAAGTTTCATTACATTTGAAGAAGATTTGATGCCATTTCCCCCAAGGTCGAACTGGTGATTTTTGCTGCTATTTGGGAGAAGGTTAGAACAGACTTAATAATTGATTAATGGTGCACATGATACCTAAATAATGTAATTTAGACATCCCCTACCTCTTTTCATAATTTCGAGTGGGTTTGGATGCATTTGGAGAGCCATTTTCAGAACTTACCTTGGGGGGATTTGAACCTCAAATTGCTAGTAAAAGTCCATACTTGGTCCATAATATTAAACAAGTTTGCAAAATTATTTGGAGGGCCATAATTCATCCCTTAACATAATATTCAAGTCTTAATATTGGTCATATATCTCCTCAGAAGACTTGGGATCATTTGGGTCAATTTGGAGACCTAGACATCAAAACTAGTCAAAGGTCGAAATTGGGGAAAAAGTGAAAAATTGGGCATTTTAATAAAATTCTTAAGAAGGTACTTACAGGTCCTCATTACTGTGTTCAAAATGTAGATGAAAATCGACAAACATTTGACTTTGGCATTGCTGCAAATTTTACAATAGATTGTCAATCACATGTTTGTGATGGAAACTTAAAAAACAGACACCTTGCGATACTATGGATTAGTTGAAGATATCTTAGAGATTAACTCCATATCTCTCAAGGTGGTTCTATTTAATGCTAAGTGGTTTATAAATATTGTGGCTGGAAATAATCCAAAAACATATATGCATGAGAATGGATTTTGCTTCATCAAACATACTAGGTTTGAGAAAATAGATGAACCATATGTTTTCCCTAACCAGTGTGAGAATATATTTTATGTCGCCATCCTACAGAATGCTCAAAGTCATTTGTTATTGAGGATAATCCTAGATTAATAAGAGCCTTTCAACATTTAGTACATGAAGACCAACCTATCTTGGAGAAAATGTCATCTGATGATAGCTTAGATGATGAGGTTAATGGGCAAGAAGACTTGATTGGAACTTACAATGTATATTCAACTTATTTTGATGATTAATGAGAAAATTTATGAATATTTCTACTTGAAAAAAATGTCCATTGGTTTTGAATTAGGGTTGTTTTTTCATTTAAATCTATTACATGGATATGTTTAGGAAACTCATTGAGATTTCTTCTAACATCCAAAACTTGCAAAACATTTTTTTAAACTTTTCTTCTAAAGATAATCTATTGGGTTCAAAATCTTGTACATTTTCATTTTAAGATATGTATTTAACATATAAGATCCAATTTTTCATATTACATAATTACTATTTTAAAAGTACATAAATTAGGAAAAAATCTCATATTTAATTATGATGAAATGTTTATTAATTGAAATATAAAAATATAATAAAAACATTTCATGATTTTAATGTCTCATATTCATTCAAGAAGAAGTCAAGGAAAAACAATTCTATAAACTTATAAATGTTGTCATTTCAAAATTACTAAATGTTATATGTATTATCATTATATTGATTCACAACATTTTTATTTTTGTTATTTGTAGAAAGTTTGAGGATTGCTGAATTTTTTTCTTATCGAATTGGAATGTTTATTATAAAGTTACTTTTTAGAAGGGCAAGTTAGATATTGGAGGATGTGTTAAGAATTTTTTATTTTCCAAGATAATCTTTTATGATGAAAATATTGTCCAATTTTTTCATTTGATTTAGTGCTACCAATTATTTAATGGTTCTAGTAAGTATTTTAATTCATTTGCATAATTTTTGTTTTATAGTACTTATGACTCTATTTCATATAGTTATATATTGTTTTTTTCATGATATATAAACTACACGTACACTTCATTCGTGGACTAGTGCAATGAAGTGTATAATACTAGCTCCGAATTTTGGGAAATGTGTTAACATTGAATTAGGTCTCTTGCTTCATTATGCGGAAAAAAAACAAGCAATGTGTACTATTCGTACAAAGAGTGTGGTAGGCTTCGGGAATGTTTACCTTTTTACAGGTATACGTGCTAGAAGTGTACTTTAAATATCGACCAGGGAACGTACAAACTTCAAAGGCACTCAGCACTATATGTGCACTATGAGATAATATTTGTCGTTAGGTGTTCAATGTATTCTAAGGGATACTCTATGAAAGTATTCACTTAATCTAAGAAAGCAGGAGAGGTTATTCTATGAAAGCATTCACTTAATCTAAGAAAGCAGGAAATGTTATTCTATGAAAGCATTCACTTAATCTAAGAAAGCAGGAAATGTTATTCTAGGAAACAAGAATCTATTCTATTGAAATCCAAAGCCATGTTTAACCTAGTTTATGAAATCCAAAGTAATTTTTATCTAAAAAGCACGAATCTAACTTAATGGAAACATAGATCCATCCAACTAGAATCAAGAAGTCATCATTTCAAGAGTATAAATCTAATCTAATCTAAGAATACCATATAAAAGGTGGAAATGTAAATATAGAAATTGCATTCATGGATGATAGCTACAGGACTACGGACGTTGTGTATCAGAACTACGGACGCAGTATTACAGAACTACAGGAGAAAAATGCTTATGCGCAGAGTTGAAATTTGGTATCAAATAAGTGCTAAAATTAATCCATGTGCATTTATCCTCAAAACAAATAGCAGAATGCATAAAAATATAGGAAACAAAGTACATAAATCTTGAGTTACGCCCTGAGGGGGCCCTCCCCAATGCGCATCACAAGAGGAGAATAAAACTTATAAACTCACAGATTGAAAGTAACACTGGTCCTTCATTATAAATTCATAAGTTCCATCATAGTTATAGAAATTGTAAACCGAGTATCCGAACTGAAAATGTAGAGAATTATTTCCAAATATGTGCATTATCCCCCATGCTACTCAGGTGTCTCTACTTATTACAAGATTCTACCCTAGTTTAACATTGGAAACATGACCCCAACCGCGGTTCTTTCCTACAAATTAGGGAAAACAGGAGCATCGTGTCTCTTGTGATATTCAATATGCCGCTCGACATTGCCATTCTTCCTATTTACCTACGCTTTTTTTCATGATATATAAACTACACGTGCACTTCATTCGTGGACTAGTGCAATGAAGTGTATAATACTAGCTCTGAATTTTGGGAAATGTGTTAACATTGAATTAGGTCTCTTGCTTCAATATGCAGAAAAAAAACAAGCAATGTGTACTATTCATACAAAGAGTGTGGTAGGCTTCAGGAATGTTTACCTTTTTATAGGTATACGTACTAGAAGTGTACTTTAAATATCGACCAGGGAACGTACAAACTTCAAAGGCACTCAGCACTATATGTGCACTATGAGATAATCTTTGTCGTTAGGTGTTCAATGTATTCTAAGGGATACTCTATGAAAGTATTCACTTAATCTAAGAAAGCAGGAGATGTTATTCTATGAAAGCATTCACTTAATCTAAGAAAGCAGGAGATGTTATTCTATGAAAGCATTCATTTAATCTAAGAAAGTAGGAAATGTTATTCTATGAAAGCATTCACTTAATCTAAGAAAGTAGGAAATGTTATTCTAGGAAACGGGAATCTATTCTATTGAAATCCAAAGCCATGTTTAACCTAGTTTATGAAATCCAAAGTAATTTTTATCTAAAAAGCATGAATCTAACTTAATGGAAACATAGATCCATCCAACTAGAATCAAGAAGTCATCATTTCAAGATTATAAATCTAATATAATCTAAGAATACCATGTAAAAGGTGGAAATGTAAATATAGAAATTGCATGCACGGATGATAGCTACAGGACTACGGTTGTTGTGTATCAGAACTACGGACGCAGTATTACAGAACTACAGGAGAAAAACGCTTATGTGCAGAGTTGAAATCTGGTATCAAATAAGTGCTGAAATTAATCCATGTTCATTTATCCTCAAAATAAATAGCAGAATGCATAAAAATATAGGAAACAAAGCACATAAATCTTGAGTTACGCCCTGAGTGGACCCTCCCCAATGCGCATCACAAGAGGAGAATAAAAATTATAAACTCACAGATTGAAAGTAACACTGGTCCTTCATTATAAATTCATAAGTTCCATCATAGTTATAGAAATTGTAAACTGAGTATCCGAACTGAAAATGTAGAGAATAATTTCCAAAGATGTGCGTTATCCCCCCTGCTACTTAGGTGTCTCTACTTATTACAAGATTCTACCCTAGTTTAACATTGGGAACACGACCCCAACCACGGTTCTTTCCTATAAATTAGGGAAAACGGGAGCATCGTGTCTCTTGTGATATTCAATCTGCCGCTCAGCATTGCCATTCTTCCTTTTTACCTACGCTTTTTCCACAGATGGATTTATTCACGTGATTAGTATAATAAAATATGCTAAAACACAAAAAAGATAATTACTAAATCACTTTGTTTAATTATCAATCAAATTACATTCTTCCCTACAGAAAGGAGTGTTTTTCTGATCATTTCTTTGCTTATGTCTGGCATAATGGATTCTATGGAATACCTATATCATGGACTTATTATCTCCCCCGAACTTGAATATGTTACCCATCCTTGGGTGACCCTTCCTATTCTACAATGGATTCTTTGATGTCCTAGGAAACAACTCTAGGAGCCCCTACCTGTCGGTAATAACCTTGAATCTGCTCTTCTTTGGCCCAAGCCCTTCTTTCTTCATCCTCGTCGATGTGAGCCTTAATTATCAGGGGAAGGAAGAATGGTAGGCTTAGATTCATCCCAATCCATTTGAGTTTATTCTTTATCAGAGATTCCTTATACAACTTTTCCCTGGTTAGTGCGAACTCCAATCTGTGGGGGGAATGAGGTTCACTCTTTTTCAGGTCTCCTAAAACTCTTTTCCACCGATCACTGATGATCTCCTGTACCTCACTGAGTGTGCTCTGTGTGTTTTTGTGGAAGTGCACAACTGCTTCTTGCTATTTCTTGAGAAGGATGGGGATTAGGTCCTCATCATAGGTTATGGCATAATGATTATGAACCACCTTATCTGGGTGTGTAGCCTCAGATCTTATCCATAGTGCATTCTCCCATTCCTCTATTTGGTAGAGGTGAGTGTCTTGTGACCTCTCCATTTCGTGGTTCATCCATGAACACAACGCTCTGAGATGGAAGTCACCCACATAAGGATTTGGTGACCAGTTCTATGAGTTAGGTACGACTAAGTTGTGAAGAAAAAATTCACACAACTGATCCTTCTCTAGTTCGATGCTCTCAAGAGAAGCATCCACGAACTGCTTCGAGGTTATTACACCCATGGGTAAGTGATGTTTCAGTCTTTTTAATTGAAAATGACACTATTATCCTGAAGATACATTGCATAGATCTGATATGGAGGTCTTTACCCGATGATATCCTCATATAACTTGGAAATAGTGGCTAGAGTAGTCTCTAAATGTAATATTTGATGTTCCTTTTGGACCAATCCTTCCTGAACTTGGCTTAATTTTTCCTGTAATGCTAGGTTTTGATGTTCCATTTGTTTTAATTGGACAACGTGCTGCATCTTCAAGATCTGATTTTTATCATGCATGAATGGGGGTGCAGTTGATGATGCAGCATGGGACTTATAGAGTCATGCCTCAATCTTCATGGCTTCCAGCTCTTCCCTAACTCTTGACAATTCAAACAGTGCTTCAACCAGCCGGTCATCCTCTTTAGTTTGCATTTCTTCATTTGCAAGGTTCCGGAGTGGTGTCTCTCCTTCTACTGGTGTAAAGGGGTCTCCTTTCTCTGCCCCATCATCTTCATAGTCTGGTTGGTCTTGGGGTATGGGGTCTGCTTCCTCTTCCTTTTCTTTTCCCTTTTTCTTTTCCTCCCTGGCTTTTGTCTACTGCCTCAGCCTTTTGCTCTGTTGCATAAATCCATGTGTCTTAGAAAATGTTCATGTAGGTTTCTAACGGGAGGCATCTCTGGAATGTTTTATTTTTACCAGAGTCTTGGCTACAACCTCATTGTCGTCAATGTTCAAGTCGATTTTCCTTTTGACCCCTGATTTAGTGGTTGATTTTTCCTCTTTCGGCTCCGAGACGGGGGTTGTGCCCATGCTTGGCGTGCCCCACATTCTCTGGACATCCTTAGTAGATATATGAATGAACTCTTCCTAGGAGATTTCAGGGACCCGGGCCTTCAATTCTTCACATATGATTAGTTTGATTAACCCATGATGAGCTAATACATTTACCTTTCCCTGTGTTACCTTCCTACTCATATCCCAAATGGATTGTAGTAGGTGGAAAGGAATGTTGGTATTGTTGTTAGGTTTTATATACCCCCTGTTCCTCAGGAGATATTCTAGAATTATGAAATGAAAGGTAGGTATATAGTTGATTCTCCCTGTGCAGGTAATGTATTTGAGGATGAAAACGGATACTTCATTCCATGGACTCGGCATGGTTTCTCTTTTGACACAATCCTTGTCTTCTTCATAGCTCTCGCCTTCCACAAAGAAAGTCAGTCTTGCCCTAAGATTGGCTTCCCTATCGTATTTACCCCAATGTATCCCCTTGGGCATGCCCGTGTATGTTGTAATTGTTTCCTCATTTAAAAGGATGTGTAACCCCTTCACCCTGGTAACATACTGCTCTTATTTTAAATGTTTCATATTTATGGCGAATTCTAAGGCTACTTCTATGTCATACCCTCTTAACCTAGTGATGAATGGAATCCACCCCGCTGTGCGAAGTATCGTTAATACTTCTGGTTTTTCATAGATGGGGCCATGGTCATCTGGTTCGCTCTTTTTAAATCCCTTATTCATCTTCTAAAATTAGGGTGATTCCATGAATATGGGTAACTATTTTTGGCCAAATATGACAATGACTACTGCCAATTATGTTGAATTTCCAATGAATTTCCAACGAAATGTACAGAATTATGTTGGATTTCCAATGAATTGTTTTTCGAAATATACCAATGTCATTTATCGTGTCAAATTTTCATTTAATGAAACATGTGTACTTAAAAATTTGAAGAGAAATTAACAAGTAGATTGTGTGTGTGCACAATAATTTAATGTTAAAATAATAATTTTAAAAAATAAAATATGTGAACATGATCTAGACAGAATGTACTAGTGCCACACTAGTGCTTACATATTTTTCTTCTAATTTTTCTCGATAAATTATATTTATTATTATTTTTCGAAACTGACCAATGAATATTTCAATCCCATTTTGCACACATGTGTGTGTGTGCACCAAATCTTTTGATTGTTTACATAATTTGAAAAACTAAAAATACCCTTTTGAAGATGACGCACTTAACTAGTGCTTGTGTATTTTTTCAATTTTTTTGGATGTGTATTTTGAATGTTGTTGATTTATCTTTGAGCTCAATCGAAGTTGTTGGCAGGCTTTTTTAGGGCAAGTTTTAGTAGAAATTTAAAAACAAAAGACATACGAAGATAAAAAATCGTAAATTTTATGTATATGGATAGAGGATTCATTGACGAATCCAATGGTATCAAGTCCGCCCATTAATGTGCATTAATGACATAGTTTAAGCCTCTGAAAGGCAACACAACTTTCATCCTGTAGTGAAAAGGGCTCTCAGCCTGTTTTTTAGGCCCTCGATTGAGCTATTTAAAATACCTCGATTGAGGGTTAAATATGACCTCAATCAAGGGTTCTACATAGACCTCAATCAAGGTAATTTAAAATCCTTGATCAAGCAAATTGCTTGATCGAGGGCATAAAAAACAATTTGGGGGACTTTTTCTTATTTTTTTCAAAAGCTAGATCGAGCTTTCGAAAGTTGGATCGAGCTTTCAAAAGCTAGATCGAGCTTTTAAAAGCTAGAGCGAGGTCTTGTTTCAAACCTCAATCGAGGTTTTGATAGCTCGATTATAGTCTTGTTTCAACCCTCGATCGAGGTCATTTCAAGCCCTCGATTGAGGTATTGTAAAACCCTCGATCGAGCTTTTTAAACCTTGATCGAGGGCTTGAAAATACCTCGATTGAGGGTTTGAAAAACAATTTTTTTGGGTTCCGCTTGCCAAAAATCGTGAACTAGCTTCGTGGATTCACCCATTATTGAAATGGATGAATATCACAAAAATTGAGGGTGGCGGACCAGATGACGTACTTGCTTGTTCAGGGTCGAACGCCGGATTGCTAACTGAGTACTGAATCCTTCATGCTGCGCCCGCTTTGCTGAAGTTCTGAAATCTTTTGTATATGCTGGTTAGATTTGATTACTTATTCCTATCCCACGTTCGTCTTATTCCCCCATATTTCTTGTTATTTATGCGTTATCCTTTCAACATTTCATGCCATGCTGGTGTTTGATATGAAAGGACATGGTGGGATATAAAGGTCATCATTTCTTAATTTGTATCAGCAATCATTACCCAGTATGGTTACTTTGAGCCGTGTTCCGCCATTTTTTCTAAAGGGAGTTGTCCTCGGCTCTGAATTATTCCTTCTGTAAGGAGAAATTGATTTGACCAAAAATGGAAACAAAGGATTTAGAAATTCCCTTTTTGTGCCTAGCGTACCTTGGTTGTTGACGTGGATATTTTTGCAGTAACTTGGAGTTCTGTAGTTGATTTTGTCTTTGTCTGTAGCTTTATTTGTCAGTTCTGTAGTTGTGCTCGTGTGATGTCTTTTGCTGCTTCGGTTGAAATGTTGTTTCTTTCCATTTGTGCTGACTCGCTTGATATTTTGTTTGTTTGTTGGATATATTTTGTTCGTTTGCTTGAGATGATGGCTCGCTTGACATATTTTGCTGCTTGGTTGATTTGCTGGTTTGTTTGAGATGTTGGCTCACTTGATATATTTTGTTGCTTTGATTTGCTAGTTTGTTTGAGATGCTGGGTTGCTTGATATCTTCTACTGCTTTGGTTGATTTGCTGCTTTGCTTGAGGTAGGCTCTTTTTCTGTTTTATTTTTCTTATTTTTATGTTTATTTATTTTTATTTATTTTCTCTTTTTTTTCATGATATATATATATATATATATATATATATATTTAGTTTAATTGGAGGACGTGTACGTCCTCTAGTAGCATTAGATATTTATGATAAAGAGTTTGAGTGAATTCCTCTTTGGACTGCAGTTTCCTATACAATTTTAGTATGTGTCCATTTACCAACATTGGAAATTCGGTCTCATCTATTGTCTTGATTCTGACTGCTCCATTGTCATAGATTGTATCAATGATGTATGGTCCGAGCCATTATCTTTTAAGTTTTCCTTGGAATTTTTGAAATCTAGTGTCATATAAAAATTCTCAATCTCCTTCTGTGAATTTATTTTCTTTTATATTCTTTCCGTGCCATTGCTTCCTCTGTTGTTGAATGATTTCAGTGTGGTCGAGAGCTTGTTGGCGGTGCTCATTAGATGGTTTAATTGGAGCATACACTCTTCCTAGATTGGTGAAAGTTGCATGTTTAAATGGGTTTCTATTCTTAATGTCTTGATCTCAAATTGAATAAGGAGCATTACCTTTTTCCATATACCAGATCATAGGGGGTAAAACACGTTGTTGTTTTCCATGTTGTCTTATAAGCCCAAACTGCTTCATTTAACCTATCTTCCCAATCCTGTAATACCCCAATTTTTACCCTTATGAAATATTGGCTTTTAATGTAAATATTGTATACATGCGAAGTATGTTTCCCTAGCGTGGAGCTCAAGGCCAAGGCCCCGCTAGTGTATGTTCGGATTTTATTTAAAATGGACAAGTATTTGATATTTTACTACCCATGAGCTATTAAGCCATGGAATATTGTAAATGATGTAAATAATTGATATTGCAATAAAATACCAAAACTGGCTATGGAAGCAACGAATGAGAAGGGGACATGTGTATTCCACTAAGGAGTGGTAAGGGGCTTGTGGAGATGAACCATATGCTACCAAATGTCATCTTGTGAACCCATTTGAATTTCCTTGCTGACATTTAATTCTGTTGTAAGGAAGTTGTTGAAGAATTCAGTCCATGGCTTCAATGGAGCATGGACAACCCATAAATTCGTATGGCAGATATGGGCTCTGTTTTTCTTCTACCACAAGTCACTCTACCTCATGGGAATTGGTTCTTCCTCATTCCCATTCCATTGATGAACATTCCATTATCAGTTTTCATCCATTACACATTCCCAGCAGTGAAAAAAACTAGAAATCAAAACTTTGCAAGAACCCACGTTTTGAAGAGCCATAGACGTCCAGAATTTGGCATTGACAGTAAAATACAATGAGGGATCCATAGATATGAACCTTCGGGCGAATATGAGAGTATTAGATACCCCGAAATCCATAGAAAAACCCAATTTTTATAGCCCAGAATTCCAGTGACAGGATTGAGTTAATTGATGACAGAATTGTGAGAAATCCAAGTGTGAATGATTGCACAGAGGTTGGGTTTCCTTGATAAACCCAGTGAAGGATGGAATCTCAAGGAATTAGAAGCTGGACCTTTCTATTCCCACCCTGAATAGCACTGGAGGGAAAGGACGCCTATGGGACTGTGCAGTAGAGAAGGGGACCTTCCTTGTGTTGGGTGTGGTAGGTACTGTGGGTGCCTTGACTGTTTGAATTAACTTGAGATGCATGTAGCTCTGTGATTGATCTCACTATCTTAGCATTTTCCTCCTCTGTATTTGGTATGCTTGATAAACCCAACTGCGTGTTGGCTTAGCATAGCTGTTGAGTGAAACTATGACTGTGAGTGAGCCCATCTAGTTCCTCCTTAGTGCATGCACAACCTAGCTCGGGGGTGATCTCTCAACTGAAAGAATATAGGATGAACATAGATCTATGGTTGGGTGGAATGTGTTTCTTAGATAGCCAGTTGTTTGGACAAATTCATCCCAAAGATAAGTGTTCTCTGTGTTTAAATTATATGCATTTTGTGTTTTCCATTGTGTTAAATCTGAATGATAATTATTCATGTTAATGGAATTGATATGAAGTCTGTGCATAGCATGAGAACGGGATTGATTCTCTGCATATTGAATCATCATCCACTTGTGATATATAGGTTGATGCATTATAATTGTGTGTGCAAATATGATTTAATTCTGTTGTGTTTATATTGAGTATGAACTTGCACACAGAAGTTTTTGTTTATTATGAATTTCTTAGTAATATATGGGGATGAGTTTACCAAATAGGCCTAGTAAGTTTGGTCATGTTTCCTCCCTTGCACTGGATTAACGGGAGGGGACGTGATAAATCAATTTTATGCAGTTGTACTGTCTTTGTTAGAATATTTTCAAGTTCTATGTTTGTAACTTCAGCATTCCCATTGTCTTGTGGGTTGTAGGAGGAGGACCTTCGATGTTTTATTTTGTTTCTTCTGAGAAGTTCTTCAGTCAGGTTTGATGTAAATTGTTTCCCTTAGTCGGAAACTAATTCTCTGGGAACTCCAATCTCTGGAAGATCTATTATGTGAAGAACTTTGCTACATTTGTTTCATTGGTTGTTGTGAGTGATACAACCTCAGCCCATTTAGTAAGGTAGTCCGTATAAACTAGAATGTAGTTCTTCTTATTTGAAGGTGGATTAAATGGACCGATGAAGTCAAATCCCCACTTTTCAAATGGTTCCAATGAAATTTGAGGGTGTTAGGAACCCATGTCTTTACTTTGTTAGTATATTGTTGTTGGATGCATATGCTTTGTAAGTCATCCCGCAATATTTGTTGATCCATAGTTTTTGTTATTGTTGTTGGCACATATGCTTTGTAAGTCGCCCATAGTTTGTATTCGCCCATGGTTTTGACCCGTAATAATTGTTGATCTATATTTTGTATTGGCCCATGGTTTGTATTGACACATGGTATTGACCCATGGTAATGGCACCTAGACTTAGTATATAAGTGTGTGTTGAGGCCTATGAAGGCACCGTGAAGTTAATTGTATTGAGCTTGCTCAAAGGAGGTTTCCCCCTCGAAGTGGCCCATGATTAATATAAAAGTGATTCTGAGTTCTGTTATTTCTCATATCTCATGTATTTGCATTAATTAATTATTGCAGGTTCTTCACATCTGGTATTAGAGCACTTTCTTGGGCTCGTTGGGTGGAATTTCTGCCAAATTTGTTTTTCGCATCTATTGCAGCTTCGGATTTGGGAATAATCCCTATCCGCTTAACTGTGGGAAGTACTTGGGAATAAGCCCTAAAAATCATTGTGAGGAGTACCACATGAACCCCAAAGTAGCTGGCCCATTGAGAGGACCTGCCAGCGAAAAGGGCAACGACCCCTACCTGATTGACTAGTTCCCACCCGTGAGGTAAACCAAGAGTTGTCATTTGTGGCAAAGCGGTTATTAGTTTTACCTGAGCCGTGGAATGAGGGGTACTGCCCCAATATGCAAGCCGTCAGATAGCATTGGTGGCCGAGTGAAACACCTGAACTGTTAGGAAGCCGTACATACCTGGGGTCCATATCTATTTTCAGCTGAACTGTTGCCGATCACTTCCTCTCCAGATCCAGCCATTTCAGATCTATTCTGAAAGTTGTTCTAGATCCAGTCGCTGTTTCAGATCCATCCGTTTTCGATCCCTTCCGCGCCATTGCAGTTCCATCTGTTGCGAATCCCTTCCATGCCACTGTTGCTGATCCATTTCTGGAAAAAAAAAAAAATCTATTTTTCATCCATATCTCCCTTGTTTCAACTTTGTTTTCCCTGAAACTTCACTGACATCCCTGCAATCCAATTCTGCATATTTCATTCCTGAAGACCCTCTCCCAAATTCCACTTCCCAAGACCAGAAATCTCACATTTGTCTATTTTTAGGGTTTTCCATAACTTCTTAAATTTTCACCCGATTGCCTTAAAAATTTTACCATAGAGTTCTTGCTTCTGAAATCCCCATTTTTTGCTTCCCTATCCCTCAGAAAGTGTCAAAAACCTAGTCAAACCCCAATTACCCCTCCGAGTTTTTCCCAAATCCAAATTTCCCCTTACTAAATAAGCTTGTGTTTGTGTTTTTCTATCCATTCCCCCCCCCACAAAAAAAAAAATTCCTGGTTATGGTTGTCACTCGCACATGAACAAAAACCATGGAGGAAGCACTTGCAGCCATCCAAACCAAACTCCAAGATATGGATGAAAAATTTCTCAGCCTCCATCTTCAGCATTCAGCCATGAACAATAACCGACAACCAGAATCTTCTGCAGCCACTGGGTTCTCTTCTTCCAATAATTTTCGTGGGCCAAAGCTTGATTTTCCTCGCTTCAATGGTACTGATCCAACTGGATGGATATACCGAGCAGAACAATATTTTAGTCTGCATAATACTTTTGATGTCCAGAAAGTTCCACTTGCATTCTTTCATTTGGAACAGGAAGCCCTTCAATGGTACCGTTGGTACATCAAAGCTCATCCCGAGCCAATTTGGACATATTTTTGCCAACTCCTTTTGCCACAATTTGGTGCTAGTGCTTTTGATGACTTCACAGGAGCACTCACTAAACTTCACCAAATTGGCACAGTGAGAGAGTATCAAACAGAATTGAGAAACTAGCCAATCACACAGAAGGATTGTCTGATGAATTCTACAGGAGTTGTTTTATTAGTGGTCTCAAGGATGAAATCCGCTTAGAAGTCAAAATGTTTTGTCCCAACACAATGATGGAAGTCCTAGGGTTGGCTAAGTTGGCAGAGGATAAGATCGCAGCTCAACAACGCTCCAAACCCACCTTTGTTCCCTTCAGAAATATGGGTTCCCAATGACCTCCCATCACGCTTGCTCCTCAAACAACTCCTATCAAGCATTTGTCTGAAACAAAGATGCAGGCACACCGAGAAAAAGGGATTTGCTATAATTGTGATGAGAAATTCACTTAGGGACATAGATGTGTTAAACAAAAGCTCTATCTTTTGTATGTGGATTCTCCGCCTGCCTCAAAACTTGGTGAAGAAGCTCTAGATACAGTAGATTTTCAGGTCGACATTCAGCACCCGCCTGTTGACACCCCATCTCAAGACGACCCACCTGAGATCTCTCTCCATGCTGTAACTGGCGTCACCACCCCACAAACAATGCGGGTCAGGGGATACTTCAAGAATCTCCCTCTTACCATACTTGTTCGGATATCCACATCATCTTTTTCAGGATCTTGCATGCAATTAGGGTTTGCATGCAAATTCAGGGTTTGCATGCACTTTGCATGCATCCCAGTCACCAGGTTGATGCCTCTAGCACCTTAGCCACCTCTTTCTAGCACCCGGGAGCCACTTACTTCAGTTCTTTAGCCCTCCTAGTCTGAAAGGCTCCCACTTCTCACCTACTGCCAGAGAAGGGCGCACTTTCTCACCTACCACTGCAGCTCCACTTCAGTTACATTCAGTTAGCTCCGATTCTCCCTGATTTGAGGCTAGTTTCACTCCCGACTGACTGTTTCACTTCCGTTGGACCTCCAGATTGACTAGATGACTTGTTCTGACTTCAGTTAGTCTCCCATGCGCCCCCCACTGAGCCTCCTTCCCTTAATCAGTGCTACACACTTCAGTTACACATGACACACTCAGTTAGACTCAGATTGACACCTGGATGATTGGTTCTTGTGCATTGATGACCACCACCAATTGATGATGAGGACTCCTAGTTGGAGTCAAGCTACTCCATTCAGTGATTCGAATGACCTCCTTAGGCAATTCGAATTGCTCATTGACATTATTGTATTCTATTGTAATTCATTCACCCTTTCTGGGATATTGAGCACTGCTGCATGTTTTGCACAGTTTTACACCATATTTTCTATATTCATCTGTTGTGATTGATTTACTTGTTCATTAGATCTGCTATGACTAATTTTACATGGTATCAGAGCCATTGTAGGGACAAGATCTCTTTTCTAAGGTGTTTCTACAAGAAGATTTGACTGAATTGCTCAAATTGCAAAAAAAAAAAAAAAGGTTTTGGCATGAGATATCTCAAGGGCATTCGCTCCTATGCATGCAAAGCTTGAAAATACATCCAATACCATTCCAGAAGCTTGAGTTACCACATAAATCCTGGATCTGATACATTGGACCCATTCAACATTGTTTGATCTCCAATCCCAGGTGTGATGCAACTCTAAAAGGGTGGATTGTTCGACCTCATTGTTCTTGGTTTTGATTGTGATTTGCAGGTTATTGTCTCCATCTTTTACATTCGCTACACTGTGCATGCAAGCTCATCTACATCAGTTTGAATCGCCCCTAGCAATGGAATACTCTTATTCAAAGCCTATCCTCACCCCATTCAATTATTTTGATTGGAAAGATGATATGGAGATCATATTACGTTCAAAAGGTTACTACTGAGTCACTCTTGGTCTTGAATTGGAGCCAAGCAATCTATCAGATAGAACAAAACACTACAACAAGCTTGATTAAGCTTATGGTCTTCTTTGTCTCTCCATCTCCAAAGATCTTCACTTCCATCTCAGCAGATTGAAGACTCCAAAAGCCATATGGGAGCAACTTGAAACACTATTTGGCAAGCAGGATGAGCTTAGGGCTTTTCAATTAGAGAATGAATTGATTGCCCTTAGTCCTGAGAATTTCAAGACCATTAATGAATTCTTCACAAAATTCAAGAACTTGAACTTGCAATTGAAGAACAGTGGAGTTATCAAAGAGGATAAACAATTGATCCTCTCCATTCTCAACAAGCTTGGTAAATATTATTCGGTATTTGTCTCCACTTTCAATTCCGGTCGGCTAACTACCCTGAATTGGAAGATGCCTACCTTGAATGCCTTCATTGAGTCCATCACAAAAGAGCATGACAAGTAGATTGTGTGTGTGCACAATAATTTAATGTTAAAATAATAATTTTAAAAAATAAAATATGTGAACATGATCTAGACAGAATGTACTAGTGCCACGCTAGTGCTTACATATTTTTCTTCTAATTTTTCTCGATAAATTATATTTATTATTATTTTTCGAAACTGACCAATGAATATTTCAATCCCATTTTGCACACATGTGTGTGTGTGCACCAAATCTTTTGATTGTTTACATAATTTGAAAAACTAAAAATACCCTTTTGAAGATGACGCACTTAACTAGTGCTTGTGTATTTTTTCAATTTTTTTGGATGTGTATTTTGAATGTTGTTGATTTATCTTTGAGCTCAATCGAAGTTGTCGGCAGGCTTTTTTAGGGCAAGTTTTAGTAGAAATTTAAAAACAAAAGACATACGAAGATAAAAAATCGTAAATTTTATGTATATGGATAGAGGATTCATTGACGAATCCAATGGTATCAAGTCCGCCCATTAATGTGCATTAATGACATAGTTTAAGCCTCTGAAAGGAAACACAACTTTCTTCCTGTAGTGAAAAGGGCTCTCAGCCTGTTTTTTAGGCCCTCGATTGAGCTATTTAAAATACCTCGATTGAGGGTTAAATATGACCTCAATCAAGGGTTCTACATAGACCTCAATCAAGGTAATTTAAAATCCCTGATCAAGCAAATTGCTTGATCGAGGGCATACAAAACAATTTGGGGGACTTTTTTTTATTTTTTTCAAAAGCTAGATCGAGCTTTCAAAAGTTGGATCGAGCTTTCAAAAGCTAGATCGAGCTTTTAAAAGCTAGAGCGAGGTCTTGTTTCAAACCTCAATCGAGGTTTTGATAGCTCGATTATAGTCTTGTTTCAACCCTCGATCGAGGTCATTTCAAGCCCTCGATTGAGGTATTGTAAAACCCTCGATCGAGCTTTTTAAACCTTGATCGAGGGCTTGAAAATACCTCGATTGAGGGTTTGAAAAACAATTTTTTTGGGTTCCGCTTGCCAAAAATCGTGAACTAGCTTCGTGGATTCACCCATTATTGAAATGGATGAATATCACAAAAATTGAGGGTGGCGGACCAGATGACGTACTTGCTTGTTCAGGGTCGAACGCCGGATTGCTAACTGAGTACTGAATCCTTCATGCTGCGCCCGCTTTGCTGAAGTTCTGAAATCTTTTGTATATGCTGGTTAGATTTGATTACTTATTCCTATCCCACGTTCGTCTTATTCCCCCATATTTCTTGTTATTTATGCGTTATCCTTTAAACATTTCATGCCATGCTGGTGTTTGATATGAAAGGACATGGTGGGATATAAAGGTCATCATTTCTTAATTTGTATCGGCAATCATTACCCAGTATGGTTACTTTGAGCCGTGTTCCGCCATTTTTTCTAAAGGGAGTTGTCCTCGGCTCTGAATTATTCCTTCTGTAAGGAGAAATTGATTTGACCAAAAATGGAAACAAAGGATTTAGAAATTCCCTTTTTGTGCCTAGCGTACCTTGGTTGTTGACGTGGATATTTTTGCAGTAACTTGGAGTTCTGTAGTTGATTTTGTCTTTGTCTGTAGCTTTATTTGTCAGTTCTGTAGTTGTGCTCGTGTGATGTCTTTTGCTGCTTCGGTTGAAATGTTGTTTCTTTCCATTTGTGCTGACTCGCTTGATATTTTGTTTGTTTGTTGGATATATTTTGTTCGTTTGCTTGAGATGATGGCTCGCTTGACATATTTTGCTGCTTGGTTGATTTGCTGGTTTGTTTGAGATGTTGGCTCACTTGATATATTTTGTTGCTTTGATTTGCTAGTTTGTTTGAGATGCTGGGTTGCTTGATATCTTCTACTGCTTTGGTTGATTTGCTGCTTTGCTTGAGGTAGGCTCTTTTTCTGTTTTATTTTTCTTATTTTTATGTTTATTTATTTTTATTTATTTTCTCTTTTTTTTCATGATATATATATATATATATATATATTTAGTTTAATTGGA
This sequence comes from Larix kaempferi, assembly GCA_027924585.1. NCBI lineage: Eukaryota > Viridiplantae > Streptophyta > Pinopsida > Pinales > Pinaceae > Larix > Larix kaempferi. Next base: position 2,166,922 of record BSBM01000851.1, on the reverse strand, counting down.
GGACGTGTACGTCCTCTAGTAGCATTAGATATTTATGATAAAGAGTTTGAGTGAATTCCTCTTTGCACTGCAGTTTCCTATACAATTTTAGTATGTGTCCATTTACCAACATTGGAAATTCGGTCTCATCTATTGTCTTGATTCTGACTGCTCCATTGTCATAGATTGTATCAATGATGTATGGTCCGAGCCATTATCTTTTAAGTTTTCCTTGGAATTTTTGAAATCTAGTGTCATATAAAAATTCTCAATCTCCTTCTGTGAATTTATTTTCTTTTATATTCTTTCCGTGCCATTGCTTCCTCTGTTGTTGAATGATTTCAGTGTGGTCGAGAGCTTGTTGGCGGTGCTCATTAGATGGTTTAATTGGAGCATACACTCTTCCTAGATTGGTGAAAGTTGCATGTTTAAATGGGTTTCTATTCTTAATGTCTTGATCTCAAATTGAATAAGGAGCATTACCTTTTTCCATATACCAGATCATAGGGGGTAAAACACGTTGTTGTTTTCCATGTTGTCTTATAAGCCCAAACTGCTTCATTTAACCTGTCTGCCCAATCCTGTAATACCCCAATTTTTACCCTTATGAAATATTGGCTTTTAATGTAAATATTGTATACATGCGAAGTATGTTTCCCTAGCGTGGAGCTCAAGGCCAAGGCCCCGCTAGTGTATGTTCGGATTTTATTTAAAATGGACAAGTATTTGATATTTTACTACCCATGAGCTATTAAGCCATGGAATATTGTAAATGATGTAAATAATTGATATTGCAATAAAATACCAAAACTGGCTATGGAAGCAACGAATGAGAAGGGGACATGTGTATTCCACTAAGGAGTGGTAAGGGGCTTGTGGAGATGAACCATATGCTACCAAATGTCATCTTGTGAACCCATTTGAATTTCCTTGCTGACATTTAATTCTGTTGTAAGGAAGTTGTTGAAGAATTCAGTCCATGGCTTCAATGGAGCATGGACAACCCATAAATTCGTATGGCAGATATGGGCTCTGTTTTTCTTCTACCACAAGTCACTCTACCTCATGGGAATTGGTTCTTCCTCATTCCAATTCCATTGATGAACATTCCATTATCAGTTTTCATCCATTACACATTCCCAGCAGTGAAAAATACTAGAAATCAAAACTTTGCAAGAACCCACGTTTTGAAGAGCCATAGACGTCCAGAATTTGGCATTGACAGTAAAATACAATGAGGGATCCATAGATATGAACCTTCGGGCGAATATGAGAGTATTAGATACCCCGAAATCCATAGAAAAACCCAATTTTTATAGCCCAGAATTCCAGTGACAGGATTGAGTTAATTGATGACAGAATTGTGAGAAATCCAAGTGTGAATGATTGCACAGAGGTTGGGTTTGCTTGATAAACCCAGTGAAGGATGGAATCTCAAGGAATTAGAAGTTGGACCTTTCTATTCCCACCCTGAATAGCACTGGAGGGAAAGGACGCCTATGGGACTGTGCAGTAGAGAAGGGGACCTTCCTTGTGTTGGGTGTGGTAGGTACTGTGGGTGCCTTGACTGTTTGAATTAACTTGAGATGCATGTAGCTCTGTGATTGATCTCACTATCTTAGCATTTTCCTCCTCTGTATTTGGTATGCTTGATAAACCCAACTGCGTGTTGGCTTAGCATAGCTGTTGAGTGAAACTATGACTGTGAGTGAGCCCATCTAGTTCCTCCTTAGTGCATGCACAACCTAGCTCGGGGGTGATCTCTCAACTGAAAGAATATAGGATGAACATAGATCTATGGTTGGGTGGAATGTTGTTCTTAGATAGCCAGTTGTTTGGACAAATTCATCCCAAAGATAAGTGTTCTCTGTGTTTAAATTATATGCATTTTGTGTTTTCCATTGTGTTAAATCTGAATGATAATTATTCATGTTAATGGAATTGATATGAAGTCTGTGCATAGCATGAGAACGGGATTGATTCTCTGCATATTGAATCATCATCCACTTGTGATATATAGGTTGATGCATTATAATTGTGTGTGCAAATATGATTTAATTCTGTTGTGTTTATATTGAGTATGAACTTGCACACAGAAGTTTTTGTTTATTATGAATTTCTTAGTAATATATGGGGATGAGTTTACCAAATAGGCCTAGTAAGTTTGGTCATGTTTCCCCATTTTTTGCTTCCCTATCCCTCAGAAAGTGTCAAAAACCTAGTCAAACCCCAATTACCCCTCCGAGTTTTTCCCAAATCCAAATTTCCCCTTACTAAATAAGCTTGTGTTTGTGTTTTTCTATCCATTCCCACCCCCACAAAAAAAAAAATCCTGGTTATGGTTGTCACTCGCACAGGAACAAAAACCATGGAGGAAGCACTTGCAGCCATCCAAACCAAACTCCAAGATCTGGATGAAAAATTTCTCAGCCTCCATCTTCAGCATTCAGCCATGAACAATAACCGACAACCAGAATCTTCTGCAGCCACTGGGTTCTCTTCTTCCAATAATTTTCGTGGGCCAAAGCTTGATTTTCCTCGCTTCAATGGTACTGATCCAACTGGATGGATATACCGAGCAGAACAATATTTTAGTCTGCATAATACTTTTGATGTCCAGAAAGTTCCACTTGCATTCTTTCATTTGGAATAGGAAGCCCTTCAATGGTACCGTTGGTACATCAAAGCTCATCCCGAGCCAATTTGGACATATTTTTGCCAACTCCTTTTGCCACAATTTGGTCCTAGTGCTTTTGATGACTTCACAGGAGCACTCACTAAACTTCACCAAATTGGCACAGTGAGAGAGTATCAAACAGAATTGAGAAACTAGCCAATCACACAGAAGGATTGTCTGTTGAATTCTACAGGAGTTGTTTTATTAGTGGTCTCAAGGATGAAATCCGCTTAGAAGTCAAAATGTTTTGTCCCAACACAATGATGGAAGTCCTAGGGTTGGCTAAGTTGGCAGAGGATAAGATCGCAGCTCAACAACGCTCCAAACCCACCTTTGTTCCCTTCAGAAATATGGGTTCCCAATGACCTCCCATCACGCTTGCTCCTCAAACAACTCCTATCAAGCATTTGTCTGAAACAAAGATGCAGGCACACCGAGAAAAAGGGATTTGCTATAATTGTGATGAGAAATTCACTTAGGGACATAGATGTGTTCAACAAAAGCTCTATCTTTTGTATGTGGATTCTCCGCCTGCCTCAAAACTTGGTGAAGAAGCTCTAGATACAGTAGATGTTCAGGTCGACATTCAGCACCCGCCTGTTGACACCCCATCTCAAGACGACCCACCTGAGATCTCTCTCCATGCTGTAACTGGCGTCACCACCCCACAAACAATGCGGGTCAGGGGATACTTCAAGAATCTCCCTCTTACCATACTTGTTCGGATATCCACATCATCTTTTTCAGGATCTTGCATGCAATTAGGGTTTGCATGCAAATTCTAGGGTTTGCATGCACTTTGCATGCATCCCAGTCACCAGGTTGATGCCTCTAGCACCTTAGCCACCTCTTTCTAGCACCCGGGAGCCACTTACTTCAGTTCTTTAGCCCTCCTAGTCTGAAAGGCTCCCACTTCTCACCTACTTCCAGAGAAGGGCGCACTTTCTCACCTACCACTGCAGCTCCACTTCAGTTACATTCAGTTAGCTCCGATTCTCCCTGATTTGAGGCTAGTTTCACTCCCGACTGACTGTTTCACTTCCGTTGGACCTCCAGATTGACTAGATGACTTGTTCTGACTTCAGTTAGTCTCCCATGCGCCCCCCACTGAGCCTCCTTCCCTTAATCAGTGCTACACACTTCAGTTACACATGACACACTCAGTTAGACTCAGATTGACACCTGGATGACTGGTTCTTGTGCATTGATGACCACCACCGATTGATGATGAGGAATCCTAGTTGGAGTCAAGCTACTCCATTCAGTGATTCGAATGACCTCCTTAGGCAATTCGAATTGCTCATTGACATTATTGTATTCTATTGTAATTCATTCACCCTTTCTGGGATATTGAGCACTGCTGCATGTTTTGCACAGTTTTACACCATATTTTCTATATTCATCTGTTGTGATTGATTTACTTGTTCATTAGATCTGCTATGACTAATTTTACATGGTATCAGAGCCATTGTAGGGACAATATATCTTTTCTAAGGTGTTTCTACAAGAAGATTTGACTGAATTGCTCAAATTGCAAAAAAAAAAAAAAGGTTTTGGCATGAGATATCTCAAGGGCATTCACTCCTATGCATGCAAAGCTTGAAAATACATCCAATACCATTCCAGAAGCTTGAGTTACCACATAAATCCTGGATCTGATACATTGGACCCATTCAACATTATTTGATCTCCAATCCCAGGTGTGATGCAACTCTAAAAGGGTGGATTGTTCGACCTCATTGTTCTTGGTTTTATTGTGATTTGCAGGTTATTGTCTCCATCTTTTGCATTTGCTACACTGTGCATGCAAGCTCATCTACATCAGTTTGAATCGCCCCTAGCAATGGAATACTCTTATTCAAAGCCTATCCTCACCCCATTCAATTATTTTGATTGGAAAGATGATATGGAGATCATATTACGTTCAAAAGGTTACTACTGAGTCACTCTTGGTCTTGAATTGGAGCCAAGCAATCTGTCAGATAGAACAAAACACTACAACAAGCTTGATTAAGCTTATGGTCTTCTTTGTCTCTCCATCTCCAAAGATCTTCACTTCCATCTCAGCAGATTGAAGACTCCAAAAGCCATATGGGAGCAACTTGAAACACTATTTGGCAAGCAGGATGAGCTTAGGGCTTTTCAATTAGAGAATGAATTGATTGCCCTTAGTCCTGAGAATTTCAAGACCATTAATGAATTCTTCACAAAATTCAAGAACTTGAACTTGCAATTGAAGAACAGTGGAGTTATCAAAGAGGATAAACAATTGATCCTCTCCATTCTCAGCAAGCTTGGTAAATATTATTCGGTATTTGTCTCCACTTTCAATTCCGGTCGGCTAACTACCCTGAATTGGAAGATGCCTACCTTGAATGCCTTCATTGAGTCCGTCACAAAAGAGCATGACAAGTAGATTGTGTGTGTGCACAATAATTTAATGTTAAAATAATAATTTTAAAAAATAAAATATGTGAACATGATCTAGACAGAATGTACTAGTGCCACGCTAGTGCTTACATATTTTTCTTCTAATTTTTCTCGATAAATTATATTTATTATTATTTTTCGAAACTGACCAATGAATATTTCAATCCCATTTTGCACACATGTGTGTGTGTGCACCAAATCTTTTGATTGTTTACATAATTTGAAAAACTAAAAATACCCTTTTGAAGATGACGCACTTAACTAGTGCTTGTGTATTTTTTCAATTTTTTTGGATGTGTATTTTGAATGTTGTTGATTTATCTTTGAGCTCAATCGAAGTTGTCGGCAGGCTTTTTTAGGGCAAGTTTTAGTAGAAATTTAAAAACAAAAGACATACGAAGATAAAAAATCGTAAATTTTATGTATATGGATAGAGGATTCATTGACGAATCCAATGGTATCAAGTCCGCCCATTAATGTGCATTAATGACATAGTTTAAGCCTCTGAAAGGCAACACAACTTTCTTCCTGTAGTGAAAAGGGCTCTCAGCCTGTTTTTTAGGCCCTCGATTGAGCTATTTAAAATACCTCGATTGAGGGTTAAATATGACCTCAATCAAGGGTTCTACATAGACCTCAATCAAGGTAATTTAAAATCCTTGATCAAGCAAATTGCTTGATTGAGGGCATACAAAACAATTTGGGGGACTTTTTTATATTTTTTTCAAAATCTAGATCGAGCTTTCAAAAGTTGGATCGAGCTTTCAAAAGCTAGATCGAGCTTTTAAAAGCTAGAGCGAGGTCTTGTTTCAAACCTCAATCGAGGTTTTGATAGCTCGATTATAGTCTTGTTTCAACCCTCGATCGAGGTCATTTCAAGCCCTCGATTGAGGTATTGTAAAACCCTCGATCGAGCTTTTTAAACCTTGATCGAGGGCTTGAAAATACCTCGATTGAGGGTTTGAAAAACAATTTTTTTGGGTTCCGCTTGCCAAAAATCGTGAACTAGCTTCGTGGATTCACCCATTATTGAAATGGATGAATATCACAAAAATTGAGGGTGGCGGACCAGATGACGTACTTGCTTGTTCAAGGTCGAACGCCGGATTGCTAACTGAGTACTGAATCCTTCATGCTGCGCCCGCTTTGCTGAAGTTCTGAAATCTTTTGTATATGCTGGTTAGATTTGATTACTTATTCCTATCCCACGTTCGTCTTATTCCCCCATATTTCTTGTTATTTATGCGTTATCCTTTCAACATTTCATGCCATGCTGGTGTTTGATATGAAAGGACATGGTGGGATATAAAGGTCATCATTTCTTAATTTGTATCGGCAATCATTACCCAGTATGGTTACTTTGAGCCGTGTGCCGCCATTTTTTCTAAAGGGAGTTGTCCTCGGCTCTGAATTATTCCTTCTGTAAGGAGAAATTGATTTGACCAAAAATGGAAACAAAGGATTTAGAAATTCCCTTTTTGTGCCTAGCGTACCTTGGTTGTTGATGTGGATATTTTTGCAGTAACTTGGAGTTCTGTAGTTGATTTTGTCTTTGTCTGTAGCTTTATTTGTCAGTTCTGTAGTTGTGCTCGTGTGATGTCTTTTGTTGCTTTGGTTGAAATGTTGTTTCTTTCCATTTGTGCTGACTCGCTTGATATTTTGTTTGTTTGTTGGATATATTTTGTTCGTTTGCTTGAGATGATGGCTCGCTTGATATATTTTGTTGCTTTGATTTGCTAGTTTGTTTGAGATGCTGGGTTGCTTGATATCTTCTACTGCTTTGGTTGATTTGCTGCTTTGCTTGAGGTAGGCTCTTTTTCTGTTTTATTTTTCTTATTTTTATGTTTATTTATTTTTATTTATTTTCTCTTTTTTTTCATGATATATATATATATATATATATATATTTAGTTTAATTGGAGGACGTTGTTGTTTTCCATGTTGTCTTATAAGCCCAAACTGCTTCATTTAACCTGTCTGCCCAATCCTGTAATACCCCAATTTTTACCCTTATGAAATATTGGCTTTTAATGTAAATATTGTATACATGCGAAGTATGTTTCCCTAGCGTGGAGCTCAAGGCCAAGGCCCCGCTAGTGTATGTTCGGATTTTATTTAAAATTGACAAGTATTTGATATTTTACTACCCATGAGCTATTAAGCCATGGAATATTGTAAATGATGTAAATAATTGATATTGCAATAAAATACCAAAACTGGCTATGGAAGCAACGAATGAGAAGGGGACATGTGTATTCCACTAAGGAGTGGTAAGGGGCTTGTGGAGATGAACCATATGCTACCAAATGTCATCTTGTGAACCCATTTGAATTTCCTTGCTAACATTTAATTCTGTTGTAAGGAAGTTGTTGAAGAATTCAGTCCATGGCTTCAATGGAGCATGGACAACCCATAAATTCGTATGGAAGATATGGGCTCTGTTTTTCTTCTACCACAAGTCACTCTACCTCATGGGAATTGGTTCTTCCTCATTCCCATTCCATTGATGAACATTCCATTATCAGTTTTCATCCATTACACATTCCCAGCAGTGAAAAAAACTAGAAATCACAACTTTGCAAGAACCCACGTTTTGAAGAGCCATAGACGTCCAGAATTTGGCATTGACAGTAAAATACAATGAGGGATCCATAGATATGAACCTTCGGGCGAATATGAGAGTATTAGATACCCCGAAATCCATAGAAAAACCCAATTTTTATAGCCCAGAATTCCAGTGACAGGATTGAGTTAATTGATGACAGAATTGTGAGAAATCCAAGTGTGAATGATTGCACAGAGGTTGGGTTTGCTTGATAAACCCAGTGAAGGATGGAATCTCAAGGAATTAGAAGTTGGACCTTTCTATTCCCACCCTGAATAGCACTGGAGGGAAAGGACGCCTATGGGACTGTGCAGTAGAGAAGGGGACCTTCCTTGTGTTGGGTGTGGTAGGTACTGTGGGTGCCTTGACTGTTTGAATTAACTTGAGATGCATGTAGCTCTGTGATTGATCTCACTATCTTAGCATTTTCCTCCTCTGTATTTGGTATGCTTGATAAACCCAACTGCGTGTTGGCTTAGCATAGCTGTTGAGTGAAACTATGACTGTGAGTGAGCCCATCTAGTTCCTCCTTAGTGCATGCACAACCTAGCTCGGGGGTGATCTCTCAACTGAAAGAATATAGGATGAACATAGATCTATGGTTGGGTGGAATGTTGTTCTTAGATAGCCAGTTGTTTGGACAAATTCATCCCAAAGATAAGTGTTCTCTGTGTTTAAATTATATGCATTTTGTGTTTTCCATTGTGTTAAATCTGAATGATAATTATTCATGTTAATGGAATTGATATGAAGTCTGTGCATAGCATGAGAACGGGATTGATTCTCTGCATATTGAATCATCATCCACTTGTGATATATAGGTTGATGCATTATAATTGTGTGTGCAAATATGATTTAATTCTGTTGTGTTTATATTGAGTATGAACTTGCACACAGAAGTTTTTGTTTATTATGAATTTCTTAGTAATATATGGGGATGAGTTTACCAAATAGGCCTAGTAAGTTTGGTCATGTTTCCTCCCTTGCACTGGATTAACGGGAGGGGACGTGATAAATCAATTTTATGCAGTTGTACTGTCTTTGTTAGAATATTTTCAAGTTCTATGTTTGTAACTTCAGCATTCCCATTGTCTTGTGGGTTGTAGGAGGAGGACCTTCGATGTTTTATTTTGTTTCTTCTGAGAAGTTCTTCAATCAGGTTTGATGTAAATTGTTTCCCTTAGTCGGAAACTAATTCTCTGGGAACTCCAATCTCTGGAAGATCTATTATGTGAAGAACTTTGCTACATTTCTTTCATTGGTTTTTGTGAGTGATACAACCTCAGCCCATTTAGTAAGGTAGTCCGTACAAACTAGAATGTAGTTCTTCTTATTTGAAGGTGGATTAAATGAACCGATGAAGTCAAATCCCCACTATTCAAATGGTTCCAATGAAATTTGAGGGTGTTAGGAACCCATGTCTTTACTTTGTTAGTATATTGTTGTTGGATGCATATGCTTTGTAAGTCATCCCGCAATATTTGTTGATCCATAGTTTTTGTTATTGTTGTTGGCACATATGCTTTGTAAGTCGCCCATAGTTTTGTTGATCCATAGTTTGTATTGGCCCATGGTTTTAACCCGTAATAATTATTGATCTATATTTTGTATTGGCCCATGGTTTGTATTGACACATGGTATTGACCCATGGTAATGGCACCTAGACTTAGTATATAAGTGTGTGTTGAGGCCTATGAAGGCACCGTGAAGTTAATTGTATTGAGCTTGCTCAAAGGAGGTTTCCCCCTCGAAGTGGCCCATGATCAATATAAAAGTGATTCTGAGTTCTGTTATTTCTCATATCTCATGTATTTGCATTAATTAATTATTGCAGGTTCTTCACATCTGGTATTAGAGCACTTTCTTGGGCTCGTTGGGTGGAATTTCTGCCAAATTTGTTTTTCGCATCTATTGCAGCTTCGGATTTGGGAATAATCCCTATCCGCTTAACTGTGGGAAGTACTTGGGAATAAGCCCTAAAAATCATTGTGAGGAGTACCACATGAACCCCAAAGTAGCTGGCCCATTGAGAGGACCTGCCAGCGAAAAGGGCAACGACCCCTACCTGATTGACTAGTTCCCACCCGTGAGGTAAACCAAGAGTTGTCATTTGTGGCAAAGCGGTTATTAGTTTTACCTGAGCCGTGGAGTGAGGGGTACTGCCCCAATATGCAAGCCGTCAGATAGCATTGGTGGCCGAGTGAAACACCTGAACTGTTAGGAAGCCGTACATACCTGGGGTCCATATCTATTTTCAGCTGAACTGTTGCCGATCACTTCCTCTCCAGATCCAGCCATTTCAGATCTATTCTGAAAGTTGTTCTAGATCCAGTCGTTGTTTCAGATCCATCCGTTTTCGATCCCTTCCGCGCCATTGCAGTTCCATCTGTTGCGAATCCCTTCCATGCCACTGTTGCTGATCCATTTCTGGAAAAAAAAAAAATCTATTTTTCATCCATATCTCCCTTGTTTCAACTTTGTTTTCCCTGAAACTTCACTGACATCCCTGCAATCCAATTCTGCATATTTCATTCCTGAAGACCCTCTCCCAAATTCCACTTCCCAAGACCAGAAATCTCACATTTGTCTATTTTTAGGGTTTTCCATAACTTCTTAAATTTTCACCCGATTGCCTTCAAATTTTACCATAGAGTTCTTGCTTCTGAAATCCCCATTTTTTGCTTCCCTATCCCTCAGAAAGTGTCAAAAACCTAGTCAAACCCCAATTACCCCTCTGAGTTTTTCCCAAATCCAAATTTCCCCTTACTAAATAAGCTTGTGTTTGTGTTTTTCTATCCATTCCCACCCCCACAAAAAAAAAAAAAATCCTGGTTATGGTTGTCACTCGCACAGGAAAAAAAACCATGGAGGAAGCACTTGCAGCCATCCAAACCAAACTCCAAGATCTGGATGAAAAATTTCTCAGCCTCCATCTTCAGCATTCAGCCATGAACAATAACCGACAACCAGAATCTTCTGCAGCCACTGGGTTCTCTTCTTCCAATAATTTTCGTGGGCCAAAGCTTGATTTTCCTCGCTTCAATGGTACTGATCCAACTGGATGGATATACCGAGCAGAACAATATTTTAGTCTGCATAATACTTTTGATGTCCAGAAAGTTCCACTTGCATTCTTTCATTTGGAATAGGAAGCCCTTCAATGGTACCGTTGGTACATCAAAGCTCATCCCGAGCCAATTTGGACATATTTTTGCCAACTCCTTTTGCCACAATTTGGTCCTAGTGCTTTTGATGACTTCACAGGAGCACTCACTAAACTTCACCAAATTGGCACAGTGAGAGAGTATCAAACAGAATTGAGAAACTAGCCAATCACACAGAAGGATTGTCTGATGAATTCTACAGGAGTTGTTTTATTAGTGGTCTCAAGGATGAAATCCGCTTAGAAGTCAAAATGTTTTGTCCCAACACAATGATGGAAGTCCTAGGGTTGGCTAAGTTGGCAGAGGATAAGATCGCAGCTCAACAACGCTCCAAACCCACCTTTGTTCCCTTCAAAAATATGGGTTCCCAATGACCTCCCATCACGCTTGCTCCTCAAACAACTCCTATCAAGCATTTGTCTGAAACAGAGATGCAGGCACACCGAGAAAAAGGGATTTGCTATAATTGTGATGAGAAATTCACTTAGGGACATAGATGTGTTCAACAAAAGCTCTATCTTTTGTATGTGGATTCTCCGCCTGCCTCAAAACTTGGTGAAGAAGCTCTAGATACAGTAGATGTTCAGGTCGACATTTAGCACCCACCTGTTGACACCCCATCTCAAGACGACCCACCTGAGATCTCTCTCCATGCTGTAACTGGCGTCACCACCCCACAAACAATGCAGGTCAGGGGATACTTCAAGAATCTCCCTCTTACCATACTTGTTCGGATATCCACATCATCTTTTTCAGGATCTTGCATGCAATTAGGGTTTGCATGCAAATTCTAGGGTTTGCATGCACTTTGCATGCATCCCAGTCACCAGGTTGATGCCTCTAGCACCTTAGCCACCTCTTTCTAGCACCCGGGAGCCACTTACTTCAGTTCTTTAGCCCTCCTAGTCTGAAAGGCTCCCACTTCTCACCTATTGCCAGAGAAGGGCGCACTTTCTCACCTACCACTGCAGCTCCACTTCAGTTACATTCAGTTAGCTCCGATTCTCCCTGATTTGAGGCTAGTTTCACTCCCGACTGACTGTTTCACTTCCGTTGGACCTCCAGATTGACTAGATGACTTGTTCTGACTTCAGTTAGTCTCCCATGCGCCCCCCACTGAGCCTCCTTCCCTTCATCAGTGCTACACACTTCAGTTACACATGACACACTCAGTTAGACTCAGATTGACACCTGGATGACTGGTTCTTGTGCATTGATGACCACCACCGATTGATGATGAGGACTCCTAGTTGGAGTCAAGCTACTCCATTCAGTGATTCGAATGACCTCCTTAGGCAATTCGAATTGCTCATTGACATTATTGTATTCTATTGTAATTCATTCACCCTTTCTGGGATATTGAGCACTGCTGCATGTTTTGCACAGTTTTACACCATATTTTCTATATTCATCTGTTGTGATTGATTTACTTGTTCATTAGATCTGCTATGACTAATTTTACATGGTATCAGAGCCATTGTAGGGACAAGATCTCTTTTCTAAGGTGTTTCTACAAGAAGATTTGACTGAATTGCTCAAATTGCAAAAAAAAAAAAAAAAAGGTTTTGGCATGAGATATCTCAAGGGCATTCGCTCCTATGCATGCAAAGCTTGAAAATACATCCAATACCACTCCAGAAGCTTGAGTTACCACATAAATCCTGGATCTGATACATTGGACCCATTCAACATTGTTTGATCTCCAATCCCAGGTGTGATGCAACTCTAAAAGGGTGGATTGTTCGACCTCATTGTTCTTGGTTTTATTGTGATTTGCAGGTTATTGTCTCCATCTTTTGCATTCGCTACACTGTGCATGCAAGCTCATCTACATCAGTTTGAATCGCCCCTAGCAATGGAATACTCTTATTCAAAGCCTATCCTCACCCCATTCAATTATTTTGATTGGAAAGATGATATGGAGATCATATTACGTTCAAAAGGTTACTACTGAGTCACTCTTGGTCTTGAATTGGATCCAAGCAATCTATCAGATAGAACAAAACACTACAACAAGCTTGATTAAGCTTATGGTCTTCTTTGTCTCTCCATCTCCAAAGATCTTCACTTCCATCTCAGCAGATTGAAGACTCCAAAAGCCATATGGGAGCAACTTGAAACACTATTTGGCAAGCAGGATGAGCTTAGGGCTTTTCAATTAGAGAATGAATTGATTGCCCTTAGTCCTGAGAATTTCAAGACCATTAATGAATTCTTCACAAAATTCAAGAACTTGAACTTGCAATTGAAGAATAGTGGATTTATCAAAGAGGATAAACAATTGATCCTCTCCATTCTCAGCAAGCTTGGTAAATATTATTCGGTATTTGTCTCCACTTTCAATTCCGGTCAGCTAACTACCCTGAATTGGAAGATGCCTACCTTGAATGCCTTCATTGAGTCCGTCACAAAAGAGCATGACAAGTTGATTCAAATGGGGTCCATAAGCTCCAAAGATTCAGCCCTATATGTTCAAGGACCCAAGATCTCGAATGGTAAAGGAAAGCAAAAGAAGGAGAAGCCCAAATTCGAGCCTCACAAGCAAAAAGAGAAGGGCAAACAAATGGATGCACCATCCAGTTCGAAGTTAAAGCAAAAGGCAAAATAAGGTAACCAAAAATCTAAATGTACTTATTGCAACCGTGGATTTCATCCCGAAAGTTCATGTATGAAGAAGACTATAGATCAAATGGCCCTCCTTTTGGAAAAGAACAACATAACTCTTCCCGACGGTGCAAGGAAGAAGGATAGGAATGATGATCATGAAAGAGGACAAGCACTCATGGCAAGTGTTTTGAAGCCCACTACTCTCTTGATAGATTCGGGTGCATCAAATCATATGGCTGCAAATATTGATTCTTTTTCTTCATTCGATCCAAACAGCTCCATCCCCATCCATTTGGGAGATGACTCAAAAATTTCTTCAAAGGGAAAATGTACGATTCATGTAGATCATGGAAGCTTTCAGAATGTTCTCTATGTGCCTTCGTTGGCTTCAAATCTTCTTTCTGTGTATCAAATGACACACACTGGTGAACCGAAGCAAGTTACATTCAGCCCTAATATAGTTGAAATTTCTGATATCAAAAGTGGAAGACTTTTTGCAGTCGGAAAGGCAAACCACATTGCAAAATGCTATGAGTTTTCACACTTTATTCCGCTTGCAAAGCCCACTGCTCTATGCACACATGGTAATGAAGTTAGTAGGATTTGGCATGAAAGATTTGGACATATTAATTATAAGTATTTGCTGCTGTTATCAAACAAATCCATGGTAGATGGTCTTCCACAACTCCGTTCCTCGAAGGGGATATGCACCGGTTGCATTATTGGGAAGCACCCCGAGCATAGATTCGACCGCGGAAAAGCTAGCAGAGCTTCTACAGTTTTGGGGTTGATCCATTCTGATATTTGTGGTTCGCTGCCCCATATGTCATTAAATGGTTCAAGGTATGTTTTGACATTTATTGACGATTTTTCCCACTTTACATGGGTATTCTTTCTCAAAAACAAGTCAGAAGTGCTTGGAAAATTCAAGGATTTTAAGGCTTCTGTTGAGACCGCCACTGACAGCAAGATCAAAGCTCTTATATCTGATAATGGTGGGGAATATATCAAGTCCGAGTTGCTGCAAATTTGTGCCCAAAGAGGAATTCAGATCTAACATACAGTTCCCTACACACCCCAGCAGAACGGTGTAGCGGAAAGGAAAAATCGGTCACTGAAAGAGATGGCTACATGCATGATTGAATCAAAAGGTTTGGCTGCAAATATTTGGGCTGAAGCAATCAATGTTGCTGCATACATACAGAACCATGTTCCACATTCATCCGTGAAAGGTATGACTCCTTTCGAAGCATTCTTTGGTCACAAACCGGATGTGTCAAATTTGAGAGTTTTTGGCTCTACTGCATGGGCTAGAATTCCTTCCAAGAAGAGACGAGCTTTGGATCCACAAAGTATCGAGTGCATACTAATAGGATATGGGGAAGAATCAAAAGCATATAAACTCATGGATATCTGATCTAAAAAGATATTCATAGAGCGCAGTGTGCAATTTGAAGAACCGCTTCAAGAATTGCAACTAGTCGAGGAAGAGACTGCTGATTCATCGCCTTCACCAGAAGAAGATCCGTGCAGCGATAATGAAGGTATGAGTTCTGATATTTCTGATATTGTAGCAGCATATGATGATCATGACATATCAAGTTCAGAATCCGACCATCATGACCCTCCTCAGTTACCAAAGTGGGCCCAAAACACTCTTCAATTTGCTGGTTCGAACCTTGGAAATCCTGCTGATCCGAGACGAACAAGAGCAGACTTTCAAAGAGCAAGTATGGCTCTTTCTATTTCTGATCCATTAATTCCTGAGATTTGTTATTTGATGGCTGGTTCAGATCCCACATCATACTATTCTTCCCACCGAGATCTGAGATGGCAAAGTGCCATGGATGAAGAGTACAATTCTCTTCAAAAGAACAACACTTGGGAGCTAGTTTCTCTTCCACCTGGAAGAAAATTAGTAAAGTGTAAATGGGTCTACCGCACGAAAGTTGCTGCTGATGGCTCTATCAGTAAATACAAAGCAAGGTTGGTGGCAAAATGTTTCTCCCAAGTCCAAGGAGTGGACTACACTGAGACCTTTGCACCGGTTGCAAAGATGGATTCCATCCGCCTTGTTTTAGCTATTTCCGCATCCAAGCACTGGGAATTGCACCACATGGATGTGAAGAGTGCATTTTTACATGGAGACCTTGTTGAAGAGGTATATATGCAGCAGCCAGAGGGCTACACATCAGATCCATCATTAGTTTGCAGATTGAAGAAATCTTTGTACGGGTTAAAACAGGCCCCAAGAGCTTGGTACGCAAAGATGGACTCCTTCCTTCTTTCTCAGAATTTCCAAAGATGAAAATCTGATCCGAATGTGTATATTCAGCGAGTTAAAGGTAATTTGTTGGTTATTGTACTTTATGTTGATGATCTTCTCATTACTGGTAGCACTCTTACTTCAATAAACAAGCTAAAAACTGCCTTAAATCTAGCTTTTGACATGAGCGATTTGGGCTTGCTAAGTCACTTTTTGGGCTTGGAGATAGCTCAAAATTTTGATGGGATCACTATATCTCAGCAAAAATATGCTTCCGACCTGTTATTGAAGTTTAATATGGCTGAATGTAAGGCAGCCCCATTCCCATTCCTCTCAGGAATCAGTCTTGAGGAGGGAGATTCTACACCGCTTGCAGATTGCAGTATGTATCGACAGTTGATTGGTTGACTACTTTATTTGACACACTCTAGGCCTGATATCTCATATGCCATGAGTGCCGTGTCAAGATATATGCAACAGACACATGAGCTTCATTGGCGAGTAGCCAAGCGGATCTTGCAGTATGTGCAAGGTACGAGACAGTTTAGCATACATTATGCTGCAGATTCTGAGCTTGATTTCATTGGTTTTACTGATTTAGATTGGGCAGGTGATAGCATTGATCAGAAGTCCACTTCTGGTTATGTTTTCATGATTGGTCATGGTGCTATTTGCTGGTCCAGCAAAAAGCAAGCAGCCATTGTACTTTCTTCAGCAGAGGCAGAGTATCGAGGGGCAGTCAATGCCTGCATTCAGGCAGTTTGGTTGCAGGGTATTCTTTCCGAGTTTGGTTTTGGTGGCAATACTTCGACTGTCCTATTTTGTGAAAATCAAAGTGCTATCAAGATATCCACAGATCCAGTTCAGCGGCAGAGGACCAAACACATTGAGATTCATATGCATTACATTCGACAGTTGGTGCATGACCGCACCATCATTCTGCAATATTTCCCTACTGATGAGCAAATTGCAGACATCTTCACCAAGAGCTTCACTGAGAAGAAGTTCTCTTACCTCCGTTCACTGCTGGGGGTGAGTTCCATCATGGTGGAGACAGATTGATTCATCATTATGCTTTAGCTTGAGGGGGGGCTTTCTTCCCACTGGGTTTTTCCTCTTTCCTCACTTAGTTTATTTTCAGCATTTTTTGGATTATTGTATTGGGGTGACCTTTGGTCTTAGTTACCAGGGCCCCACATTATTTCTTGCACATCATAGTCTAGCTTGAGGGGGGGTGTTCGGATATCCACATCATCTTTTTCAGGATCTTGCATGCAATTAGGGTTTGCATGCAAATTCTAGGGTTTGCATGCACTTTGCATGCATCCCAGTCACCAGGTTGATGCCTTTAGCACCTTAGCCACCTCTTTCTAGCACCCGGGAGCCACTTACTTTAGTTCTTTAGCCCTCCTAGTCTGAAAGGCGCCCACTTCTCACCTACTGCCAGAGAAGGGCTCACTTTCTCACCTACCACTGCAGTTCCACTTTAGTTACATTGAGTTAGCTCCGATTCTCCCTGATTTGAGGCTAGTTTCACTCTCGACTGACTATTTCACTTCCGTTGGACCTCCAGATTGACTAGATGACTTGTTCTGACTTCAGTTAGTCTCCCATGCACCCCCCACTGAGCCTCCTTCCCTTAATCAGTGCTACACACTTCAGTTACACATGACACACTCAGTTAGACTCAGATTGACACCTGGATGACTGGTTCTTGTGAATTGATGACCACCACCGATTGATGATGAGGACTCCTAGTTGGAGTCAAGCTACTCCATTCAGTGATTCGAATGACCTCCTTAGGCAATTCGAATTGCTCATTGAAATTATTGTATTCTATTGTAATTCATTCATCCTTTCTGGGATATTGAGCACTGCTGCAT
The DNA here is from genome assembly GCA_027924585.1 of Larix kaempferi. Lineage (NCBI taxonomy): Eukaryota > Viridiplantae > Streptophyta > Pinopsida > Pinales > Pinaceae > Larix > Larix kaempferi. The sequence continues at coordinate 2,149,311 of BSBM01000851.1, read as the reverse complement.
GTTTTGCATAGTTTTACACCATATTTTCTATATTCATCTATTGTGATTGATTTACTTGTTCATTAGATCTGCTGTGACTAATTTTACAATACTCAGTGATTCTGGTAGCACTCATAACTTCATTGACTCTCGGATTTCCAAACAGGCTGATTGTTTTGTCCATCCTTCTTCCAACTTTGAGGTCATGGTTGCCAATGGGGGCACATTACCTTGCAAGGGGAAGTGTCATAATGTGCGTATCTCTATGGAAGATTATAACCTGTGCTCTGACATGTTTTCCTTGTCCTTAGGTGGATGTGATGTAGTTTTGGGCATTCAATGGTTACTCACACTTGGCCCCATTTTATGGGATTTTGATAAACTTTGGATGCAGTTTTCAGTCAATGGGACACAACACAAATTTATGGGCTTACAACCAGGGTCTCTCTGCATCATCAGTTCACATCACTTGGAAAAGATCCTTAAGAAGAATTCACATGGTGTCATTGCTCAACTCCATTCCCTTCAGATGCACACACCAACGGTCTCCACTATTTCCTTGGATAGATATGCAGGTGTCTTTATTGCACCAGTGGGCTTGCCGCCTTCACGAGACCTTTCCGGTAAGCATTTTGCCGCATCTACATCTCAACAGGACATGATGGCTATTTTGTATGTAGTACAGAAGTGGCATCCATCCCTATTGGGGAATTATTTCTGCATCAAGACTGATCTCCAGAGTCTGGAAACTTTCCTAGAACAACGGGTCTCCTCCCCAGCACACCTGAAATGGGTTCTCCAACTCATGGGTTATGACTATGCGACCACTTACCAGAAGGGTAAGGATAATATGGTGGCAGATGCTCCTTCTCGCACATTTGATGACCTAGTTTCTCTTACAACTATTTCTCTGCTTGTTCCAAATTGGTTGCAATCTGTTCAATGGGGCTATTACTTCTATGAACTCCATGCTTCTTCATCAGCAAGGCACTCCGGGTTCCTCAAAACGTATGACCAAGAACAATGTAACTTCTTTTGGCAGGGATTGAAAATGACAATTCAACGGATGGTGGTTGACTGTGATACTTTCTAGGTCAACAAGGGTCAAACGACCCTCCTTTCGGGACTGCTCGAACCCTTGCCCATCCCTACACAGATTTGGACAACTATTTATATGGATTTCCTAGAAGTGCTCCAGTGGTATAGTACCACATCTAAAAGGACACCATATGAAGGAGTCTCTGGACAGGCACCGCCAGTTCTTCTTCCATACACCTTCAGCAGCTCTCCAGTTCAGGAAATTGACTCAATTCTTTGAAACCGCGATCAGCTTCTTCTCATTCTGCAGGACAATCTTCACATGGAAAGAATTCGACTGAAACAACAAGCCGATCAACACCATTTTGTGTGCACTTTTCACATTGCCGATATGGTTCTTCTTCGTCTACATCCTCCCATGCAATCCTCCCTGAAACTCAAAAGGCGCCAGTGGCCCGGAATGCAACCCAAGGATGCTACAAGGGACCCACTCCTTCAGATTCTGCATCAATTTCCACATCTAAAGCTTTGAGGACAAAGATTTTTCTAAGAGAGAGGGGATGTTAGGAACCCATGTCTTTACTTTGTTAGTATATTGTTGTTGGACGCATATGCTTTGTAAGTCATCCCGCAGTATTTGTTGATCCATAGTTTGTGTTATTGTTGTTGTCGCATATGCTTTGTAAGTCGCCCATGGTTTTGTTGATCCATAGTTTGTATTGGCCCATGGTTTTGACCCGTAATAATTGTTGATCTATATTTTGTATTGGCCCATGGTTTGTATTGACACATGGTATTGACCCATGGTAATGGCACCTAGACTTAGTATATAAGTGTGTGTTGAGGCCTATGAAGGCACCGTGAAGTTAATTGTATTGAGCTTGCTCAAAGGAGGTTGCCCCCTCGAAGTGGCCCGTGATCAATATAAAAGTGATTCTGAGTTCTGTTATTTATGATATCTCATGTATTTGCATTAATTAATTATTGTAGGTTCTTCACAGAGGGTGTAGATGCATCTCTTCTCTTTGTGTATGTTTTCCTATTAGTTGATAGTCATCACAATGTGAAGCATATTCTTGGGAGTCTTTGTGTAGTGCTGGCCAGATGTATCCATTCTGTACTATTTTATAAGATGTCCTCTTTGCTGCATAATGGCCTCCACAAGGTTCATTGTGAGTAGCATGGAGTATGTCATGGACCTCATATTCTCGGATGCATCTTCTTAATATTTGGTCTGGTCCTTTTTTAAAGAGCATTCCTTGTATCTAAGTATAGGTTACACTTTTCCTGATGATCTTACACTTCTCTTTGTAGCTATAATGTTGTGGAAAATTTCCAGATACCAGGTAGTTTGCTATATCGGAAAAACATGGGCTTTGTGTCAAGATTGCAAAAAGGCGTTCATCAAGGAAGTCATCTTTTACCAATTCACTATCCTGTACATGGGTCATCCTCGATAGAAAATATGCTACCACATTATGTTTTCCTGGCTTGTCAAGGATTGTTAAGTCGAACTCTTGTAAGAGAAGCAACCATCTAATAATCCTAGCACTTGTATTGGGTTTATTCATGAGGTACCTAATTGCATAATGATCTATGTGTACAAAGACTGGGTACCCAGTGATGTATTGCGTAAATTTGTTTATAGCATGTATAACAACCAAAAATTCATTTTCTGTGATTGTGTAGTTCATTTCTGCCCCTACCAAGTTTTTGCTGATGTAATAGATTGCATATGGTTTTGTCTCTTCCTCCTGTCCGAGGACTTCCCCAATAGCTTTTCCTGAGGCATCCGAGTGGATGTGAAATGGTAGTGTCCAGTTGGGTCCTTGAAGGACTGGGGTAGTTATGGTTTTCTCCTTGAGGTGATCAAATGTTGTCATGCAGTGTTCAGTCCAGATGAATTATGTGTCTTTTGTCAAGAGGGAAAACATTGGTGCGGCGATTTTTCTCAAACCCTCTATAAATATTCTGTAGTAGCCTATTTTCCCAAGGAATCTATGCACATCCCTCTGCTTGACAGGTGGGGGTAGTGTTTTAATAATAGTGACTTTTTCATGATCTACTTCAATACCTATCTGGGAGATGTGGTGGCCCATAACTATGCCTTCTTGCATTAGCATTCGACATTTATCATTGCTGAGGCATAGACTCATTTCGATGTATTTGTTTAGGACCAATTCTAAATGTTGTAATTCCTAATGAAATCTTTTTCCATATGGTGTGAAGTCGTCCATGTAGACTTCCATCTGGTTGTTGATAAAATTGGAGTATATACTCAACATTGCTCTTTGAAAGGTTGTTGGAGCATTACAGAGTCCAAAAGGTAATACCCTGTATGCATATGTGCCCCATGGGCAAGTAAATGTTGTTTTATCTTGGTCAGCATGGTGGATTTGGATCTAGTTGTAGCCATTGAATCCATCCAAGAATGAAAAAAACTTGTTTCCAGCCAGAGTGTCCAATACCTAATCAATGAATGGTAGAGGGAAGTGATATCTTTTGGTTGCTTTTTTAAGTTCCCTATAATCTACACAGATTATCCATTTTCCTCCTTTCTTCAGAACTATTACCAAGGGTGAGACCCACTCACTAATGGAGATCGGGTAAATGAAGCCTGCATCTAGTAACTTTTACAATTCTAGTTTAACTATATCCTTCAGCGTTGGATCCATCCTTCTTTGGGGTTGTATGATTGAGACAACAGCCTACTTGATGCATATATAATGTTTGCAAATAGCTGAGTGTATCCCCTTCATACCAGTGTAGGCCCATGTGAAAGCCCTGTTGTTTTCTAAGAGCACTTTTATTAATTGTTGTTCTTGTTATGGATCCAGGTGTGCATTAATATTGGCTATCTTTCTAGGAAATATTTCCACGATTTTTACCCGTGGGAGTTTTTCTTCAACGGAGAATACTTGCTTCCATATTCTTTATGTGTTGATAGGAGAGTTTAGCACTTCTTGTTGTTTCCCTCTTGCAAAAATTCCTTCAAGCATATCATGATTAGGATAAATATTCTGAATAAAATTAGTTAAATAAGCATCTTTATCCTTAGCTTCACGGATAATTTTAAGGACCCATACTTATTTAAAAGTGTATAAACCTTGGCGAATCTTACCAATTCTTAAAATGTCAACTATAAAATATTTGGCGATATTTTTCTAAAATTATTTCAATTTATGAGGATTTTCTATAGTTTATATAATAATTTGGCGATTTTTAAAGTGAAAAAAATTTAACCCATCAAAATTGGGTGGCATAGGGCTTCAAAAAATGCAAATTGGCTAATCTTTTTGTGGGAAAAACCATGGAGAAATAGCCCATGGGATAAATTTCGCCCCTAAAATTATCCTTGCTTAGCTTTTAGGGTTAGAGTTGGTTTTATGTTGAGGACAGGTTGCATATTTTGGTCATCTATGTCATCATAATCATCCATCCAATTTTGGTATTCTGTATCAGTAGATCACTTTGTTGGTGGGTATATTGTGATTTTCTTTCTAGCTTATCCATTGGTAATTGTCATATCCCCAAATCGAAATCCTATGTAGGCATCTGTTGTTGCTAGCCACGACCTCCCTAAGATTATTTGGTACCCACTAAGCTTGCTTTTGACTTCTATAACTATGAAGTTTGGTGGATATTCCCAAGATTCAATGTTGATAATTACATCTTTGAGGATACCTTCCGGCTTGACAGTGGATGTGTCATCCAGCTGTAGCACCATGCTTGTCGGTCTTATAAAGGATTGGAGACCTAGGGATAACATAGTGTCTTTTGTCATAACGTTTATTACAGCTCCTAGGTCAATTAGACTGCTTGAAATAAGCTTGTTGTTTATGGTTACATTGACAATAGGGCTGCTTGGATCGAGGTACTTTGGATTGACAGAGATTCCAAACATAAGGTTGGATAGCTGGCCTATCATGTTTATGGTTGGGGGATCCCGTTTCTTGCGCCCAGGTTTCTTCAAGCATTTTTCCTTTATGAATTTGTTATAGATTGAAACATATATGATGAGTCGCTTGTAAGATGGAAATTTGAATGTGAAATGTTTTAATTCATTAAGTATAACATTTTATTCTTATTCTTTTTTGTTTTGTTTTAGCTTTTCAGGAAATGGAGGATTTCGTTCTGTTATTCGGGGTTGGCCCTCTTCTTCCTAGGGGCGTATAACTTCGGGCTGCTGATGTTCTGGAGATGTGGGTTGTTCAGAATATGTGGGTTCTTGATCATTTTGATAATGGGAACCATGTATCATTTTTCCAGATCTCATATTGATCTCATCCAAATCTAGTGTGTCTATGACATAGGATGGAAACTGCATCACTTTGTTGTTGTAGGGTTGTTTTCCCGTTCTATTGTTATTTGGATTTGGGACAGGTTGAGCAGGGATTGTAGGCAGCCTAGGGGCTATTGGTTTTCTGGAGGCAGCATTATAAGTGGTTGTTGCAGTGGTGCCCTCCAATTTGACATCGAAGATGGATATGGATTCCCATAGTTCATTTGTGGTTGCGAAAAAGGTGGGGGATATGGTGGGTAAGGCTAGGTGAAGTATGGCTGATGGTAAGGAGTCTGATTTTGCTGCAATTTACTTGGACCTAATTATGGGGGGCATGAAATTTGTGTTGAAGGATTCCAATTATGTTGATTATTCCCTTGATTAAAATAGGTTTGGTTATTGGATTGGAAGGGCCTAGAAAAATTGTTCCTTCACTGATTAACAAAGCAAATTTGTTCTACAGAATTATCTGAGGTAGGATCTTGTATGGCCGCTTTGCATGATGGCAGTAAAGTGAATTTATCTGTTGTATGATCATCAGTGCAGATCCCGCAGATCTCTATTGTATTTAATGTATACTGTCCTTTTTCATTTTTGTTTCTACATCTTGGGCAGAATACCACTATTTCCTAGTTGATATCGTCTTATTTCCTTTTTAGTTGGAGTGCATCTAATTGCATATCTAATGATTGAAGGATGTCTTTCTTCATGTTGCCCCGGAGATTCCCCAAGTCATATTTTTTTAGGCTTGGACTTGAAAATGATGACCCCCCGCTAAGGGTTCTATATCTCGTGTTCCATTTTTTCCTTTTCAAGACCTAGAATAATTTTTAAAGATTTGCAGAATTTGGTCATAGGTTGTATGAAAGATATCCCCATCGCCTAACAGGTTCAATATTTCTAGGTATTCTTCCTTGATTCCCCTAAGAAGTACTAGTTTTAATGATTCTTGATCCAAGGTACAATCAATAGCTCTCTTATAGTTGAGTTGGAACCATTGTGCATAATATTATAGGGATTCTTTTTCTCCTTGTTGCATTGTGAAAATCTCATCCCTAGTGTCTTTGGCTTTGCAGTAATCTCTATATTTACCCAGGAAGGATTGTTTCATTTGATCCTATGTGAAAATATCATTTCCTTCTAGACTCATAAACCATCTGAGTGATAACTCTTTCAGCGTGGAAGGAAAAATTCTTATTTTTTGTGCACGGTGTAATAACCAAAGAACCTACAGATTACTTCAAATTCAAACAAGAATGTGTCGAGGCCTTTCGAAGTTAAGCCATGGATGTTTGGGAGATTAGCAGGATTGATAATTTTCATTCTAGCATCTCCAAGGGGTACACTTATAGGGAAGGTAAACAGTTCTCTACATTCTTCTTCCTCATCTTCCATGGTAGTGTTTGAACTAGAGCTAGCGAAGAAGTTATCAAGGTCTAGGTTATAACTGGGATCAACTTCTTCGTTAGTGTTGAGAAATTCAAATTGAAGGCGTTGAGAACTATTGTTGCTGATAGGGCGGTTAGGCAAAAAACGTCAAAATTCATCCCTCCTTCATTGAGGCATTCATGTTATATATATATATATATATATATATATATATATATATATATATATATATATATATTCAAGTTTTTTTCAAGTTGTCTCTTATAGTTTAAGCACCTCGAAATATTTACCTTTTTACAGGTATATGTACCAGAAGTGTACTTTAAATATCGACTAGGGAACGTACAAACTTCAGAGGCACTCAACACTATATGTGCACTATGAGATAATCTTTTTCGTTAGGTGTAAGTTCAATGTATTCTAAGGGATACTCTATGAAAGTATTCACTTAATCTAAGAAAGCAAGAGATTTTATTCTATGAAACCATTCACTTAATCTAAGAAAGCAGGAGATTTTATTCTATGAAACCATTCACTTAATCTAAGAAAGCAGGAAATGTTATTCTATGAAAGCATTCACTTAATCTAAGAAAGTGGGAAATTTTATTCTATGAAATCATTCACTTAATCTAAGAAAGCAGGAAATGTTATTCTATGAAACGGGAATCTATTCTATTGAAATCCAAAACCATGTTAAACCTAGTTTATGAAATCCAAAATATTTTTTATCTAAAAAGCATGAATCTAACTTAATGGAAACATAGATCCGTCCAACTAGAATCAAGAAGTCATCATTTCAAGAGTATAAATCTGATCTAATATAAGAATACCATATAAAAGGTGGAAATGTAAATGTAGAAGCCGCATGCATGGATGATAGCTACAGGACTATGGATGTTGTGTATCAGAACTACGGACGCAGTACTTCAGAAGTACAGGGGAAAAACGCTTATGCGCAGAGTTGAAGTATGGTATCAAATAAGTGCTGAAATTAATCCAAGCACATTTATCCTAGAAATAAATAGAAGAATGCATAAAAATATAGGAAATAAAGTACAAAACTCCTGAGCTACGCACTGAGGCGGCCCTCCCCAATGCGCATCACAGGAGGAGAATAAAACTTATAAACTCATAGATTGAAAGTAACGTTGGTCCTTCATTATAAATTCATAGGTTCCATCATAGTTGGAGAAATTGTAAACTGAGTATCCGAACTGAAAATGTAGAGAATTTTTTCCAAAGATGTTCGTTAGCCCCTTGGTACTCAGATGCCTCTGCTTATTATAGGCTTCTACCCCAGTTTAACATTGGAAATCACGACCCCAACAGGGGGTTCTTTCCTACAAATTAGGGAAAAGAAGAGCATCCTGTCTCTTGTGATCTTCAATCTGCAGGTCGACATTGCCATTCTTCCTATTTACTTGCACTTTGTCCATACATGGATTTATTCACATGAGTAGTAAAATAAAACATGGTAAAACACAAAAAGATAATTACTAAATCACTTTGTTTAATTATCAATCAAATTGCATTCTTCCCTACAAAAAGGAGTGTTTTTATGATAATTTCTTTGCTTATGTGTGGCATGATGGAGTCTATGGAATACCTATATCATGGACTTATCAGAGTGTAAATGATTTTATGAGAAACATTCCTTCTATAGGCACATATATTACTGATATACCTTTGAAAGGAAGTAGTTTATCTACAACACAATCTTCACATTCAAATTTTATACATGATGTGTACATACCAGTAATAATTGATCCTTGCTATAATGTGGAGTGAACATTAGATATTGGATTTGAAATGGATAAGTTACAATTGTATAAAGAGTGGTTGGCTAGGAGGGATGTCAACCCATTCATAAGAGATGCAATTCAAACAACATAAAATGCAACCATCTTTGACAAAGATAATGTAGTAGATACATAAATAATTGTTGTTGATATGCCAAGGTAAATCATCATTTATTTTCTACTTACTAATTTTAGGTTTGTAATTACATATAATATGAACATAATAGTATATTCTACCTTATTGCTCAGGAGTAATACCATTGTTCCAAAAGAAGGAACCAATGTTGATGGAGTGCAGAATCAATATCCTCCCTTAGATGAGCGAGCTATAGCATCTATTGGTGCATCTCTTGCACCTCCTTTGAAACATCCAAATGAATATGTTAGAGCAGATGCAACCAATGATATGCCATTTACAATCACTTTAAATAAAAAAGGGTAAGTGTTAAATGACGAAGCTGGGAGAACATGGAGAGACATACTTCATCGTGAAGCATTGAGATTATTTGTTCCTACAATTACTAGAGATTTTCGTCATGAAGGTAAAACATGAATATTATATATTTTTTCATAGATTGCATGATTAATTTATGTAGTATAAATTTATATACTTGACTATATGGTTCATGTTTCGTATTCAAAAATGTATATATTCTACTCATTGTTCCATTCCCTATATTTCATATACAATGTTTCATGTTATTACTATGATACTAGAAACCTTAAAATATCTCATATAGATTATTAACTTTTTATACTTATTTTGCAGAGAAATCCAAGAAGGATGAGTTGATATCTCATATGCATAAAGTTTATGCAATTGTACCTCCCAAGCAAATTCTCGACATTGTTGTTGAATATATGAAAAATACTAGAAATGCTTTGAGAGAGGAATTGATTTTGCTTCATGCTATGGTATATCTTCTCTCATCCATCAAAAGATTAAAGAAGGATTTCATCTTATCACTCGTTATGGGATCATATGCTCAGATGTTGAATCTACATGGCTCCAAAGGTTAGTTCATTTCAATTATTTTTTCAATCAATAGCATATTTTAGTTATGAAATGTCATTAAATGCATATAAAAATGAACAATATCAACAACTTGAAATGAATTATTAGTTTTCTCTCTTTCATTTTTCTTAAAAAAAAAATTCAAAAACAGTCTTCCATTATATTAATATTATGAGAATTATTGTGTTATAATTATTAATTATAAATTTGGTTGGAACAACATTAGTGTTTTTAGTATGTTTATTTAATGTATTGAATTATTGAATTTTTAAATGATGGATTAAAATCAAATAAACTATAATGAAATGTCTCAATAAACATCTTTTATCCTTGTTTATATATATATAATGCAAAAAATATAAATTAGATATATTATAAAAAAAATTTATAACAAATTTAAAAACATATTTTCCCATTATATTAATATTATGAGAATCATTGTTTTATAATTATAAATTATATATACTTTTTTGAAATAGCATTATGGTTTTCATTATGTCTATTTAATGCATTGAATTATTGATTTTTAAGAAGATGTGTATATATATATATATATGGTGTAAAAAAATATAAGTTGTGTGTGATTTATATTTTTTTTACTATTTATTATTTTATGGTGCTTTGCACTATATACAAGTTTGAGTATAATAATAATAATAATAATTTTAGTGTTTTGCATCAAAAAATATTAATCCATCTTGGATTGGTTTTGGTGTTTTTTTATCACCATTTGGGTATCCCCACATTATCACCACTTTTGCATCACTATTTGAAAATTGATGATTTCCCAAATCCTTTACAAATAGTGATGTTAATGTAAGGCTAAAACCCTTTTTCTTGTAGTGGGTTGACTTCATCGAGTGACTAAAATGCCCTTTTTCTTTTAGTGCATTGAGTTCATCACTGCCCCTTTTAGTGCATTGAGGTCATCACTGCCCCACCCTGCGACAGTGAATTCTCTTAGTGCGTTGAGTTCATCACTGCCCCTTTTAGTGCGTTGAGGTCATCACTGCCCTGCCCTGCGACGGTGATGAAGATGGAAACAATCATCAGCTGCAAGTTACTTATGGTCAGTCTATGGACATGTCGGCACCTCTTAGTAGTTAACACTAATATTGGTAATGGAGGGGTGTATTGGGTTGATTGTGGTAATGAAGAATATAAAAACAGTAGCGCTTTACAGCATAATATAAACCAGGTTTTGGAATCATTTGTGGGGAAGCCTTGCGATGGTGATGAAGATGGAAACAATCATCAGTTGCAAGTTACTTATCTCCAGTCTATGGACATTTCTACACCTCTTAGTAGTTAACACTAATATCGCTAATGCTGGGGTTGATTGTGGTAATGGAGAACATAAAAACGGTAGCGCTTTACAGCGTAATATAAACCAGGTTTTGGAATCATTGGTGGGGAACGTTTCTACCAGCAGATTGAATACTAGTGTTGAGGGCCAAAAAAGCATGAGTACCATTTATGGGTTGGTCCAATGCGGGGGAGATTTAAATTCCTCCCATTGCAAAGCATAGGAATCTACAGCGAAAGAAAGGCTTCTTCAGCGATGCCACACCACTTCTGGATTCATTGATGTAGAGGAGCGCTTCTTACGTTACGACGATCATAAGTTTTACAACGTTTATAATGAGAGTAGCGAATTTATGAAAGTATGCAACCCCTTTATAAGCGATCAGCCAGAACAGTTTGGAAATTTTACAGAGGAAGTGATCTAAAAAATCATCGAAAAAATCGTGTGCAGTCCCAAATATTTTTGGATATATAAAATCGAATCCCCTTTTCCAGATGTGAAGGAAATCTATAGCTTAGCCCAGTGTTGGAGAGATCTGTCCGAAACCAATTGTCGATCGTGCTTAGCTGATGGTCAGTCAATTATATCCGTTCGAGTAGGTATAATGCCCACGGGATGCCCAATTGGAGCCCTCGGAGCACGCTACCTAAGTAGCAACTGCATTTTGTGTTACGAGGTTTATAACTTTTACAATAGTTCCATCATTTCGTCACGTCCCCCACCACAGTCACCGCTCTCCTCTGCGCCACCGCCACCGCTAGGAGAAAGTCCTCCGGTATCAGGTATCTTCCTTCACATAAAGTTACAATGATAAGGGATACGACGGTTTTGTTCAGTTTGGTAGAATAGATCAACACAGCCAAGTTAAAAAGGCTTCATGTGCAAATTGCAGGAGGTAGAAGATCGAAGGTGGTTGGGATAACTTTGGGCGTACTAGCTGCTACGCTTGGATTAATGGAAAGCACATGCCTTTGGAAGTGGAATATTTTATGTCTTCTAAAACCTCAGGAATGAATTTCTCGAACCAGAGGTCCTGAAATTGCTAAATCATTTTCCTGATCAACTTGTGTCTTGTGAACTGCTCATCTATTTTTTTCATTACCACAAAATAAATAAACACCTTGTGAATGTTTTCGCAGGTGAAGGAGGAGAAATTAACTTATCGCCTACTATAGCTAATCCGGAAATCATATTCAAGTATGACATTCTCAGAGATGCCGCGTCCAATTTTCAAGAAGAAAACAAGCTTGGCGAGGGAGGTTTTGGATCCATCTTTAAAGTGAGCATTTAATATCATAGTTTTCAGTTGAATTAAATATTTGGAACCATTAGTTTTCATGGAGAATAGAACTGATTTTGAAGTTCATTGATATGTTGTAGGGTGTTCTACCTGATGTAAGAGAGGTTGCAATTAAACGGCTGAATATAGGTTCAAGGCAAGGAGACAGTGAATTTCTAAATGAAGCGAATCTCATAAGTCATGCTCATCACAGGAATCTAGTGAAATTGCTTGGTTGCTGCATTGAAAGCACAGAAAGGCTACTAGTTTAGGAATACCTACAGAACAGTAGTCTTGACAAGTTTCTATTCGGTAGATTTTGTCTCTTTAACTGCTTAATTGTTGCATTGATCATCATGGATTTGTTGGATAAAGGTACTTACGAGTTGAATGTGCATCTAGTTTGCGTCGGCTCTGTCAGTCACCCTGTCAGACCTTTTGTAAGTCCCCTGTATCGCAGAGATGTTAGACAGTCTGTCAATCTGTGTCAGAAGGCATCATGCAGACTTCCTAGTATTGAATCAGCCACTTTTGTATTCAGCAAGTTGAATTTCTTAGGTAAAAAGTTATTATAGTCTTTAATGAAGTTCAATAGCTTCTAGGCGAAGCGATCCCAAGTTTATGTATAAATGTAAATCACTCTCATTAGATTAAGTAGAGATGATAGAGAAGTAGGAGTAAAAGGAGAAGAAGAAGTTCATCGTGAAATGTATGAGGAGCCCAAGCTCTGCATAAAATTGTGAAAGATTGAAGTATTTACCATCTCTCTATATTGCGGAAATGTTACTTGTTTTACTACGGTAATATATAAGTCAATAGTTATTTTGTGTTCTTTCACAAGAATGGTCATTATTACATGTTGCACATCTTCTTCATATTCATCTGTGTAAATGTTGTTTACATTTACTGTCAGTAAAAGAAATAAAGAATTCCAAGTATTTCACGGCGATAAAGTTTTCAGTTTAACATGGAGTAACTTTGACATAATCTTCATACTTCCGTTCTTATGTTTTAGCAAGAAATACTTTGTTAAAATGTTTTCTTAAGAATAGGCTTGTCTATGTCAACAAGTCCACCGCGAAGTTACGAAGTTACATGGAGTAAAAATACTTCAAGTTTGTAATTTCCGCAATGTATTACATATCGCAAGGTTAATCATATCGCATATCACATATCGAATATCGCATTGGTGCGAAGTAAATTTGGTGCAATATCAAATGTTGTGGTGAAGTAAAGTTCGGCAAAGTTAATCCTTGCAGAAGTGAAAGTCATTCGCGAAGTCAAAATTGGAGTTTCCGTTAAAATTCTGCAGCAAAACAAAAGTTTATGTACTGTGCAGTTAATTTTTAAATTGACTGTTGCGGTGTTGCGGTGCCCTTTCCCTTCATGTGGTATCAGAGCCTCGTTGATGAAAAGTAGGAATTCTATTTAGAAAAATGGAAAAGTGATTAAAGATGGCTTCCACTTCGGGTAATTTGCAAACTCCAATATTTTCAGGAAAAAAAATGAATATTGGTCGCTAACAATGAAAGTTGTTTTTAGAGGTCAAGATGTATGGGAAATAGTCCAGCATGGCTATGAAGAACTAGCAGATCTAGCGGCATACAACAATATCACACAAGCTGAGAAGGATGTTTTGAAGGAATAAAGGAAGAAAGATAGAAAGGCTTTGTTCCACATACATCAAGCGACACATGAATCAATACTCCCAAGAGTAGCAGCAGTGCAGTCAGCCAAGGAAGCATGGGACATAATGGAAATTGCCTATCAAGGCTTGAACAAGGTAAAGACTACCAAACTTCAAATTCTGAGAAGATATTTTGAATCTTTGTCTATGAAAAACACAGAGTCAGTAGACTCATTTTACACTCGTGTTATTGGTCTATTTAATCAAATAAAGTCTCATGGAGAAACTCTAGGCGATCAAAGAGTTGTTGAAAAAGTCCTTAGAGTTCTTCTAAAGAAATTTGAATCTTTAGTTGTGACGCTGGAGGAAAACAAAGATCTATCCACATTTACTATTGATGAGTTGCAAACCTCATTACTCAATCATGAACATAGAATCCGCGGTTCAGATACACTGCTGGAAGGTGCATTCGCAGCACAGTCATCCATAAGTCACGGAAGAAGCAGAGGAAGATCAAACTCTAGAGGCAGAGGTCGAAGCTCTTTCAGAGGAGGTCATAGCAGCAGCCCTGCACATGTCGCTGGTAGAGGTCAGGATCAGATCCCCAGTCATCCAAGTGGACAAAGGTATGATAAATAAAAAATTCAATGTAACTACTATAAGAGGTATGGACACTTCGCATATGAATGCAGGAAGAAGCAGTATGACCAAGGAAAGCAAGGCCAATCACCGTCAAGCAACAACAACGCTTCGAACAACTCACTGTTCTTAGCATGCGCATCCCCACTGGAATATAATGCTATCCAAGAAAGTCCAAATGACATATGGTATTTAGACTCAGGCTGTAGAAATCACATGACTGGTAATATAAATTTGTTCTCTAGTCTAGATAAATCAGTTCAAACTGATGTCACACTTGGAAATAATTTTCAAGTCACTATTTTGGGTAAGGGTACGGTTGACATTCTAACCAAACAGGGGGAGAAGAAATATATGTCTGATGTTTATTATGTTCAAGGTTTGATGCATAATTTGATGAGCATAGGACAGCTGATGGAAAAAGGTTACATAATCCATATGATAGGAAAGCATTGTCTGATCAAGGACAAATATCCAAGCAATCAGTTAATTGCTGAAGTACATATGACAAGCAACCGTTTGTTTCCTTTAAGGATTACACCAATCATAAAAGAAAAAACAACTCAAGTTGTTCATGGAAGTCAAAATGAAAATTATGGAACTGCGTTCAAAGAAGAAAGCAAAGAAGCAGAAGTTCACTGCGACAAGGAAGAAAAAGGCAGCGCAATGCAAGCAGCATTTCAGACAGAAATAAGGGATGAATCCTGGTTATGGCACTTCAGATTTGGACATCTGAATTTTGGTGGGCTGAAGCTACTGCACATGAAGGACATGGTGAAAGGATTGCCATTGATTGAAAAGCCAGAGAGAATTTCTGAAGGCTGTATTTTTGGAAAATAACACAGACAAAATTTTTCAGTCGGAAAGTCATACAGAGGTCGCACACCACTTGAAATTGTGCACTCTGATATTGGTGGACCGATGTAAACACTGTCCATGGGAGGATGCACTTATCTTCTCACATTTATAGATGATTTCACAAGAAAAACATGGTTCTATTTTATGAAATATAAATCTGATGCATTTGGTTGTTTTCAGCAGTTCAAAGCACTCATGGAGAAACAGAGTGGTTACGACATCAAGATATTAAGAACAGACAGAGGTGGTGAGTATGCTTCAAATGACTTCTTAAATTTTTGCAAAAGTCATGGCATACAAAAGTAATTTAATGCGCGGTATACACTGCAGTAGAATGGCATCGCAGAGAGGAAAAACAGAACCATTATGGAGATGGCGCATAGTATGTTGGCAGCTGCACATCTGTCAAATGAATACTGGGCTGAAGCAGTCACAACTGCGGTATACATCATGAATCGATGTTCGACAAAGAGAGTGAAGAACAAAGTTCTGCAAGAAGCATGGACAGGTATTAAACATAGTGTTTCGCATTTAAAAGTTTTTGGTTTTGTAGCATACGCACATGTTCCAGATAATCTAAGAAGGAAATTAGATAATAAAGGACAAAAATGCATCTTTATTGGGTATTCTGAAGACACAAAAGCATACAAGTTGTATGATCCTGTCGCAAGAAAATTTATCGTCAGTCGCGATGTTCAGTTTGTAGAAAATGAAACATGAGATGGAACTATTGAAAAGAATGTGAAAATCCTATCACATGTTGAACATGATGACATCGCAGAAGATGTGGTTGAGACACCGCATGTAAATCAGAATGTTGCAGCTTCGTCTACTCCCAGGACAGTGCGACATGTTTCAGCACAAGGTACTCCAACACAAGTCACAACTCAAGCTACTCCGACAAGCACACAAAGTGCGCATCAAACTCCATCAAGCAGTTCGCGCAGTTCGACACCAGCAACTCCGCCAAAGACAAGAAGTTTGCATGAGATATATGAAATTGGTACATCAAATTCATTTTCTGTTTTTGCATTATTTTCTCAAGTTAATGATCCGCTAACATTTGAATAAGCTGTAGAAGATAAATTTTAGGCACAAGCCATGGGTGAAGAAATAGAATGCATTGAGAAAAATCAAACATGGGAATTAGTCGATGTTCCTATCGACAAGGATGTGATAAGCTTCAAATGGATTTATAAGACCAAGCAAGATGCTGAAGGAAATGTGCAGAAGCACCAGGAGAGATTAGTAGCAAGAGGATTCACACAATAGCCAGGCATAGACTTCAAAGAAACTTTTGCACCTGTAGCACGAATGGACATTGTCAGAACAGTCTTGGCCATTGCAGCACAAAAGAAATGGCATGTTTACCAAATGGATATTAAGTTTGCATTTTTAAATGGTTATCTAGAGGAAAAACTATATGTGGAGCAACCACAAGGCTATGAAGTTCCAAGACAAGGACATAGAGTATACAGACTGAAAAAGGCACTCTATGGTTTGAAGCAAGCTCCGCGAGCTTGGTACAGTCGCATCGACTCATATCTGATTCAAAATGGATTTCACAGAAGTGAATGTGAGCCAACGCTATACACAAAAATCAACAAGCAAGGCAATAAGCTAATCGTCTACTTGTATGTAGATGATTTAATATTTACTGGTGATTTTGGCATAGAAGAATTTAGAACTGTCATGGAAAGTGAATTTGAAATGACTAATTTGGGGCACATGAAGTACTTTCTGGGCATTGAAGTCCAATAGAATGAAAATGGGATATTTATACCTCAGTCGAAGTATGCATCTGATGTCTTGAACATATTTAAGATGATAAATTGCAAGACAACACCAACGCCAGTGATAACAGGTTTGAAATTGAGCAAGGATGATGACGGATCCAATGTAGATCTTACGCTGTTTAAAAGACTTGTTGGCAGCCTTATGTATCTTACAGCGATAAGGCCAGACATCATGTATGGAGTCATTTTAATATCAAGATTCATGGAGACACCAAAAGAATAGCATTGGCAAGCAGGAAAAAGAATTCTGAGATACGTAAGTGGAACAAAAGACTTCGGTATTTTGTATTCAGCTCCATAAAATTTCAAACTCATTGGGTACACAGACAACGACAATGGAGGCAGCATAGACTATAGAAAAAGCACATCTGGAAATACATTTAATGTAGGAATAGGTGTTGTATCATGGGCTTCAAAGAAGCAACCGATCGCAACTCTTTCTTTAGCAGAAGCAGAGTATGTCGCATCTACAACCGCTGCATGTCAAGCCGTTTGGATGCAGAGGATATTAAGTGATCTGTCGCAGCACCAACAAGAACCCACAATCATTTACTGCAACAACAATTCAGCTATCGCACTGTCAAAGAATCATGTGTATCACAAGAGAACCAAGCACATCGACACAAGGTATCACTTCATCAGAGAATTGATAAATAACAAGGAAATCTGTTTAGAATTTTGCAGGTCTGAAGATCAAGTAGCAGACATCTTCACAAAACCATTGGCAAGAGACACATTCCAATATCTGCAAAGTTGTTTGGGAGTGACAAGTTCTGCACAATGAACTTCATCATGCATAGAGCGTGTTTCAGCTCTGAAACATTTTGTAAAATTTTGTCATCAACTCATAATTAAGGCGTAGCATTGGATAAATGTACTTATGAGTTGAATGCGCATCTAGTTCCCACTGGCTCTGTCAGTCACCTCGTCAGATGTTTTGTCAGTCCCCTGTATCGCAGAGATGTCATACAGTCTGAAAATTTGTCAGAAGGCATCGTGCACACTTCCTAGTAATTAATCAACCGCGTTTGTATTCCACAAGTTGAATTTCTTAGGTAAAACGTTATGACAGTCTTTAATGAAGTTCAATAGATTCCAGACGAAGCATCCCAAGTTTGTGTATAAATGTAAATCACTCTCATTAGATTAAGTAGAGATGAGAGAGAAGTAGGAGTAAAAGAAGAAGAAGAAGTTCATCGTGAAATGTATGAGGAGCCCAAGCTCTGCGTAAAATGGTAAAAGATTGAAGTATTTACCATCTCTCTGTATTGCGGCAATGTTACTTATTTTACTACGATAATATATAAGTCAATAGTTATTTTGTGTTCATTCCCAAGAATGGTCGTTATTACATGGCACACATCTTCTTCATATTCATCTGCGTAAATGTTGTTTACATTTACTTGTCAGTAAAAGAAATCAATAATTCCAAGTATTTCACGGCGGTAAAGTTTTTAGTTTAAAGTGGAGTAACTTTGACATAATCTTCATACTTTCATTCTTATGTTTTAGCAAGAAATACTTTGTTAAAATGTTTGCTTAATAATAGGCTTTTCGATGTCAACAAGTACGCCGCGAAGTTACGAAGGCGGAGTAAAAATATCTTCAAGTTTATAATTTCCGCAATGTATTGCATATCGCAAGGTTAAGCATATCGCATATCACATATCGCAAGGTTATGCATATCACAAATCACATATCGCATTCTTTCGCTAAGTTGAGGTTTCCATCAAAGTCCATAGCAGAAGAAAAGATTAGTTGCAAATACAACAAAACACCATTTACTTAACTGGAAATATCGGATTGAAATCCTAGTTGGAACTACGCGTGGGATGGCCTATCTTCACGAGGAATCTGAGATTCAGATCATCCACAGAGATATTAAAGAAAGCAATATTTTACTTGATAATAAACATACACCCAAAATAGTAGACTTTGGCTTAGCCAAACTCTTTGCAGAAGATTAGAGCCACGTTAGCACTAGAGTTGCAGGAACTTTGTAAGAATTCTTTCTACTATTCAATCTCTTGATTTCCCTAACTTTACTTAATAGTTCAATGTCTTGTTTTCCCCAACTTTATTTAATAAATTACATGATATGAACCTATTATAATTCACATATCTGAGAAAGGATCATATAAGTTTAAGAGGTATAAGAAAAAGGAGATTTCATTGTAGATGACAT
Organism: Larix kaempferi; assembly: GCA_027924585.1. Lineage (NCBI taxonomy): Eukaryota > Viridiplantae > Streptophyta > Pinopsida > Pinales > Pinaceae > Larix > Larix kaempferi. The sequence continues at coordinate 2,130,119 of BSBM01000851.1, read as the reverse complement.
TGTGCAGAGGTTATATGGCGCCTGGTATGCCTTACACAGACAGCTGACAGAGAAAGCAGACGTATTCAGTTATGGAGTACTTGTACTTGAGATTATGAGTGGAAGAAAGAATCAGATTTTTCCTCAACACATGGAGTTTCTCATTGAAGTAGTATGGCTCATGTGGATCTCATCTTTGAAGTTTAAAGTATACTATTTTCTAAAACGTCCATAGAATTATGATTCTTGTTTAATCAATGTTGTTTTATGTTTTGTTGTTACTCGTCAATTGCCAAACATGGAGACTGTATAAGGAAGAGAGAACATTAGAAGTTATGGATTCCACATTGGAGGGCAGTTATTCGTCCGAGGAAGCGATTAAAGTGATTAAAATTGGTCTTCTGTGCACTCAAGCAACTCCAGCGTTATGGCCTTCAATGTCCCGCATGGTGCAGATGCTGACCGATGAGCGAGAACATATTTATTCGCCAACGAGGCCTGTTTTCATAGATCTAGATAGTGTGGCCACACCTCAACAACTTCAACCCTCAACAACTTCAACGTCTTAGAGTTATTGACCCTGAAGTATCCATTCTGCAACTGCCGATCCATCGTCAGGAATGCTGGAGCCGAGGTGAAAATCACCCAACACTTTTCAGCAACATTTTTTGGAATATATGGATCTCAAGTTAATTAGTAACCCTAGGTTATATATATATATATTAATTAGGAATCTTCAGTTATATATATATATATATATATATATATATATATATATATATATATATATATATATATATATATATATATATATATATATATATATATTACCAGCCATATAGTCTGCAATCCAGCGAAATTATGAAAGTCTGCAACCCCTTTATAAGCAATCAGCCAGAACAGTTCGGAAATTTTACGGAGGAAGTGCTCTAAAAAATCATCGAAAAAACCGTGCGCAGTCCCAAATATTTTTGGACAGATAAACTTGAATCCCCTTTTTTGGATGTGAAGGAAATCTATAGCTTAGCCCAGTGTTGGAGAGATCTATCCGAAACCAACTACCGATCCTACTTAGGTGACGGTCAATCGATTATATCCGTTTGGGTAGGTATAACGCCCATGGGATGCCCAACTGGAGCCCTTGGAGCACGCTACCTAAGTAGCAACTGCGTTTTGCGTTATGAGGTTTATAACTTTTACAATAGTTCCATCATTCCATCGCGTCCCCCACCACCATCACCGCTCTCCTCTGCGCCACCACCACCGCTAGGATAAATTCCTCCGGTATCAAGTATCTTCCTTCACATAAAGTTACAATGATAAGGGATACAACGGTTTTGTTAATTTTGGTGGAATATATCAACATAGCCAATTTAAAAAGGCTTCATGTGCAAATTGCAGGAGGCAGAAGATCGAAGGTGGTTGTGATAACTTGGGCGTACTAGCTGCTATGCTTGGATTAATGGAAGCCACATGCCTTTGGAAGTGGAATATTTTATGTCGTCTAAAACCTCAGGAACGAATTTCTCGAACCAGAGGTCCCGAAATTGCTAAATCATTTTCCTGATTACCTTGTGTCTTGTGAACTGTTCATCTATTTTTTCATTACCACAAAATAAATAGACGCCTTGTGAATGTTTACGCAGGTGAAGGAGGAGAAATTAAGTTATCGCCTACTATAGCTAATCCGGAAATCATATTCAAGTACGACATTCTCAGAGATGCCGCGTCCAATTTTCAAGAAGAAAACAAGATTGGCGAGGGAGGTTTTGGATCCGTCTTTAAAGTGAGCATTTGATATCATAGCTTTTAGTTGAATTAAATATTTGGAACCACCATCTCCCATGGAGAATAGAACTGATTCTGAATTTCATTGATCTGTTGTAGGGTGTTCTACTTGATGCAAGAGAGGTTGCAATTAAACGGCTGAATATAGGTTCAAAGCAAGGAGACAATGAATTTTTGAACTAAGCGAATCTCATAAGTCATGTTCAGCATAGGAATCTAGTGAAATTACTTGGTTGCTGCCTTGAAAGCTTAGAAAGGCTACTAGTTTATGAATACCTACAGAACAATAGTCTTGACAAGTTTCTATTCGGTAGCTTTTGTCTCTTTAACTGCTTAATTGCTGCGTTGATCATCATGGATTTGCTCTAGTTTTTTAATGTATCTTTCTAATGGGTTTACTTCCTATGATGCAATAATTTCAGATACAACAAAACAACATTTACTTAACTGGAAATATAGGCTTGAAATCATAGTTGGAACTCTGCATGGGCTGGCCTATCTTCACGAGGAATCTGAGATTCTGATCATCCATAGAGATATTAAAGCAAGCAATATTTTACTTGATAATAAACACAGACCCAAAATAGCAGACTTTGGCTTAGCCAAACTCTTTGCAGAAGATCAGAGTCACATTAGCACTAGAGTTGCAGGAACTTTGTAAGAATTCTTTCTACTGTTCAATCTTTGGACTTCCCTAACTTTACTTACTAGTTCAATTTCATGTTTTCCCCAACTTTATTTAATAAATTACATGATATGAGCCTATTATAATTCACATATATGAGAAAGGATCATATAATTTTAATAGGTTTAAGAAAAGGAGATTTCATTGTAGATGACATTGTTGTTAGAAATAGTAATTACTTCAATTAACTTAGCTTTTACATTCAGTTCCTATTTAGATGTTCAGTTAATAAATGCAACAACATGTTTTGCATGCATGCAAAAGCTAGGTTAGAGCTTTTAGGGTTTTCCATAAGTGTTTAAATACACATTAGATTATTGTTTGTATTACATCAGTTGATCTTTGTTTATGAATAAATATTGAAGAGTCATAGCTCATTCCACATTATCTTTGTTTATTTTCTGCCCCCAACCTTTAGTTTGGTATCAAAGCTTAGGAGAAGATCAAATTGGTAGCATAAATTTCCAGAGAAGCCAAAGCCGTAGCTTTGAAGAATTTGTAAGTTTTTTGAGGAATTTTCACAAATGTTTTTTTTTTGGAGAATTTATAAAAACAATTTTTTTAGGAACTACCATGGCCTCTCTATAGGCTAAAGCGCGGTAGATTCGGGAGATATGAGGTAAAAAAATTTGGGACTACCGCAGCCTCCCGACAGGCCAAAGCGCAGTAGTTAGTGTAGACCTGCTGCAATTAGGGAAAGAAGATATTCTTTTTTGAGAAAGATATTTTCTTCATTATTTCATGAGAGTGAATTTTTTTTACTTTCGTGAAGTTTTCTTTTACGAGATTCTTTGAGTAAGAATTTTTCTTTTTACAAAAGAAGAAGGTATTTTTAAATCTTGTTTAAGAGGGAGACAATATTTTGAAAAAAGAGGAAGGAGATTATTTTGAAAAATCCAGTGAAGGATACCACAGTGTCTATGGCTTCTAGCAGCAATCAATCTCAAATTTCTCCTCTTACAGGGAAAAAGGACTATGATGTCTGGGCCACGAGGATGGTGGTCTATCTCACGTCAGAAGATGCATGGGAATATTTCTTGAATGGTTATTCCGAACCTACAGATGATGCAGCATTTCAAGTCCTTTCAAACGCAGAAAAGGATGTCTTGCGAGCGCGCAGGAAGAAGGATGCAAAGGCACTGCATCTCATAATGAACACTTTGGATAACATCGTATATCCAAAGATATCAGTCTCGTTACATGCCAAGGAAGCATGGGATATGTTGGCGACCAGTTATCAAGGTGCTGGTAAGGTACAAACAGCAACACTCCAAAACCTAAGAAGAGACTTTCAAGATCTGAAGATGAAAGAATCAGACTCAGTAGATTCTTTCATGACCAAAGTCATGGGGATTATTAATCAGCTGAATATCTATGGTGAAAAGATTGGAGATAAAAGGCTGGTTGAAAGAGTTCTGAGATCCCTACCCCACAAATTTGGGTCAAAAGTTTCAACGATTGAAGAAACAAAAGATCTGAGTACTCTCTCTATAGACGAGTTGACCAGAACTCTACTTTAATACGAATCCAGAATCAGCAGGAATGAAGAATCCTCTCTGGAGAATGCTTTCAAAGCACATGTCTCATTCTCAAGAGGCAGAGGCAGAGGAGGATCAAGAGGACGAGGCAGAAGTGGCCGAAATAATGGCAACGGAGATCAAGATCACCATCATAACCATGAAGGCTGAAACTGCGACAAAAAAAGGTCAGATAAATCTAATATCCAGTGTTATTATTGCAAAAAATTCGGGCATTATGCTCATGAATGTAGAAAGAAACAATTTGATCAAGCAAATCATAATGCTAATGTAACTAATACCTCTGAGGATAAAGATGATATGTTATTTCTTACATGCCATGCTGCACATGAAAGCCCAAAGGGACTTTGTCTTTTAGATAGTGGCTGCAGTAACCATATGACAGGTGACAGAGGTCTAATTGCAGACCTAGATAAATCAGTGAGGACAGAGATCAAAGTTGGCACGGATGAGGTTGTTCCAGTTCTTGGAAAAGGAGTGGTCAACATTTTGACCAAACAAGGCCAACAAAAGACAATCTCAGATGTTTATTATGCTTCAGGATTGAAGCATAATATGCTTAGCATTGGGCAACTCACTGAAAATAAATATAGACTTGTCTTTAATGGATCAGACTGTGAAATTTATGACAAACCCCCAAATCGTATCCACTAGGAACAGGATGTATCCACTAGTCATGAATTGCAGCAGCAAGGTAACCTCTTTTGCTCAAAAAGCCACTTGCATGGATGATTATTGGTTATGGCATTTTAGATATGGACATCTTCACTTTGGTGGTCTCAAGTTTTTGCAGCAAAAAGAGATGGTAAAAGGATTACCCCCTATGAAGGAGCCAGAAAGTAGTTGTGAGTGTTGCATCATTGCAAAGCAGCATAGGGATAGATTTCTTAAATGTATGTCTCGAAGGGCACATGCACCTTTAGAACTTATTCATACTGATTTGGTTGGACCAATGCAAACTTAATCGATTAGTGGAAGCTATTATTTTCTTAAATTTATTGATGATTTAAGTAGAAAAACTTGGGTGTATTTCCTTCGTTAGAAGTCTGAAACTTTTGGCAAGTTCAAGGAATTTAGGGCTACGGTTGAAAAACAAAGTGGTTATCAACTCAAAATATTGAGATTTGATGGAGGGGGAGAGTATGAATTAAAGGAATTTCATGATTACTGCAATCATCATGGAATCAAGAGGCAATTCGCTACAAGATATACACCTCAGCAGAATGGTATTGCAGAATGCAAAAATAGAACCATCATGACTATGGCAAGGAACATGCTGAAAGGAAGAAATTTGTCCCATGAATTTTGGGGAGACGCAGTGGCTTGTGCTATTCATGTGATGAACAGATCTCCCACCAAAATTGTGAAGAACAGAGTACCAGAGGAAGAATGGTTAGGTATGAGTTGTAATGTTTCTCATTTAAGAATATTTGGTTGTGTTGCTTATGCTCATGTTCCTAAACAACTAAGAAAAAAAGCTAGACGACAGGAGTGAGCAATGTATATTTCTTGGATACGGTGAACAAACTAAAGCCTACAAGCTGTATAACCCTATTTCCAAAAAGGTTATTCTCGGCAGAGATGTTTTGTTCAAAGAGGAAGAGTCATGGAATGTAACCATAGACAAGGGTGTGGGAGCTGCAATACCCCAACCAGAAGATGGAGAATAAGATGAGTTGCTTGGACAACAAGATCTAGTAGCATCTTCACCAGTAGCAAATACTCCAGAAAGAACACCTAGAAACTCATTTCGAGGTGAAGCATCAAGTCCGCAATCAGGTAATGAATCTGATGACAGTAATAAAAAGACTAGAAGATTGGCAGATATTTATGATGAATTGGATGCAAATACCGATTATGTTTTTATTGCTAGTGAACCTGTGTTTTATGAAGAGGATTTAAAACAAGAGCATTGGGTGAATGCTATGGACGAAGAGATAGATTCCATTGAGAGAAATGATACATGTCAAAACCCAAAATTTCCGAAAATTTTAAAAATTTTAAAATAGCAGGTAATATTAATAAATGCATTCATTGATCTGTTTGATTAGTTAGAGTGATCATAAATGTGTCTGAATGATATGTTGTTATACTTAGATTTTGATATGAGTTTCTTTACCGTTGCTGATTGTTTTTCTGTTTTACAACTGCAAGGGGAAATTGCCATAGCAGACTGGGCTTACTTAGCTTCCGAGCTAATGCAACAGGTTTCTTTCTCTTACAGATATACAGGTAAAGTTCGGGTCGTTGCAACCAAATCTTTAAAGTATTATAAATCCACTAGCTGTACCAACTCATTCAGTAAAAAGTTTAAATATGCTAGCCAGGTTGTCAAGTGTTTAAAGGTAGAATCCCTTCCTGTGATATTCTTGTAATCTTACTGATAGAGAGTTGGAATTTACAAGAGAAAATGATAGCTATTGTCCTTGATCAAAATGACTTAAGTATCCCTATGGAGTATTGTTTCCTTGATATTATTATTGTGATGCAATAATATCTCTTATCTAGCATTGTAGGATGTCACTGGGTTATCATGTTAAGACCACTTTTACTTATCTGTTGTTACTGTATCATGCCAAATTTATAAACTTGAAATATAATTTCGATTTACAGCTTTGAATGCACAGGAACCATCTGATACAAGTCTTCTCTTAACATTTTAGGGGTTTGGCATTGATTATAAAACTACTTCTATTTGTATGATCTACGATTGATGACATTTATAACACCTTTAGTCTTAATCCTAAATTATTACGATTGCATTCAGTTATGATTTTCCAGACTATTCTGCCGACAGGAATGGTTATATTATTTCGCATCATTCTATCTAACATACCTTTCACGTATACATTCATTGTACTTCTTGAACATGAAGAGTAACAAAGTCTACTTGTCCATACGAGGAATCTGAGTCTATTAATAGATTGTTATTAAATTGTAGCCACAATTGAAAAAGGTTAGAGTAACCCTAATCCGAAACTATGAGTTATTTAGCTTAGTTCTACAAGTTAACAACGCATAAGAAGAATATCAATTTTTATAACATCTGTATAGTCTATAGCCAATGACACTATAATCAGTAGATTTGTAATTATTCCTGACATCACTCTATTATAGTATGGATTTGGAAGTAATGATCTATGTCTGGTCACAATAGAATTTATGTGAAGGGCAATTAAGTGGTAGGTTTTTACAAACATCATATCACATACTTGAAACCTTCCTCCTTATGATTTTATAAAATTATCATTTTCTCTATGTTTTAAATAGACTCCTAGGCTTAATATCGAATGCTATTGACACTACAAGGTTTTAATGAATATAGGCAAGGTGTTAAAGTTTCGAGGTATTGTTCTACCATGAACTATATATATACATGACAGGTTTAAATTTATGGTGCCACGACCATAGTGGAATATCCATGTTATGATTTTGTTTTACCCTCGCCATGATTTTAATTGAAAAACAAATAATTGGAAACTCCTTGTGAGACTTTAGAATGTCGACCCACTGCATGGGAAAAATAATGGGATACGTGGTCTCTCAAGAGCCACGCATTTTGGGATACAAAGCTGTTGACTAACCCTACTTGGCATTTCTCCCTTGCCTTCGGGCTCGGTCGCTCTGTGAATCCCTCCTGTCCGAACCTTCCTGTTATAGTTTTTAATGGAAGCTCCTATGCTGCTTCAGTTCTCTGTGCTTGTCTGCAGCATTGTGTAGGAGTCATTACAAGTTGTTAAGAACGGCCGTCAAGTTGCTAAAACCTAGGGTTTCTCCTTTGCTAAAGAACCTGACCCTGTCATGGCGTGTCTACATCTCTCGAAATGAGTTCTTTCGAAACTTCCATTGTGGAAGTTACCTTTGTTTCTGCCAACTCGTGGTATTTTATGACGAAGAAGGGGTTTACACTTACCTTGCTCGCGGTTATCAGGCTAATTACAGGGTTAAAAACTGCCTTCCAACGCGGTAAGCTACAGAACTACTCCATTGTTGTTCCAGTTAAAGATATGGTTTTTATATAAATACGTTTGTAACTGGTACCACTTTGTCGTTGCAGGACCTGGTTGTTCTCGAAGGTGTGCAGGACACATTCCTCGATGGTTGGCTTAACTTGGTAAGCCTGGTCTCTTGCCATGGCATGCCTCCTTGCTGGTTGTTAGGGTGTTTAGGGTTTTGGTTTGAATGAAGTGACATAGTGATTACAACAGACTTGCTCAATCTTTTAACTGTATGTTTAAATGAAATACTTTGGGTTTAACCTTGTGTGCTATTTGGATATTACGGCTTCGGTCGGTATTGTAGCTATTCACCATCCTTTTGGTATTTAGGTTCTCTACAGAAGAAATGTATTGCAAATATGAAGAGAACAAGGGTTGTAAGCTTTCATGTAGTGGAGGTTACAGTCTCATCTTTTGGTTTTCTTTATTGTGTTCCTAAATCGTTTAGGGTTTTTACTAGGGTTTTGTCATAAGACTTTAAAAATAACGTTTCCTATGTACATGAGCTTGATAACTGGATTGTTAACAGTTCTCCTATGTAAAGGGACTTTGTTTATCGCATGCGTTATAGTTTTAAAGCTATGTACAGTTATAAGTAAATTTTTAAGTTTTTAAACCACTTAGACTGTGATTTGTGACGCGGCTGTAGGTGAAAATATTGTCTTAACTTTGTAGCATTGGTTTTGTTTGTTCAAACTGGGCTGGTAGGGTTTGACCCGAACTAATTTACAGTTGTGATTTAAATTCGAATGCTAAGCTATCAGTTAAAATATGACTCTGTTGATATTGTGAGCTGAATAAGTGATAGGGCTCGATCCAAATTTACAATTATTCAATTTGATTGCTTGTTCTGTCATTTTGATTATGATTCTATGGTTAAATGAAAGTTTAAGGAAGGATAATGCTGTAACTTTTAAGCTCGATATCGATCTAGATATTGTTCTGTTACTCTTCTGTTTTTAATACAAAAACTAGTTTATTTAACTTTGAATAATTTCTTTGTGATGATTTTCTGTTTAGGGTTTCTGCACAATGTTTTGTTTGATAGGTAATGACTAGATAACCTGTTAACTAGGGTTTTTGCATAATGATTTGATTGTCATGTAAAGACTTGTTAAATCTTATCTAGGGTTTGTACCCTCATCAGGGTATCCTATCTGTGAGTACGATTCTCCTGTAATGGTGGTTTACCAAGATATAAATTCTGTAGTTTCTATTGTTTAATTAGTATTGTTTCCTATGACTGTTTATTAAATTTTATTCAAACAGAGTATAAATAGTTTAAACGTAACCCTTACCTAGCTATTCAACCATTATAATTATGCTAGATTTATAATTACAATAATAAACTATTACTTAAAGTATTACTGTTGTATGGAAAGCATTAAAGATATCTTATCAGTAATGTAATAATGATATTAAGGGATGATGATAACACAGTAACTCTCAATAATTCTACTACTGATATTCAGGGATGCTAACTTTTACTAAACTAATTACTATTCAGACATAAAGAAGATAAACACAACATACATTCATTCATATTTAATAAACATATAGAAATAGATGGCAGAACCTGTTTAAGCTGTGGACAAGAATAACAATGGGAGACTGTTCCTCCCTACCAACTCTTGGAGAGTGCCCAGACAACACTTCTCAGGACCCCCGAGCTTGCTCTGGTCTCCCTGGATAGAACTAGGTGCAGCAAAATAATTCACTCAACCCAAACAACTATAATGGAACCAAGTTACTGCAACATTCCTCTCAAACAACTTCCTTACTGTAATTCCCTCTTCCTCAATGGGATTCCTGAATAACATTCACCTGAATGCATTCTCCCTCCAGAACCAAATCGAAGCCCCAGCTCTGTTCATTGAGTACTATTTAAAAGATTGCCTCGGTCTTTGTTGGGTTAACTGTCATTAATGAGCCACCTGCTCTGATTCCACTTTCTTGGGGAATCATGACCCCAAAATATAGGGAAGTTGCCACCTGCAACTTAGGAAGTGTTTGAGGATGCTGCCACTTGTGTTTTGCCTTTCCACCTAGTTCCATCCACCAGTTTGACTAGTAACCTTTTTTTAACAGCTCTCCCATGTTGTTGTCTCCATAATTTATTTATTAATAATAAAATATTCTAAATTACATTCTATTTCTAGTGACTCTGCTGAGTCATCAATTCCTACTTAGCATTAAATTTAACACAATGTCTCAGGAATATAATGAAATAATTACATAATTTTTACAAAATTGGGGTATGTGACATACACACCCCCTTAAAATCTAACATCGTCCTCGATGTTACTTATTCCTCATCCTCAGCCACCTTCTGGAATAGATTTGGGTATGCTTCCCGCATCTTACTTTCTAGTTCCCAGGTAGCTTCTTCAGGACTAAGGTGCTTCCATTGCACCTTCAGCTGTCCAATTGTGCGGTTCCGTAGAGTAATTTCCCTCCTCCCGAGGATACAATCCAGTTCCACCAGAACTTCCCCTTCTGGTTCTACCTGTACAACATTCCAATCAATCACATGAGTAGCATCATGAACATACTTTTTCAGAACAGAAATATGAAAAACATTGTGTACTTTTAAATTAGGCGGTAATGCTAGCTGATAATCAACTTGACCAATTCTAGATAAAATTTCAAACGGACCACAGTAACGTGGTGCTAATTTTGCACAACTCCCCAATCTTAGGGAGCTCTTCTTTGGTCTTACCTTTATGAACACATGTTCACCCACCTAGAACTCTTTAGGAGTACTTTTCAAATCTGCTTGGCTCTTTTGCCGATCCTGGGCAATCTTCAAATTTTCCTGCACTTGTTTCACAATCTGTTCCATTTCTTTTAATAATTCAGGACCTAACAGTAATCTACCTTCTGGATTATTCCAAGAGATAGGAGTGTTACATTTACACCCATACAGAATTTCAAAAGGACTGAACTTAGCTGACAATTGATAGTTGTTATTGTATGCAAATTCTGCTAAATGTAAATAATCCTCCCACTTACCTGGTTGCTCCTTAACATACATTCTTATCAGATCTTCCAGTACTTGATTAACTCTTTCAGTCTGTCCATCCGTTTGAGGATGTAAAGAAGTGCTGAAATTCAATGTTGTGTTTAATCCCTTAAACAAAGATTTCAAAAAATTTCCTGTGAATTTACGATCCCTGTCTGAAATAATAACCTTTGGGACACCATGTAACCTAAAAATCTGCTTCAGAAATATATAAGCTATGTTTGCAGCCTTATAAGTGGTTTTAACAGGAATAAAGTGTGCTGATTTACTTAATTTATCTACTACCACCATAATTGAATCATTCTGATTTTGATTTCTGGGTAATCCAGTAATGAAATCTAAGCTGATTATTTGCCACTTCCAACTAGGAATAGGCAAAGGTTGCAATAACCCAGCTGGATGCTGATGTTCTGTTTTTACTTGTTTACAGTCTAAACATCTAGCTATATAGTCAGCTGCTTCAGATTTCATATTAGGCCAAAAATAATCTTTTCTCAACATGGTGACAGTCTTCTGGTAGCCTGGATGCGCTGAGTAAGGGGTTTTATGAACTTCATCCAGAATTAACAATTTAACTTTAGATACATTCGGAACATACAGTCTGTCTTTAAACAATAAAAATCCATCTTTATTTAGACTATAACCCTTTATCAAACTTTATGTAGGTTCTTCTTTAGCTGTAGCTTGTAAATTTTCATAATTTTCATCCAATTTTATCCCTTCAGTCAGCTGTTCATTTAAATCAGAGGTATAAGTGCTGATAGCTGTTGTAAAATTTAGCTTTGCATTTTTGCTCAAAGCATGAGCCACCTTATTTTCCTTTCCTTTTATGTGCTGAATTTCGAAATCGTATTCACTTAAGAAGGCCAACCATCTGGCTTGCCTTGCATTTAAGTTAGGCTGATATAAAAGTTATTTCAGACCATTATTATCAGTCATTAAAGTAAACTTTCTGCCTATTAAGTGGTGTCGCCACATCTGTAAGGCATGACTAACAACAGCTAATTCTAAATCATAAGTGGCATAATTCTTTTCATGAATCTTCAGCTTCCTGGACTCATAGGCAATGACATGCCCATCCTGAGTCAACACTCTGCCTAGACCGTCATTACAAGCATCGTTGTAAACCACGAAATCCTTATTAGGATCCGCTATTTGTAGCATAGGCGCAGTTGTCAATAAAGTCTTTAATTTCTTAAAGCTTTTTTCACATTTCAAGTTCCAATCAAACTTCTTGCCTTTCTTTTGCAAGGAAGTGATTGGGTTGGCTATTTTTGAAAAGCCTTCTATGAATGTCCGGTAATAGCCGGTAATTCCCTTGAAGGACCTAACATCTGTTACGTATTTTGGTACTGGCCATTCTTCGATTGCCCTGATCTTTTCAGGATCAACTGAAATCCCTTCCTTAGTCACTACATGACCTAAGTACTCGATTTCATCCTTGAAGAAATCACACTTACTGAACTTCGCAAAGAGTTGCTGTTCTCGCAGTTCTTGTAAGACTATCTGTAAATGTTCTTTATGTTCCCCTTTGTTTTTAGAATAAATTAAAATGTCATCGATGAATATGACAACAAATTTGTTCAAGTATTTATGCATTATGTTATTCATTAGACACATAAATACGGCTGGGGCATTAGTAAGCCCAAATGGAATTACGACAAATTCATAATGTCCATACCTCGTTCTGAAAGCTGTCTTGAATATGTCCTCTTCTTTAATCCTCACCTGATGATAACCCGATCTCAGGTCTATCTTAGAGAACACCGTAGCTCCACGTAGCTGATCAAACAGGTCATCTATGCGAGGCAACGGATATCTATTTTTAATTGTCATCTTATTTAGTTGACGGTAATCTATGCAAAGTCGCATAGTTTCGTCCTTCTTTTTAACAAAGATTACTGGTGCTCCCCAAGGGGACACACTGGGTCGAATGTAATTCTTATCTATTAATTCCTTTAACTTTGTTTTTAATTCGTTAAGCTCCAAAATGTTCATATGATACGGAGCTTTTGAACTGGGTACAGCACCTGGTACCAGCTCAATTGTGAAATCCAGTTCTCTCTTGGGAGGTAATCCTGGAATTTCCTCCGGAAAAACATCAGTAAATACATTCACTATCGGAATATCCTCTACTGTTATCTTACTTATTTCAGACTTATCTGCCTCATCTGTAATGGTTACAGCATAGGCTTTGCACCCTTTTCTGACTGCTCTTTTAAGTTGTAACGCAGAAATCTGCCTGATTACAGTTTTCCTAGGAATACCCTTAACCGTTATAGGCTGTTCATTATTATTTACACACGTAAAAGTTTTATCAAAACAGTTTAAAACTACTTTATGCTGTTCTAACTAGTCCATACCAATAAGTATGTCATACGAACCAAGTGGAAAAACATTTAATTTAACAGTAGTTTTATAATCATTCATATCTAGAGCACATTCCTTAACATAATAGGTCACCTTCCTTTTTGCCCCAGTAGCTAGTTGTACTGACCAAGAATTATCAAACCTTTCAACAGTCAGATTACATTTTTCTACTATTTGCGGTGAAATATAACTAAGGCTAGCACCTGGATCTATTAAAATAGTTACAGGGGTTTTGTAACCATACCTCCTACTTCCACCATGGAAGTTTGATAGTCAGCTTGGCGGTTCTCCAACGCTGCATCGATTCGGGGCATTGTTCCTGCAAAGTCTCCAACAGTCATTTCATCTTGTATAGTATGAATATTGTTGTTTGGTTTCTTCCGATTTGGGAAAACTGAAGCATAGTGTGGGCCATTGCACTCCCAGCACTTAACAGGCTCCTTTCGTTCAAAATTCTTAGTGTAATTTCCATGATTGTTAGAAGCCTCCTTGCTGCCCTTGAAGTTGTTGGAATTATTAACAGCTCCATTTTTTCTTCCCTGGAAGTTTTTACCATTAAAATGGTTCCTGTTTTGGTTATTCTTGAAATTTTTCTAGGGTACAAACTCCTTTTTCCTGTACTCAAGCTGATTACTGTTCTTTTTAGCCTTCTAGTTGGCTATTCCTTCTTTCTTTTTATTTTGTTCAAAACAGAAGTTAGCCTTTCGCATAGCTTCTTCCAGAGTTTTGGGGTTATCATATTCGATTCTGTCCTTGATATGATATGGTAGGCAGCTGAGAAACCGCTGTACTTTAGGTTTCTCTTCAACAAAATACGGCACATATCTTAACAGACTTAAGAACTTACTGTTTAAGTCCTTCATCGTCATAGATCCCAACTTTAACTCATAAAATTTCTTGGCCCTTTCTTCGTAGTATTGTTCGGACATAAATTTCTTTTTGAAGTATCTTTTAAAGGTACTCCAATTGACCTCTTTTTCTTTGATCCCCTTGACCCTTTTCAAGTCTTGCCACCATATATCTGCCTTCCCAGAAAGGTTATAGATGGCCATTCTTGCCTTCAGCTGATTTGAATAGTTGTATATCTGGAAATATTTTCTCATCCCGGATAACCAGGATTCTGCCTCTTCTCCTATTTTAGATTCTCCATTGAAAGTTGGGGGTTTTATTTTCTTGAATTCCCCAGAAATCTCTTCATAAGGCCTGTACTTTTTCTTTCTATTATACAACTCAGCCTCACTGCTGTCACTAGTAGTGTGATAGCTGTGTTGTTCCCTTCTTCCTTCAGATGATGAACTGTTGTCTGATTTAGCTAGTTTCACCCTTTTAGACCCTTTTTGTTGACTAGCTTCTTCAGATTCAGCTCTTTTGCTTCTTCCTTCAATCTGAAATTTTTCTATCAAAATTTGATTTAACTGCTCTTGAGTTTTCAGAATCCTTTCATTATCCTTCTTGACTGTTTCTATCTCAGTCTTTAAACCCTTTATAGTCTGCATCAGTTCTGAGGAGTGAGCAATTACCTCCTCTATCACAGGTTCTCTAGACATCTGTCTTGTCTCATTGTTTGGAGATTCCTCCTCAGCATATTCTCCTAGCTTCTCCATACCTACCTGTTAGATTCAGAAAAAAGAAAATTTTCTGCTCTGTTTATATGAAACAAAAAAAAATACAAGTTAGTACATTATATATATATATAAATTTTCTTTTTATTGTCACCGTTCTGCGGAAACTAGTTGGGCCCCATCAAGGCCTAGTATTTGAACCATGCTCTGATACCACATGTCAAAACCCAAAATTTTTGAAAATTTTAAAATTTTTAAAATAACAGGTAATATTAATAAATGCATTCATTGATCTGTTTGATTTGTTATCATAAATGTGTCTGAATGATATGTTGTTATACTTAGATTTTGATATGAGTTTCTTTACCGTTGCTGATTTTTTTTATGTTTTACAACTGCAAGGGGAAATTGCCATAGCAGACTGGGCTTAGTTAGCTTCCGAGCTAATGCAACAGGTTTCTTTCTCTTACAGATATACAGGTAAAGTTCGGGTCGCTGCAACCAAATCTTTAAAGTATTATAAATCCACTAGCTGTACCAACTCATTCAGTAAAAAGTTTAAACATGCTAGCGAGGTTGTCAAGTGTTTAAAGGTAGAATCCCTTCCTGTGATATTCTTGTAATCTTACTGATAGAGAGTTGGAATTTACGAGAGAAAATGATAGCTATTGTCCTTGATCAAAATGACTTAAGTATCCCTATGGAGTATTGTTTCCTTGATATTATTATTGTGATGCAATAATATCTCTTATCTAGCATTGTAGCATGTCACTGGGTTATCATGTTCAGACCACTTTTACTTATCTATTGTTACTGTATCATGCCAAATTTATAAACTTGAAATATAATTTCGATTTACAGCTTTGAATGCACAGGAACCATCTGATACAAGTCTTCTCTTAACATTTTAGGGGTTTGGCATTGATTATAAAACTACTTCTATTTATATGATCTACGATTGATGACATTTATAACACCTTTAGTCTTAATCCAAAATTATTACGATTGCATTCAGTTATGATTTTCCAGACTATTCTGCCAACAGGAATGGTTATATTATTTCGCATAATTCTGTTTAACATACCTTTCACGTATACATTCATTGTACTTCTTGAACATGAAGAGTAACAAAGTCTACTTGTCCATACAAGGAATCTGAGTCTATTAATAGATTGTTATAAAATTGTAGCCACAATTGAAAAAGATTAGAGTAACCCTAATCCGAAATTATGAGTTATTTAGCTTAGTTCTACAATTTAACAACGCATAAGAAGAATAGCAATTTCTATAACATCTGTACAGTCTATAGCCAGTGACACTATAATAAGTAGATTTGTAACTATTCCTGACATCACTCTATTATAGTATGGATTTGGAAGTAAAGATCTATGTCTGGTCACAATAGAATTTATGTGAAGGGCAATTAAGTGGTAGGTTTTTACAAACATCATATCACATACTTGAAACCTTCCTCCTTATGATTTTATAAAATTATTATTTTCTCTATGTTTAAAATAGACACCTAGGCTTAATCTCGAATGATATTGACACTACAAGGTTTTAATGAATATAGGCAAGGTGTTAAAGTTTCGAGGTATTGTTCTAACATGAACTATATATATACATGACAGGTTTAAACTTATGGTGCCACGACCATAGTGGAATATCCATGTTATGATTTTGTTTTACCCTCGCCATGATTTTAATTGAAAAACAAATAATTGGAAACTCATTGTGAGACTTTGGAACATCGACCCACTGCATGGGAAAAATAAAGGGATACGTGGTCTCCCTAGAGCCACGCATTTTGGGATATAAAGCTGTTGACTAACCCTACTTGGCATTTCTCCCTCGCCTTCGGGCTCGGTCGCTCTGTGAATCCCTCCTGTCCGAACCTTCCTGTTACAGTGTTTGATGGCAGCTCCTATGCTGCTTCAGTTCTCTGTGCTTGTCTGCAGCATTGTGTAGGAGTCATTACAAGTTGTTAACAATGGCTGTCAAGTTGCTAAAACCTAGGGTTTCTCCTTGGCTAAAGAACCTGACCCTGTCATGGCGTGTCTACATCTCTCGAAATGAGTTATGTCGAAACTTCCATTGTGGAAGTTACCTTTGTTTCTGCCAACTCGTGGTATTTGATGACGAAGAAGGGGTTTACACTTACCTTGCTCGCGGTTATCAGGCTAATTACAGGGTTAAAAACTGCCTTCCAACGCGGTAAGCTACAGAACTACTCCATTGTTGTTCCAGTTAAAGATATTGGTTTTATATAAATACGTTTGTAACTGGTACAACTTTGTCATTGCAGGACCTGGCTGTTCTTGAAGGTGTGCAGGACACATTCCTCGGTGGTTGGCTTAACCTAGTAAGCCTGGTCTCTTTCCATGGCATGCCTCCTTGTTGGTTGTTAGGGTGTTTAGGGTTTTGGTTTGAACGAAGTGACACAGTGATTACAACAGACTTGCTCAATCTTTTAACTGTATGTTTAAATGAAATACTTTGGGTTTAACCCTGTGTGGTATTTGGATATTACGGCTTCGGTCGGTATTGTAGCTATTCACCCTCCTTTTGGTATTTAGGTTCTCTATAGAATAAATGTATTGTAAATATGAAGAGAACAAGGGTATTAAGCTTTCATGTAGTGGAGGTTATAGTCTCGTCTTCTGGTTTTCTTTACTGTGTTCCTAAATCGTTTAGGGTTTTTACTAGGGTTTTGTCATAAGACTTTAAAAATAATGTTTCCTATGTACATGAGCTTGATAACTGGATTATTAACAGTTCTCCTGTGTAAAGGGACTTTGTTTATCGCATGCGTTATAGTTTTAAAGCTATGTACAGTTATAAGTAAATTTTTAAGTTTTTAAACCACTTAGACTGTGATTTGTGACACGGCTGTAGGTGAAAATATTGTCTTAACTTTGTAGCATTGGTTTTGCTTGTTCAAATTGGGCTGGTAGGGTTTGACCCGAACTAATTTGCAGTTGTGATTTAAATTCGAATGCTAAGCTATTAGTTAAAATATGACTCTGTTGATATTGTGAGCTGAAAAGTGATAGGGCTCGATCCAAATTTACAATTGTGATTCAATTTGATTGCTTGTTCTGTCATTTCGATTATGATTCTGTGGTTAAATGAAAGTTTAAGGAAGGATAATGCTGTAACTTTTAAGCTCGATATCGAGCTAGATATTGTTCTGTTACTCTTTTGTTTTTAATACAAAAACTAGTTTATTTAACTGTGAATAATTTCTTTGTGATGATTTTCTGTTTAGGGTTTCTGCACAATGTTTTGTTTGATAGGTAATGACTAGATAACCTGTTAACAAGGGTTTTTGCATAATGATTTGATTGTCATGTAAAGACTTGTTAAATCTTATCTAGGGTTTGTACCCTCATCATGGTATCCTATTTGTGAGTACGATTCTCCTGTAATGGTGGTTTACCAGGATATAAATTTTGTAGTTTCTATTGTTTAATTGCTATTGCTTCCTATGACTGTTTATTAAATTTTATTCAAACAAAGTATAAATAGTTTATACGTAACCCTTACCTAGCTATTCAACCATTATAATTATGCTAGACTTATAATTACAATAATAAACTATTACTTAAAGTATTACTGTTGTATGGAAAGCATTAAAGATATCTTATCAGTAATGTAATAATAATATTAAGGGATGAGGATAACACAGTAACTCTCAATAATTCTTCTACTGATATTCAGGGATGCTAACTTTTACTAAACTAATTACTATTCAGACATAAAGAAGATAAACACAACATACATTCATTCATATTTAATAAACATACAGAAATAGATGGCAGAACCTGTTTAAGCTGTGGACAACAACAGCAATGTGATACTGTTCCTCCCTACCAACTCCTGGAGAGTGCCCAGACAACACTTCTCAGGACCCCCGAGCTTGCTCTGTTCTCCCTGGCTAGAACTAGGTGCAGCAAAATAATTCACTCAACCCAAACAGCTATAATGGAACCAAGTTACTGCAACATTCCTCTCAAACAAATTTCTTACTGGAATTCCCTCTTCCTCAATGGGATTCCTGAATAACATTCACCTGAATGCATTCTCGCTCCAGAACCAAATCGAACCCCAGCTCTGTTCATTGAGTACTATTTAAAAGATTGCCTAGGTCTTTGTTGGGTTAACTGTCATTAATGAGCAACCTGCTCTGATTCCACTTTCTTGGGGAATCATGAGCCCAAAATATAGGGAAGTTGCCACCTACAACTTAGGAAGTGTTTGAGGATGCTGCCACTTGTCTTTTGCCTTTCCACCTAGTTCCATCTACCAGTTTGACCAGTAACCTCTTTTTAACAGCTCTCCCATGTTGTTGTCTCCATAATTTATTTATTAATAATAAAATATTCTGAATTACATTCTATTTCTAGTGACTTTGCTGAGTCATCAATTCCTACTTAGCATTAAATTTAACACAATGTCTCAGGAATATAATGAAATAATTACATAATTTTTACAAAATTGGGGTATGTGACATACACACCCCCTTAAAATGTAACATCGTCCTCGATGTTACTTATTCCTCATCCTTAGCCACCTTCTGGAATAGATTTGGGTATGCTTCCCGCATCTTACTTTCCAGTTCCGAGGTAGCTTCTTCAGGACTAAGGTGCTTCCATTACACCTTAAGTTGTCCAATTGTGCGGTTCCGCAGAGTAATTTCCCTCCTCCCAATGATACAATCCGGTTCCACAAGAACTTCCCCTTCTGGTTCTACCTGTACAACGTTCCAATCAATCACATGAGTAGCATCATGAACATACTTTTTCAGAACAGAAATATGAAAAACATTGTGTACTTTTAAATTAGGTGGTAATGCTAGCTGATAAGCAACTTGACCAATTCTAGATAAAATTTCAAACGGACCACAGTAACGTGGTGCTAATTTTGCACAACTCTCCAATCTTAGGGAGCTCTTCTTTGGTCTTACCTTTATGAATACATGTTCACCCACCTTGAACTCTTTAGGAGTTCTTTTCAAATCTGCTTGGCTCTTTTGCCGATCCTGGGCAATCTTCAAATTTTCCTGCACTTGTTTCACAATCTGTTCCATTTCTTTTAATAATTCAGGACCTAACAGTAATCTATCTACTGGATTATTCCAAGAGATAGGAGTGTTACATTTACGCCCATACAAAATTTCAAAAGGACTGAACTTAGCTGACGATTGATAGTTGTTATTGTATGCAAATTCTGCTAAATGTAAATAATCCTCCCACTTACCTACTTGGTCCTTAACATACATTCTTAGCAGATCTTCCATTACTTGATTAACTCTTTCAGTCTGTCCATCCGTCTGAGGATGGAAAGAAGTGATGAAATTCAATGTTGTGTTTAATCCCTTAAACAAAGATTTCCACAAATTTCTTGTGAATTTAGGATCCCTATCTGAAATAATAACCTTTGGGACACCATGTAACCTAAAAATCTGCTTCAGAAATATATCAGCTATGTTTACAGCCTTATAAGTGGTTTTAACAGGAATACAGTGTGCTTATTTACTTAATTTATCTACTACCACCATAATTGAATCATTCTGATTTTGATTTCTGGGTAATCCAGTAATGAAATCTAAGCTGATTATTTCCCACTTCCAACTAGGAATAGGCAAAGGTTGCAATAACCCAGCTGGATGCTGATGTTCTGTTTTTACTTGTTGACAGTCTAAACATCTAGTTATATACTCAGCTGCTTCAGATTTCATATTAGGCCAAAAATAATCTTTTCTCAACATGGTGAAAGTCTTCTGGTAGCCTGGATGCGCTGAGTAAGGGGTTTTATGAACTTCATCCAGAATTAACAATTTAACTTTAGATACATTCGGAACATACAGTCTATCTTTGAACAATAAAAATCCATCTTTATTTAGACTATAACCCTTTATCAAACTTTCTGTAGGTTCTTCTTTAGTTGTAGCTTGTAAATTTTGATAATTTTCATCCAATTTTATCCCTTCAGTCAGCTGTTCATTTAAATCAGAGGTATAAGTGCCGATAGTTGTTGTAAAATTCAGCTTTGCATTTTTGCTCAAAGCATCAGCCACCTTATTTTCCTTTCCTTTTATGTGCTGAATTTCGAAATCGTATTCACTTAAGAAGGCCAACCATCTGGCTTGCCTTGCATTTAAGTTAGGCTGATCTAAAAGGTATTTCAGACCCTTATTATCAGTCATTAGAGTAAACTTTCTGCCTATTAAGTGGTGTCGCCACATCTTTAAGGCATGAATAACAACAGCTAATTCTAAATCATAAGTGGCATAATTCTTTTCATGAATCTTCAGCTTCCTGGACTCATAGGCAATGACATGCCCATCTTGAGTCAACACTCTTCCTAGACCGTCATTACAAGCATCGGTGCAAACCACAAAATCCTTATTAGGATCCGCTATTTGTAGAATAGGCGCAGTTGTCAATAAAGTCTTTAATTTCTTAAAGCTTTCTTCACATTTCAAGTTCCAATCAAAGTTCTTGCCTTTCTTTTGCAAGGAAGTGATTGGGTTGGCTATTTTTGAAAAGCCTTCTATGAATCTCCAGTAATAGCCGGTAATTCCCATGAAGGACCTAACATTTGTTACGTCTTTTGGTACTGGCCATTCTTCTATTGCCCTGATCTTTTCAGGATCAACTGAAATCCCTTCCTTAGTTACTACGTGACCTAAGTACTGGATTTCATCCTTGAAGAAATCACACTTACTGAACTTCGCAAAGAGCTATTGTTCTCGCTGTTCTTGTAAGACTATCCGTAAATGTTCTTTATGTTCCCCTTCATTTTTAGAATAAATTAAAATGTCGTCGATGAATACGACAACAAATTTGTCCAAGTATTTATGCATTATGTTATTCATTAGACACATAAAGATGGCTGGGGCATTAGTAAGCCCAAATGGCATTCCGACAAATTCGTAATGTCCATACCTCGTTCTGAAAGCTGTCTTGAATATGTCCTCTTCTTTAATCCTCACCTGATGATAACCCGATCTCAGGTCTATCTTAGAGAACACCGTAGCTCCACGTAGCTGATCAAACAGGTCATCTATGCGAGGCAACGGATATCTGTTTTTAATTGTCATCTTATTTAGTTGACGGTAATCTATGCAAAGTCGCATAGTTCTGTCCTTCTTTTTAACAAAGATTACTGGTGCTACCCAAGGGGACACACTGGGTCGAATGTAATTCTTATCTATTAATTCCTTTAACTGTGTTTTTAATTCGTTAAGCTCCAAAATGTTCATACGATATGGAGCTTTTGAACTGGGTACAGCACCTGGTACCAGCTCAATTGTGAAATCCAGTTCTCTCTTGGGAGGTAATCCTGGAATTTCCTCCGGAAAAACATCAGTAAATTCATTCACTATCGGAATATCCTCTACTATTATCTTGCTTATTTCAGACTTATCTGCCTCATCTGTAATGGTTACATCATAGGCTTTGCACCCTTTTCTGACTACTCTTTTAAGTTGTAACGTAGAAATCTGCCTGATTACAGTTTTCCTAGGAATACCCTTAACCGTTATAGGCTGTTCATTATTATTTACACACATAAAAGTTTTATCAAAACAGTTTAAAACTACTTTATGCTGTTCTAACTAGTCCATACCAAAAAGTATGTCATACGAGCCAAGTGGCAAAACATTTAATTTAACAGTAGTTTTATAATCATTCATATCTAGAGCACATTCCTTAACATAACAGGTCACCTTCCTTTTTGCCCCAGTAGCTAGTTGTACTGACCAAGAATTATCAAACCTTTCAATAGTCAGATTACATTTTTCTACTATTTGCGGTGAAATATAACTAAGGCTAGCACCTGGATCTATTAAAATAGTTACAGGGGTTTTGTTAACCATACCTCCTACTTCCACCATGGAAGTTTGATAGTCAGCTTGGCGGTTCTCCAACTCTGCATTGATTTGGGGCATTGTTCCTGCAAAGTCTCCAACAGTCATTTCATCTTGTATAGTATGAATATTGTTGTTTGGTTTCTTCCGATTTGGGCAAAATGAAGCATAGTGTGGGCCATTCCACTCCCAGCACTTAATAGGCTCCTTTTGTTCAAAATTCTTATTGTAATTTCCATGATTGTTAGAAGCCTCCTTGCTGCCCTTGAAGTTGTTGGAATTATTAGCAGCTCCATTTTTGCTTCCCTGGAAGTGTTTACCATTAAAATGGTTCCTGTTCTGGTTATTCTTGAAATTTTTCTGGGGTACAAACTTCTTTTTCCTGTACTCAAGCTGATTACTGTTCTTTTTAGCCTTCCAGTTGGCTATTCCTTCTTTCTTTTTATTCTGTTCAAAACAAAAGTTAGCCTTTCGCATAGCTTCTTCCAGAGTTTTGGGGTTATCATATTCAATTTTGTCCTTGATATGATATGGTAGGCAGCTGAGAAACCGCTGTACTTTAGGTTTCTCTTCAACAAAATAGGGCACATATCTTAACAGACTTAAGAACTTACTGTTTAAGTCCTTCATCGTTATAGATCCCAACTTTAACTCATAAAATTCCTTGGCCCTTTCTTCGTAGTATTGTTCGGACATAAATTTCTTTTTGAAGTATATTTTAAAGGTACTCCAATTGACCAATTTTTCTTTGATCCCCTTGACCCTTTTCAAGTCTTGCCACCATATATCTGCCTTTCCAGAAAGGTTATAGTTGGCCATTCTTGCCTTCAGCTAATTTGAATAGTTGTATATCTGGAAATATTTTCTCATCCCGGATAACCAGGATTCTGCCTCTTCTCCTGTTTCAGATTCTCCATTGAAAGTTGGGGGTTTTATTTTCTTGAATTCGCCAGAAATCTCTTCATACGGCCTGTACTTTTTCTTTCTGTTATACAACTCAGCCTCATTGCTGTCACTAGTAGTGTGATAGCTGTGTTGTTCCCTTCTTCCTTCAGATGATGAACTGCTGCCTGATTTAGATAGTTTCACCCTTTTAGACCATTTTTGTTGACTAGCTTCTTCAGATTCAGCTCTTTTCCTTCTTCCTTCAATCTGAAATTTTTCTATCAAAATTTGATTTAACTGCTCTTGAGTTTTCAGAATCCTTTCATTGTCCTTCTTGACTGTTTCTATCTCAGTCTTTAAACCCTTTATAGTCTGCATCAGTTCTGAGGAGTGAGCAATTACCTCCTCTATCACAGGTTCTCTAGACATCTGTCTTATCTCATTGTTTGGAGATTCCTCCTCAGCATATTCTCCTAGCTTCTCCATACCTGCCTGTTAGATTCAGAAAAAAGGAAATTTTCTGCTCTGTTTATATGAAACAAAAAAAAATACAAGTTAGTACATTATATATATATATATAAATTTTCTTTTTATTGTCACCGTTCTGCGGAAACTAGTTGGGCCCCATCAAGGCCTAGTATTTGAACCATGCTCTGATACCACATGTCAAAACCTAAAATTTCCGAAAATTTTAAAATTTTTAAAATAGCATGTAATATTAATAAATGCATTCATTGATCTGTTTGATTAGTTAGAGTGATCATAAAAGTGTCTGAATGATATGTTGTTATACTTAGATTTTGATATGAGTTTCTTTACCGTTGCTGATTGTTTTTCTGTTTTACAACTGCAAGGGGAAATTGCCATAGCATACTGGGCTTACTTAGCTTCCGAGCTAATGCAATAGGTTTCTTTCTCTTACAGATATACAGGTAAAGTTCGGGTCGCTGCAACCAAATCTTTAAAGTATTATAAATCCACTAGCTGTACCAACTCATTCAGTAAAAAGTTTAACCATGCTAGCCAAGTTGTCAAGTGTTTAAAGGTAGAATCCCTTCCTGTGATATTCTTGTAATCTTACTGATAGAGAGTTGGAATTTACGAGAGAAAATGATAGCTATTGTCCTTGATCAAAATGACTTAAGTATCCCTATGGAGTATTGTTTCCTTGATATTATTATTGTGATGCAATAATATCTCTTATCTAGCATTGTAGGATGTCACTGGGTTATCATGTTCAGACCACTTTTACTTATCTGTTGTTACTGTATCATGCCAAATTTATAAACTTGAAATATAATTTCGATTTACAGCTTTGAATGCACAGGAACCATCTGATACAAGTCTTCTCTTAACATTTTAGGGGTTTGGCATTGATTATAAAACTACTTCTATTTGTATGATCTACGATTGATGACACCTTTAGTCTTAATCCTAAATTATTACGATTGCATTCAGTTATGATTTTCCAGACTATTCTGCCGACAGGAATGGTTATATTATTTCGCATAATTATGTCTAACATACCTTTCACGTATACATTCATTGTACTTCTTGAACATGAAGAGTAACAAAGTCTACTTGTCCATACGAGGAATCTGAGTCTATTAATAGATTGTTATAAAAACGTAGCCACAATTGAAAAATATTAGAGTAACCCTAATCCAAAATTATGAGTTATTTAGCTTAGTTCTACAAGTTAACAACGCATAAGAAGAATAGCAATTTCTATAACATCTGTACAGTCTATAGCCAATGACACTATAATCAGTAGATTTGTAACTATTCCTAACATCACTCTATTATAGTATGGATTTGGAAGTAATGATCTATGTCTGGTCACAATAGAATTTATGTGAAGGGCAATTAAGTGGTAGGTTTTTACAAACATCATATCACATACTTGAAACCTTCCTCGTTATGATTTTATAAAATTATCATTTTCTCTATGTTTTAAATAGACTCCTAGGCTTAATCTCGAATGATATTGACACTACAAGGTTTTAATGAATATAGGCAAGGTGTTAAAGTTTTGAGGTGTTGTTCTAACATGAACTATATATATACATGACACGTTTAAACTTATGGTGCCACGACCATAGTGGAATATCCATGTTATGATTTTGTTTTACCCTCGCCATGATTTTAATTGAAAATCAAATAATTGGAAACTCATTGTGAGACTTTGGAACGTCGACCCACTGCATGGGAAAAATAAAGGGATACGTGGTCTCTCCAGAGCCATGCATTTTGGGATATAAAGCTGTTGACTAACCCTACTTGGCATTTCTCCCTCGCCTTCGGGCTCGGTCGCTCTGTGAATCCCTCCTGTTCGAACCTTCCTGTTACAGTGTTTGATGGCAGCTCCTATGCTGCTTTAGTTCTCTGTGCTTGTCTGCTGCATTGTGTAGGAGTCATTACAAGTTGTTAACAACGGCCGTCAAGTTGCTAAAACCTAGGGTTTCTCCTTGGCTAAAGAACCTGACCCTGTCATGGCGTTTCTACATCTCTCGAAATGAGTTCTGTCGAAACTTCCATTGTGGAAGTTATCTTTGTTTCTGCCAATTCGTGGTATTTGATGACGAAGAAGTGGTTTACACTTACCTTGCTCGCGGTTATCAGGCTAATTACAGGGTTAAAAACTACCTTCCAACGCGGTAAGCTACATTACTACTCCATTGTTGTTCCAGTTAAAGATATGGTTTTTATATAAATACGTTTGTAACTGGTACCACTTTGTTGTTGTAGGACCTGGCTGTTCTCGAAGGTGTGCAGGACACATTCCTCGACGGTTGGCTTAACCTGGTAAGCTTGGTCTCTTGCCATGGCATGCCTCCTTGCTGGTTGTTAGGGTGTTTAGGGTTTTGGTTTGAACGAAGTGACACAGTGATTACAGCAAACTTGCTCAATCTTTTAACTGTATGTTTAAATGAAATACTTTGGGTTTAACCCTGTGTGGTATTTGGATATTACGGCTTCGGTCGGTATTGTAGCTATTCACCCTCCTTTTGGTATTTAGGTTCTCTACAGAAGAAATGTATTGTAAATATGAAGAGAACAAGGGTTGTAAGCTTTCATGCAGTGGAGGTTACAGTCTCGTCTTCTGGTTTTCTTTACTGTGTTCCTAAATCGTTTAGGGTTTTTACTAGGGTTTTGTCATACGACTTTAAAAATAACATTTCCTATGTACATGAGCTTGATAACTGGATTATTAACAGTTCTCCTGTGAGCTGAATAAGTGATAGGGCTTGATCCAAATTTGCAATTGTGATTCAATTTGATTGCTTGTTCTGTCATTTCGATTATGATTCTGTGGTTAAATGAAAGTTTAAGGAAGGATAATGCTATAACTTTTAAGCTAGATATCGAGCTAGATATTGTTCTGTTACTCTTCTGTTTTTAATACAAAAACTAGTTTATTTAACTGTGAATAATTTCTTTGTGATGATTTTCTGTTTAGGGTTTCTGCACAATGTTTTGTTTGATAGGTAATGACTAGATAACCTGTTAACTAGGGTTTTTGCATAATGATTTGATTGTCATGTAAAGACTTGTTAAATATTATCTAGGGTTTGTACCCTCATGAGGGTATTCTATCTGTGAGTACGATTCTCCTGTAATGGTGGTTTACCACGATATAAATTCTGTAGTTTCTATTATTTAATTACTATTGTTTCCTATGATTGTTTATTAAATTTTATTCAAACAGAGTATAAATAGTTTATACGTAACCCTTACCTAGCTATTCAACCATTATAATTATGCTAGATTTATAATTACAATAATAAACTATTACTTAAAGTATTACTGTTGTATGGAAAGCATTAAAGATATCTTATCAGTAATGTAATAATGATATTAAGGGATGAGGATAACACAGTAACTCTCAATAATTCTACTACTAATATTCAGGGATGCTAACTTTTACTAAACTAATTACTATTCAGACATAAAGAAGATAAACACAAGATACATTCATTCATATTTAATAAACATACAGAAATAGATGGCAGAACCTATTTAAGCTGTGGACAACAACAGCAATGGGAGACTGTTCCTCCCTACCAACTCCCGGAGAGTGCCCAGACAACACTTCTCAGGACCCCCGAGCTTGCTCTGGTCTCCCTGGTTGGAACTAGGTGCAGCAAAATAATTCACTCAACCCAAACAACTATAATGGAACCAAGTTACTGCAACATTCCTCTCAAACAACTTCCTTACTGTAAGTCCCTCTTCCTCAATGGGATTCCTGAATAACATTCACCTAAATGCATTCTCCCTCTAGAACCAAATCGAACCCCCAGCTCTTTTCATTGAGTACTATTTAAAAGATTGCCTAGGTCTTTGTTGGGTTAACTGTCATTAATGAGCCACCTGCTCTGATTCCACTTTCTTGGGGAATCATGACCCCAAAATATAGGGAAGTTGCCACCTGCAACTTAGGAAGTGTTTGAGGATGTTGCCACTTGTCTTTTGCATTTCCACCTAGTTCCATCCACCAGTTTGACCAGTAACCTCTTTTTAATAGCTCTCCCATGCTGTTGTCTCCATAATTTATTTATTAATAATAAAATATTCTGAATTACATTCTATTTCTAGTGACTCTGCTGAGTCATCAATTCCTACTTAGCATTAAATTTAACACAATGTCTCAGGAATATAATGAAATAATTACATAATTTTTACAAAATTGGGGTATGTGACAATACATGAGATCCAGTTGACCTGCGAAAGAATAAGAAACTCATTGGTGTGAAGTTATAAAACCAAACTCAATGAAAAAGGTGAGATTGATAGGTATAAGGAAAGGTTAGTAGCAAAGGGTTTCTCGCAACAACCAGGAATTGATTTTGGAGAAACGTTTGCACCAATGGAAAGATTGGACACTGTAAGAGTATTCCTAGCAATTGTAGCCCAAAGAAAATGGAAAGTGTATTAGATGGATGTCAAGTCGGCATTCTTGAATGGAATTCTTGAAGAAGAAATTTATGTGGAGCAGCCACATGGGTATGAAATAAAAGAACATGAAGAGAAAGTTTACAAGTTGAAGAAAGCTCTATATGGGCTCAAGCAAGCTCGAAGAGCTTGGTACTGTAGAATTGATTCTTATATGAACACAAATGGTTTTAGTAGAAGCAGCAGCGAACCAACACTTTACACAAAGGTAAATCAACAAGGACATATTTTAATAGTTTATTTTTATGTTGATGATATGATTTTTATAGGTGACCTTTCAGTAGATGAGTTCAAGGTAGCTATGAAGAAAGATTTCAAGATGACAAACCTTGGATTGATGAGGTTCTTTCTTGGCCTAGAAGTAGAACAGTCAGAAAAATGTATATTTATCTCTCAAAATAAATATGCTAATGAAGTTCTTAAGCGATTCAGAATGCTTAATTGCAAAAAAACACCTACACCAGTGGCAACAGGTACTAAGTTGAGCAAAGAAGATGGCAGTCCCAATGTAGATCCAACATTGTATAAGAGACTTGCAAGAAGTCTCATATATCTCACAGCTACGAGACCTGATATTATGTTTGATGTCAGCTTGATTTCGAGGTTCATGGAGTCTCCCAAAGACTCGCAATGGCAAGTTGGCAAAAGGATCTTACGATATGTTGCAGGGACTTCAAGCTATGGAATTTTATACTCAAGCATTGAGTATGATGTTTTGACATGTTTCACTGACAATGATTTTGTAGTAAGTTTGGATGGAAAGAAGAACACTTCCCCTCATGTTTTTCATCTTGGATGAGGGATGATTTCATGGGTATCCAAGAAGCACTCAATTGTGACACTTTCATTGGCAGAAGAAGAGTATGTAGTAGCAACATCAGCAGCATGTCAAGCAGTTTGGTTATGCAGAGTTTTAGAAGGTCTTCAACAGAAACAAGAAGGACCAACCATAGTTTATTGTGACAACAATTCAGCAATCACTCTATCCAAGAACCATGTTTTTCACCAGAAAAGCAAGCGCATTGTGTTAGGATATTCCTATACTCCATCCTAGTCCTATCAGCATTTCCATTATTTGCATTTTCAGTCATGCATGCAAAAATTAGGGTTTGCATGCATTTTTGCATGCATCCCAGTCATCAGTCCGAGCACCTAGTCCTTAGTTAGCTAGCCCCAGGAGCTTCTTTCATTTCATTTCTAGCCCTCCTAGTGACTAATGCTCCCTCCTTTGCTCCACTGCATGACAAGGGCACCTTCTTCACCTACCAGTCTAGTTATCTTCAGTTACATTCAGTTCTCCCTTGATTTTAGGCTTGAACTGACTCTTAACTGAGTTTATCAATCCGCCGGACCTCCAGTGAGACTAGACTGATCATTTTGACTCCAGTTAACTCCTATGGCATCCTCCACTGAGCCTCCTTCATTCAGTTAGTGCCTACTTGTGCTAGTTAATCCTAATACACTCAGTTAGACTCAGTTTGACATCTAGTTGACAGTTACATATGCATTGATGACTCCACTGATGATCATGAGGACACCTAGTTGTGCTCCGATGACACTCTATTGATATTATGATCACTTTGAGAGGCTAATTCGAATTGGCACCTTAGGAATTCAAATCCTCTCTACCATTGTACTATTTATTTGTCCATATTGTGATTAATTAACTAGTGCGTGTGAAGTATTTTTGCTTCTATCCGAGTTCTATTGTATTATTATTCTGTTGCTCATTATATTGCATTGACCACTCTTCTTCTATTTTCTTGCTTAATCAATTACTTTCCTGTGAGGTATACATCATCTCTTAGATCTGCTGTGAGGATTTTCACATGGTATCAGAGCATGTTGAGAGTATTGTTTATCTCCATTCTTGAGAGTTTTTTGCAGGTTATTATCCAGATTTCGAGTGCAACAGCTGTAGCAGTTTCTACATCTTTGCAGCAGTAGCAGTTGTAGATATTCTCTATTGTTTTTTCAAGTCTTCTACAGCTTCAATGAATTCAGAAGAAATCCCTCCTCTTTCTCCATTCAACTACGATCTTCTTTCTCCATTCAATTATGATGAATGGAAACCGAATGTGATAGCACATTTGAAGAGAAATGGTCTCTTTGATTACTGTTTTGAAAGAGAGTTCGAATCCTCTGAAGAAGAGTATGACTGGTTAATTGAAGGTGACAGAGCTTGTGCAACCATGTTGTATGCTATGCATGAATATATGTTACACCAATTCATTGATATTGAAACTCCAAAAGAGCTATGGGCCCAACTGGATGTAATATTTGGTAAAGAGAATAAAGGAATTGGTCCAAACCCTTTCAAGAGCAAGCAAAGTGATGCATTCGCCCTCCTTGATGGTCTCTCAGATCATGAACCAATATCATCTCATATTGAAGTTGTCCACAAAGAACTTGCAAATTCTACACTCATGCTCAAACTTTCTTCTCTTTCTGTGCCACCTCACACTCTAGATATTGCAGAAGGTCCTAAATCCTCTCTTGCACCAGACTCTGTTGGTTTGCATCATGATCACATGATTATTTCGGAGGACATATCGGCTATTGGAGGTAATGTTTTCGCTCTCCTCAAGCAATCACCTCTTATTTACTACTAGATGATCATTATTCCATGCTTTCAGAAGGTTATTTCTCATGCACATCATGGTTTTGATCTCACCCCTGTTGGTTCAAAGAAGATCTCAAGAAATCATGGCCATTCGCTTGGAATAATTTCTCATGCATCTATTGGTTTTGATCTCACCTCTTATGGTTCAAAGGAGATCTCAAAAAACCATGATTCAAGTCTTGGATCTAATTTGGATTCTAAGCAATTACTACTTGGGATAATTTCTCATGCATATGATAGTTTTGATGTCACCCCTACTCGTTCAAAGGAGATCTCAAGAAACTATTCTTCAAGTCTTAAATCTGATTTGGATTTCAAGCAAACATTATTATTTGATGGTTCTTTTTGGCATGATCTCACCCATGATGGTTCGAAGGAGAAGACAAAATACTATCTGCATATTCATGTTTTTGATCCTACCTCAGCTGATTCAAATCACAGGTTCAAGGATCATCCTCATACTTTTGGATTTGTTCTCATCACATTCGATCTAAAGAGCAAGTACAAGCACATGCTTTTTGAGCATGATCCACTTCTTCCCAAGAAGAAGATACCTCTAGACATATGACCAAGCATCACACCTGCTTGAGTTTGGAGCATTTATTATTGTGTGTGACCTACAGTTTATTTTGAGGGGGGGTATTTTTCCCATGAGGTTTTCCCCATTTCCTCGGTTTATGGACTGTTCTTTATTATTATCATTCATTTGATTGTATTGGGTGACCTTTGGTCCTAGTTACCAGGGCCCATGATGGATTAAGAAGGGGTGTTAGGATATTCCTATACTCCATCTTAGTCCTATCAGCATTTCCATTATTTGCATTTTTAGTCATGCATGCAAAAATTAGGGTTTGCATGCATTTTTGCATGCATCCCAATCATCAGTCCGAGCACCTAGCCCTTAGTTAGCTAGCCCCAGGAGCTTCTTTCAGATCATTTCTAGCCCTCTTAGTGACTAATGCGCCCTCCTTTGCTCCACTGCATGACAAGGGCACCTTCTTCACCTACGAGTCCAGTTATCTTCACTTACATTCAGTTCTCCCTTGATTTTAGGCTTGAACTGACTCTTAACTGAGTTTATCACTCCGTCGGACCTCCAGTGAGACTAGACTGATCATTTTGACTCTAGTTAACTCCTATGGCGCTCTCCACTGAGCCTCCTTCATTCAGTTAGTGCCTACTCATGCCAGTTACTCCTACTACACTCAGTTACACTTAGTTTGACATCTAGTTGACAGTTACTTGTGCATTGATGACTCCACTGATGATCATGAGGACACCTAGCTGTGCTCTGATGACACTCTATTGATCTTATGAGAGGCTAATTCGAATTGGCACCTTAGGCATTCGAATCCTCTCTACCATTGTACTATTTATTTGTCCATATTATGATTAATTAACTAGTGTGTGTGAAGTATTTTTGCTTCTATCCAAGTTCTACTGTATTATTATTCTGTTGCTCATTATACTACATTGACCACTCTTCTTCTATTTTCTTGCTTAATCAATTACTTTCCTGTGAGATATACATCATCTCTTAGATCTGCTGTGAGGATTTTCACACATTGATACCAGATATCACTTCATAAGAGAACTTGTGAACAATGGTGAAGTTCGTGTTGAGCATTGTAAATCGATTGACCAATTGACTAACATATTCACAAAACCATTGACAAAAGATATTTTTGAAATTCATAGAAATAATTTAGGCATTGTAAAAGCTGCAGTAGTTAGAAAGTAGTAATTAAGAGGGAGTGTTAGAAATAGTAATTACTTCCGTTAACTTAGCTTTTACATTCAGTTCCTATTTAGATGTTCAGTTAATAAATGCAACAGCATGCTTCGCATGCATGCAAAAGCTAGGTTAGAGTTTTCCATAAGTGTTTAAATACACATTAGATTAGTGTTTGTATTACATCAGTTGATCTGTTTATAAATAAAGATTCAAGAGCCCTAGCTCATTCCGCATTATCTTTGTTTATTTTCTGCCTCCAACCTTCAATTGTGCAGAGGTTACATGGTGCCTGAGTACACCTTACGCGGACAGCTGACAGAGAAAACAGATGTATTCAGTTTTGGAGTACTTGTGAATCAGAGTTTGACTCAACACATGGAGTTTCTCATTGAAGCAGTATGGCTCATGTGGATCTCATCTTTGAAGTTTAAAGTATAAATTTTCTTAAACGTCCATAGAATTATGATTCTTGTTAATCAATGTTGTTTTATGTTTTGTTGTTACTCGTCAATTGCCAGACATGGAGACTGTATAAGGAAGACAGAACATTAGAAGTTATGGATTCCACATTGGAGGGCAGTTATTCGTCGAGGAAGCGATTAAAGTGATTAAAATTGGTCTTCTGTGCACTCAAGCAGCTCCAGCGTTACCACCTTGAATGTCCCGCGTGGTGCAGATGCTGACCGGTGAGCGAGAACATCTTTCTTCGCCAACAAGGCCTGTTTTCATAGATCTAGATAGTGTGGCCACACCTCAGCAACTTCAACGTCTTAAGAGTTATTGACCCTGACAAAATACCAAGCAGTATCCATTCTGCAGCTGCCGATCCTTCGTCAGGAACGCTGGAGCAGAGGTGAAAATCACCGAACACTTTTCAGCAACATTTTTTGGGATATATGGATCTCTAGTTAATTAGTAACCCTAGGTTATATATATATATTAATGAGGAATATATATATATATTTCTTACCAACCATGTTAGATAGGAAGATTTGAATTTAAATACTGAATTTATATTGTAATTAGAAAAAAAATAAACAATACAAAGTGAAGTAGATTGGAGCAAATATTTTATTTTTATGTAAGATTTCAACAGAATTGATCAGATTAAATGAAATCACCGTTTTGGTATTTTTTATTTTTTACAAATAAACTATTTGATATTCTTGTGATTTACTATTTCCTTCATTTTTTATTATCAAGTTCCAAGAAAGTCGCTGTTTTCTTAAAATACTCATTTTAATTATCTGCTTCAATTTGTTGTGTTCTGCTACCAACAGGTGAAATCTGATAATCCTGTTCGGGCATTTGAGTGTGCTACGGTTCTAGCTCTGGTGCTGGTTACAGTGCTAAAGAGGGTGAAAAACATTTTGCGTCTTCCAAATAGTTGCATGGTTTGCCTTACCATCTAATTTTGGTGAAAAACATTTCTGCGTCTTCCAGATAGTTGCATGGTTTGCCTTACCATCTAATTTTGGTTTGGGTGTGAAGAAATTAGAAAGCAATGCCATGTTTACAAATGTTTAATCGGATGATTCTGTATTGGAAAATTTACTCTTTCTTGGTGTAAAGACTTTTGCAAAATAAATGAGATATCATAGCTATTTGCATTAGCCATGTGGCAGCAAACATTATGAATCTCTGTCTGTAATTTTCAATTTGGTTGGGTAGCTTCTTACATTTCGGAAGCTATATTTATCCACCAGAGGGCACTAGTCATGAGGACGGATATTCCTCTCATTTAACATCGAGGATAAGAATGATCATGTTGATCTTTTTTAATTTGTTTTTTAATAAAAAATGTTTGATGTAATTATATATACAAGTTCATTTACATATTTGTGGAAAAGCTAAAACCAAAACAAATAAAAATAATAGATACATAATCATAATATTAGTATAATACTAATAAATTTATCTATTAGTTTAATAATATTTTTAGATTTTTATTTTTCTATATATTTAAAAATGAGAATAAATAAATAATTAACTGTGATATTAAATCAATCAATCAATTTTTACACTAAATAAACTATATATATAATTGCATGGAAATTTAATGTCACTTATTTATAATATAAATTAAACTAAATTGAAATTTGTAATTTTTAAAGCTTTAAATGTAATTGAATTTATAATGATAACGATGATGATGGTAATTAACAATGAGACTAACTATTGTCTATCATATCTTAAGATGATTACTTGGATTGTTGTAAAATTTTCTTTTTATTATCAAAACACCTAGAAAAAAATGTTCCTAGGTCACCATAGTTTTGACATACTAGAAGGTTAGGGAGATTGTTGTAGTAGAGAAACTAAACTACGATCTAATGTGGGTGTAAGCAAGGCAATATAAGAGAATGTGAATTTCATCTTCAATGATCCTAGAGATGGCAAATCCTTTAGTAGTTATGCTCAACTACAGATTTAAAAACATCAAATAAATAGAGGCTTTGGTCAAAATACAAATGCCAAGGACAGATGTGTAGATAGCACCATCTCCGTGCCACTTCAGGTTAGCAACCCAGTTCTCTAACCAAGGGAGGGTACCCTAAAAATGAGGAGGCATGAATCCCAGTCTCTCTCCCTAAGTCCCTATGAGATGTGCATGAAAATTTAACTGGATTTAAGCTGAAATATGAGGTGCTTGTGGGCACATCTCAACCATAAAAAAAGAAGAAGTGAGTGTTGTATTTACCATTCCTATGTGTTTGTGCGAGCCTTTGGCTCTGCACTTCATCTTCTCTATTCTTAATTTGGTATCAGAGCCTGAGTGGCCTATTGGTGTGAAGAGCTTAAAGTGGCCTGTTGTGAGAGTCTGAGTGGCCTGAGTAGCCTGGTGAATGAGAGCCTGATTGGCATGCTGTGAAAGCCCTGTTAGTGGCCTGTTGAGCCTGATTGGCTGTGAGAAGTGCCCTTCATGGCCTGTTGTTGTGAATGCCCATTGTGGCTGGCTATGATTGTTTGGAGATCCGTGGATGCTGAGAAGCCCATTGAGGCGTGCTATGAGGAGATCACTAAAGGAGCCTCTCTGTGTGAAATCGTTGCGTGGGAAAGATAGTTGAAGGAATACAGCTGAAAGGAGATCGTTGGATTGACTCTACCCACCTGGAGACTCATTAGATTGCTGCTCAATTTGATGAGATTGCTGACAAAGCTGAAGGCTAAACGCTAAGATCTGAAGAACGCTGCAAATTGTGTTGAAAACTGTGTATGGTTTGTGTGAATCGTTGATAAGGAATTACCCTTTGTGAACAATTGCTGGAGATCGCTGCTGTCACCATTAGACCGATGTCTATCTGCTGAAAAGGAAATAAGCCAGATCGCTACGAGGTTGTAGCAGAGAGATCCGATCCTCTTCATATCAGAGTCTACCGTTTGGAGTACATCATAATTGATCGTTGTTCTATTTCTGCATGTAAAAGGAGCCCGTGTTCACTATTTGAAGCCGCAGCTATTAAGAAGCCTGCATTTTCGCTACTATTGCCCCGTGAAAAAGCATCCTGTGTAGAGCCGTGCGAAAGGAGGCCATGTGTATTGAAGAGCGGCTGCAGAGGTGAGATCGCAGAGGAGCCACCAAAGAGGGAGTCGCTGCTCCCAGGAAGGAAAATCACCAGTACCACGAGCCGCCAGTTTGCTGGAGCGCGACACTACCATGTGTCTCGACACTACAAGGGCGCGGTACTCCTTGGGCGCAATAACAACACAGTACCGCGAGTGTGTTGGCCATCAGGGTGCGTCACTATGTGTTGTCTGCATAAAATCTGCCCATGTGAAGAAGAAGAGCCGTCGTTGTAAAAGTGAAGCCACGAGCAAAGCTATCCACCATGAAAGAATATATGGCTACCCAAATCGCTGGAGAACTGTTGTAGGAGCTGGCTGCCAATACGCTGAAGGAGATTGCTGGAGAATGCTGCCAATTGTGCTGAAGGTAATTCTTCTTTCATATATGGACAACTTCATGAAGATTGTTGGTGAACCTCGCAATGATGCAGAAATTCTAACTGAGCTTGAACTAATTGCAATCAAGAATGAAATGAAATTTATTCTTGAAATGATGAATGGTGAAGAAGGCTCATTATTTGCTGAATGTAACGGGGATTTCAATGCTATAAATATTGTTGAAACAATGAAATTTAAGACTGCAGTTGTAAGTATCCATTATGATGCTGAAAAATAAGAGTTTTATGAATTTTATGAAGAATTGGAAGCAATATTGAATGTCAGAAGAAGCCAAAGAGATTAAAATTGATATGTTAGTTAAAGCTGACACCCATGTTGATGCTATAAGTGACATCGACATTGATATTTCCATGAGAAATATCAATGTTGAATTTTATCCACAAGGTAGGAGCAGCTATGAGCAAATGATGTAGCATTCCACTAAACAAGGCACAGCTGAAGGAAAATCTAGAACAGTAGTACTGCAACCGAGTTCCATAAGGCATGAAGAATTCAAGATCTGGAGATGGAAATTAAAGAAGACAAATAAGTACTATCTTACAGCAACTAAGGTCAAAATGAAGTAGAAGGAGGACTGTAGAGTTCAAGGCTTGGAACTTGAGATCCTTAATTTGCTTTGCTGATTTGTAAGCCTGAAACTACAGGCATATTTAGTATTGTGTTCCATTTCTACATTAAGGGAGGATGTTAGAGATAATGTAGAAATGATAGATTGTGGTTTACTCAAGATAGGATGAGTGGTTTGAGATCCATGGTTTTAGGATCTGAGATTGGGTTTGTTGAGATCTATCTCAACTATATATGTAAACATTATTCATAATATAACTTGAGTTGAGTGCTACTCCTCCTGTGTGTGTGTGAGCCTTTGGCTCTGTGCTTCCTCTTCTCAATTGTTAATTTCTCAACCATAAAAAACAAAATAGAAGTGAGTGTTATAAATTTAAAGGGAAGGAACAAATATTCCAAAGCAAAACAAAGTCAAAGCAAGGCTCGTCTAGGTGCCTTAATCATAGCTTGATCCTTGAAAAGAATCACAACCACCATGAAAACACACATTCCAATGAGAGAATAGTTTCAAATACCATTAAAATGCATCCATGAAAACTATTAGAACATCACACAGGTGACAAATAAGGTTCTGATCCATGTAAATAATGTATAGAAACGGAGACTTATCTAGTACATTTGAAAGTTCATTACATAACAAAATGAAATTGCTACAGATTCAAACACGTAGTGACATCATTGCCTGCGTATTGGCCCCAAAATACTCAGCAATTGCAGAACAATTTATAAGTGTACAATCAGAAGGAAATTTATGCTCATCATAATTATATTATATGTATTTGTAATTTTAATGACTTAAAGAGAGTGTATGATAGTATTTGACGATCATATTTCTTCACTGCGACGATGTTAAAATTTAATACATAGACAAATGTATTGCATTTAATACAAAGATAAATGTATTGCAGTGAAATAAACAGAAACAAGGGCTGCATGGCAGCGCAGTCCCTCCCGAGATAGTTGGAGAATAGATACTAAACAATGAGACTTAATATAGCTAAATGTATATGCAAAGAATAAAATGATATCAGGATTATTGTATAGGCAAAGAAGAAAATGATACGAATAAAGTAAAAACAAGTATTGTTTTTGGTGAAAAAGTTTTTATTGTTAAACATGAAAGCTGGATGTAACTTTCCTGGATGTAACTTTGAGTTGGATGTAACTTTGCTGGATGTAACTTTGATTTTCTTCAAACAAATTGCATTGTTTTTTTGTCTCTAAAAATAAGTAATCCCATTTACCATAAAAATTTCTAAAAATAATAAAAAAAAGTAAATTATAGAAATTAATAAAATTTTCTAAAAATAAGCAAAAAGTAAACTGTAGAAATATAAAAGTTTATAAAAATAAGCAAAAAAACACAGTAAATTGTTCAATGCAGAGTAGAAATTAATAAGTAATTGTATATGCAAATAAGACAATGTTAAGAATAAAGTAAAGTAACTAACAAAGTAAAGTGTTCAATGTAGAGTAAAACTTAGCAAGTGTAAAGTGTTTAATGTGAAGTAAAACTTAGTAAATGAAATTTTTAATGGAGAGTTAACATATGTGTAGTAAAATCATTTACAAGAAACATTGTAAAAATAAACTGCCGGAAGAAAAGTGATAGTAAAACCATTTACATGAAACTTTGTAAAAATAAACTGCGGGAAGCAAAGTGGGTAGAAGGCAGGGAGGGGAGGGAGAGTAAAGCTTTAAATAAGTAAATGTAAAAGGTAAGATAGCTCTATTTTTCCTAAAAGCAATCTGCCCAGGAAACCTGAAAACGTAAATCTATACTAACCTTTGTCTCCATCGCAACAGATACCTTCAACCTTCTGCGACTCTTTTGTCTCCTCCAATTGACTCTCTTCCTCTTGGTCTTTACCCGGCAGGATTTTTATTCGCTACTATCCCTACGCCTAACTTCTTTGTGAAAGCTAATCCTCGAATTAGCAACTCATCTGTGCCGATACCCCACGTTAATACATTGGTAAAATTCATTAGTTCCGCACAGATACTATTTATCCTTTGCGCTGGCTTACGCTAATAGAAAGCCTATATTTTTTTCCTTTTCTATGGCGGAAGCATGTACGTTTAAAGTATTGTTCCATCTAAATTCATACCATGACCCATGTGCATGGTTAAATATGGTCATTAAATGAAACATTAACTAACCTCACTTCTTCCCAAGAGTCGGGCATACGGCAATAATGGTTCAAAGTTTCAACCAGTAACATTGTAGGTAAATAATAGAGCACCTGAGTGGGCCTAATGGTTAAGAACATGTGTTATCTCTGAGGAGGTCACAGGTTCAAAACCAGCGGGGGGTAGGGTTGCTCATTGGCCTGCTGTGACAAGGCTCGAAGGGTAGGCGGCCCCTATTTACAGGCAAAGTCAAAGACTGATTAATAAAGAAGTAAAAGTGAATCGAAAACAATAGTTACCCAGCAAGAACTAATAAGAGAAAAACAATATACACAAAGATACAAAGAATTATAAAAAAAGTGGGTTTTCTCCCATCTCTATTTTATGGATTATGTTAAGTATTTTTGCAATCTTACATGCTACCATAAACCATAGACTCAACATCCACTCACTTTGTTTGACTTAAACAAAATTAGCTTTACCAAATCAAAGTTACATAAAAGAATAACCAATCAAATTTTAACCCTCCACCTCACTCCGTGAAACTTATTACTTTCGTTTTCAGGTACCGAAAAATAAATGAATTCTCAATTTTACAGATATTAAACTAAATTCGGAGCAAATCTTTTAGTAACATTTTAAAATAATATTATTATCAAAACAAAAGTAATTGGAATCTACACAAGACACCAACACAAGGTCGGGAGAGTATGAATTTTATAACTTAATTGTGTGGAGAGTAGTCTAAATCATAGTAGTAAGATTTGATTATAGATTCAAATATGATTCGGATGCAATATAGAAAAAATACATAATAAAAAAATTAAGTACGACTAAAATATGGGAGTAGACATCTTATAAATACAAAAAACATGTAATTTTAATTTAGAAATAAAATAAAATTATACATAATCATTCCAAATTTTAACATCTCATTCATTTTCCATTGAAAACTTTAAAAATAAAACTTAAAACTACACAAATCTATTTTGATATAAAATGACTTAAAAAAAAGAAAACAAAAAACTACATAAGTTTACTTTTTGATAAATAATAAATACAAAAATATAAAATTAAAATAACAATCGTATAAAATAAAACTTAAATAAAAAAACTCCATGTAAACACTCGCTAAAAAACAAACACACCTCGAGGCATCCCAACAACTAAGATAATCTAGAGCTAATGCTTCGTCAAACTATTTAATTTGAAAATCATACTATTCTCTTAAATAATTAAATTAAGTTTACAAAAATTTAAATTTCTTTATCATAAATAATAAACTGGAACATTTATTACTAAAATGAAACCATATCCTTTAATATTTATTAATTGGAATAAATTATAATTTATATTACTTAAAACTAATTTGTAAATAATTTAATAAAATATAAAACTTAATTACATCTTAACATTGAAAATTGTAAAACCTTACCTTTTATAAAACCACATCCTATATTATTTATTAAATAAATTTAACTTATAAGAATTAATACTAGTTAGTAGACATTTTTAGTATTCACCTAGTCAAAAACACTTTAAAATTAAAAATCTTAACCAATTTATACTAAAACTTAACCCAAACTAAAATAAAAACTTTTTAATTAAAAGGATAAGTCATAATTTATGTTCTAAAGTAAAGCAACTAAATTAATGGCTCATTAAATATTGTAAAACTAGTAATCTAAATACTCTTTTATATCTAGGTATAAACCATTTATTAATTAACTTAACCCTAAAAAACTAAGAATTAAAAGCCGACAACTTTAACCTATCTCCATTTACTAAGTCACCACTACATATAACTTATGTTGGGGCAATCAAAAACACTAAACGTCAAGAAACTTTAATTATTTAATGCAGATCCTCTCTTTTTTCTTATACATGTAATAATATAAAACTTAAATAAAAAAACTACATGTAATAGTAATAATGCAGATGATATACTAACACTAAATTAAAAAAGCATTTTAAAGTTTTTCTTAAATAATTTTTTTTATTAATCGACCATGCTTTGGAGTTTATATTTTATTGTATCAATATGAATTCGATTCCAAATCAGGATAAATAAATAGTTGACTGTACGAACCATATCATCTTGAATGTTCACCGTATTTTTAACCTGTTTGAATTTCCTTACAGCAACTC
Organism: Larix kaempferi; assembly: GCA_027924585.1. NCBI lineage: Eukaryota > Viridiplantae > Streptophyta > Pinopsida > Pinales > Pinaceae > Larix > Larix kaempferi. The sequence continues at coordinate 2,088,294 of BSBM01000851.1, read as the reverse complement.
CCAATACGACCGTATTTTGCTACTATGGTCTAAATTGCTTTTCTGCTACTTTTCCAATGATTTTTTGTTAGAAATGTTGTCTAATTATTGGAATAGTATTATTTGAGTATTGCTATATGAGGAGGTTAAATTTATTTTTATAATTAAAAATAAATAAACAATACAAAATAAAAATTTGATAAAAAGAATTTATGTCGGATTTTAATAAAATATCATAAAAATAAAAAACATAAAAAATTTGGACTACACCATTTTAAAAATGTCTAAACAATGTTTCCAAGTGAGATGTTTTGATTTTAATAAAGTGAGATGTCTTGATTTTGTATTAATTCGATTTTATGTTATAAATTTTTATGAAGTATTTTTATGTTTAAAAAAGTCCATTGGTTGTAGCTTGGGTGGTTGGGAGGAATGTTGTTACCCTTCCCACCCAGGTTCAATTATTGTAAGTGACATATTGCTCTTGTTGAGCCCATATTGTAATGATTGTAATTAGTGCCACCTTGATTCTCTAGAATAGCACTAGCCCAATAACAAATGGCAAACCACCTTTAAAAAAATAATTTATTATCATGTTTTTTAATTAAATATAAATGTGTTTTTTAATTAAATATAAATTTGAAATAATTTAAATTAATTCATCTTATTTTTTAATTGGTTAAAAAATATTTATATGAACCTAATATTTTAAAAGTATAATTTTATTTTTTAAATATAAATAATAAATTTAAAATTATTTAATATGAATATTTTTAAAAGTGTTATGTGATAAGTTTTTTTGAACTTTATTTATTTAAAAACAAATATTTATTTATTAATAATTTTAAAAATTTATTTTAAAATTTTCAAGAAAATAATTAAATAAACCTTTTACATGTTATTGTTAACTTTTGTTGATTAAGAAATGGTTAAAATTTTTAATATAATGTTGTGATTTTTTGTAATGTCTCTTGTTAGGAATTTTATTAAAATGACAAATTTTCACTTTTTTTTCCTAGTTAGATCTTTGACTAGTTATGAGTTCTAGGTCTCCAAATTGCTCCAATTGCTCCCAAATATTCTGAGAAGGCATATGGATGATGCTAGAATATAAATATGTGTTCCAGGGATGCTTTTGGACCTTTAAAATACTTCTGCAAATCCTCTTTCAATTTTGGCCAATGTAGGGAACTTTACTAGTAATTTCCCTTTCACTAGTATTGGTCTCTAGGTCTCAATTTGACTCCGAATTCCTACAAATCTTAAAGGAAGGTGTATGAATGATATTAGGACTTGAATATGATGTTCATGGATGAGATATGGCCACCAAAAGACCTCTGCAAACTCTCTTAAGATTCTGGGCCAAGTATGCAAGTTTACTAGTAATTTGGGGTTCAAATCCCCCTGGGGTAAGTACTGAAAATAGCTTCCCAAATGCCTCCAAACCCACTCAAATTTCTAAACAGAAGTAGGAGATGTCTCAAGGATGTTATTAAGGTCCCAAATGCACCATTAATTACTTATTAAGTAGGTTATTCCATGAAGGTGGTTCACCATTTTTGGCAGATGGAAGCTAAAAAAATTGTTTTTCGAACCCTCGATCGAGGTTTTAAAAGCTCGATCGAGGGTTTTAAAAGATCGATTGAGGGTTTTAAAATACCTCGATCGAGGGTTCTAAAATACCTCGATCGAGGGTTTTAAAACCCTCGATCGAGCTTTTGAAAAGCTTGCAAAAGCTGGATCTAGCTTTTGAAAAGCTCGCAAAAGCTCGATCGAGCTTTTGAAAAGCACGCAAAATCTCGATCTAGCTTTTGAAAAGCTCGCAGAAGCTCGATCAAGCTTTTGAAAAGCATGCAAAAGCTCGATATAGCTTTTGAAAAACATAAAAAGGCTCATTTTAGCCCCTCGATTGAGGGTTTTAAAATACCTCGATCGAGGTATTGTTAAACCCTCGATCAAGTTGTTGTTAAACTCTCGATCGAGGTATTTAGCTCGATCAAGGGCTTAAAAAATAGGCCGAGAGCCCTTTTCACTGCAGAATGAAAGTTTTGTCTGCCTTCCATAGAGTTAAACCATGTCATTAAATGCTCATTAATGAGCAGACTTAATACCATTGGATTCGTCCACGAATCCTCTATCCAAATATATAAAATTTACGAATTTTTATCTTTATATGTCTGTTGGTTTTAACTTTCTACTAAAACTTGCCATAAAAAACCATGCCGACAACTTCGATTGAGCTCAAAGATAAATCCACAATATTCAAAATACACATCCAAAAAATTTGAAAAAATACACAAGCCCCAGATAAACGCGTCCTCTTTAAAAGGGTATTTTTAGTTTTGCAAATTATGTAAAAAATCAAAAGATTTCGTGCACGCACACACATGTGTGCAAAATGCGACTTAAATATTCATTGGTAAGTTTCGAAAAATAATAATAAATATAATTTTTTGAGAAAAATTAAAAGAAAAATATGTAAGCCCCAGTGCACTCTGTCTAGATCATGTTCACATATTTCATTTTTTTAAATTATTACTTTAACATTAATTTATTGTGCACGCACACAAACTACTTGTTAATTGCTCTTCAAATTTTTAAGAACACACATTTCATTAAATGAAAATTCGACACGATATATGGCATTGGTATATTTCAAAAAAAAAATCATTGGAAAGCCAACATAATTATCTACATATCGTTTTTCGACCGCATGTCAAAATTCATGTGGCAAGTATGAGTTTCGAAGGCTTCAATTTAATACATGGGTAAAATTTTTGTTTTTCACCGTCATATTTGGCCAAAAAGAGTTACCCATCTTCATGGAATCACCCAAGTCTGTTACAAACCTCTACCAAACAACAACAAAAATCACTAGTTTGACCTTTGGGGAAATGGCACCAAATCTTCTCCAAATGTAAATAAACTGAGTAAAATGACTTCAAATGCTTGAGCACTGAATATGAAACTTGTATACTACATCAATAAAATTCCATTCATCAATAAACCATCAGTAGTTTACTTATCCATTCGAATCCATCAACATTACATTGGTTCACAACAAGGTAGTGGGGAAATGACATTGTTCTTTCATTAAAAATGAGATTTATACATTTCTACTTGGAATTTCGACCTGAAACTTTCTGGAGATGAAGAAAAGAGTATTTACTTCATATTAAAAAATAAATGGGGCATTAGAAGCTCCCCCAAATAGTACAATAGCTCACCAAAAACGCTCTCCCTCAAGGATCAAGAATATGCCATCAAAACTGGAAATGGTTGAAGGAGTGAGCTGCAATAGAAGAAAACATGAGCTTCCCTATACCTTACACCTGCAAATAAAGACTCCATTAAATCTCCAAATGAAAGGTCTGAATGGCCTTTCCAATTACCAACTTGGATGGGAATCTTTCACCCTCAAAATTGGCTAAGGCAAGAAACTAGTCATCCACTAGCTCTCACTCTTCACAAATGCAATTGCAAATTCTAAAAATGATCAAAAGCTGGTTTTATTCTTTGTTCTTCACATTTATAAAGTTCTAATGTCCTCCATGGGTCGAATTCCTTCCAAGAGACTCATGCCAACTCAATTTGGGAAGAGATTCCAAAGAACGCCACTTGTGCAACAATTCCTAGTCTCCCACTTCCACCAAATTACATGTGGAAGCATCTTAGCTTCCTTAACACCCTTGAGCACCCTCTTGGAGTCTATTTTTATCCCTGACATGTCATATATGTCATATGTCAGCCTTCAGGTCTGATTTGTGTCATAGGTGTCATAGCATCTTCATCATGGTTGTCATAGAGCTAGGGAATCTAGCCCAAGTGTCTCACTAGCTCCAAATTGCATCTTCCTCTTCCATGGGAGTTACTCTTCCTCTATATTTCGACCTTATTAACTCATTCCAAGTATTATTGACCTTATAATTCATCCCAAGAACATTAGGCTTCCCATGGATTTGAAACTGCAAGAAGAGGATGCCATGTGGCACATAAACTCTAGCTTGTGTGGGTCCCACTTCCTCCATGTGTCTTTATGATCAAATGTCACTTTGATTTTGACTTGTATATATTTATTTATCTCCTTCATTAAATATTTATGCCATCCTAATGTTCCAACATCATTTATTATCCCAATTATTCCAAATCCCAAAGCTTCCACCCCAAACCTAGGAAACTAGTAATTTTCCTCCTTAGCAATTAGTTGACCTTTAGCATCAATTTGACAAACTTTAATGAATAGGGCCAATTTGATTAGGCCATTGTGACCCAATGCCAAATATGGGACATGAAAAATCCTCCCTTCCCAATATTGCTTGTCCTCAAGCAATTTCAAACATGGGTGTTGAAGAACCTGCTTTTTGTATAATTATTTGAAGTTGCCATTGAATTGCTCAACCTTGAGTCTTTGAATTTCCATGAAGATCTTAGAGAGGAACCACCATGCTTGCTGCTGCACTACTCGAATAAAAATCACTTTATTAAGTGGGAAATCCATCTCCTATACTGCTTGTTTCCCCTAAAAATTTGAAACCAATCAGATAAAAATTATTCCAAGGTCCCATTGCTTGTATTGCACCCCAATAATTAAGAGTGCTCTCCAACCCATACCATCAGATAAGAGGATTCCTGGATCCCATTTTCTTGTATGCATTCTTCCAAACATCATGAGTACACAATATATATCATCAAAGTACATAACACTATAATGAAAATGTACATCATGGAGATGCTTCATCAAAGATTCATGAAAGTGCTTATACCTCAATGCAAGTAGATCACCATTTTCCAAGTGCATACAATCTTCAAGTGACCCATCAAATCTACTCCAATGACATAGGTGAAGATACCATGTCCTATAATGCTGCTCCAAAAGGATGTGATATGCATCAAAATATTCATCCATGTATTCTTTTATCCAAGAAGTGAATGAATAATCTCCACTAAAATCTGAACCAAATAATGAGCAGAAAAAACAAGGAGACTTCAAAGGACTCAAAGAAGTCTCACCCATACATCCATGAATGTGAGAATAATAAAGATATATCAAAATATGTGACTACCAACAAAAATGTTCTCCAATCATAAATTTATTCACCCAAGTGTTGGATGAAGTTCCTCCAACATCAAATGAACCAAGTGTTGAGCAAGAAAAACCACGAGTCTTCAAGTGACTCAAATGCATATCATAGGTGCATCCATGTAGATGTGCTGTTAGGAACCCATGTATTTACTTTGTTAGTATATTGTGGTTGGACGCATATGCTTTGTAAGTCGTCCCATAGTATTTGTTGATCCATAGTTTGTGTTATTGTTGTTTGGCGCATATGCTTTGTAAGTCGCCTGTAGTATTGTTGATCCATAGTTTGTATTGGCCCATGGTTTTGACCCATAGTATTGGCTCCTAGACTTAGTATATAAGTGTGTGTTGAGGTCTATGAAGGACGGTGAAGTTATTTGTAGTGAGCTTGCTCAAAGGAGGTTTCCCCCCTCGAAGTGGCCTGCGATCAATATAAAAGTGATTCTGAGTTATGTTATTTCTGCTATCTTGTGTGTTTTCATTAATTAAATATTATAGGTTCTTCACATCTGGTATTAGAGCACTTTCTCAGGCACGTTGGGTGGAATTTCTGCCAAAAATTTTTTTTTCGCATCTGTTGCAAGTTCAGATCTAGGAATAATCCCTATCCGCTTAACTGTGGGAAGTACTTGGGCATAGGCCCTAAAAATCATTGTGAGGAGTACCACAAGAACCCCAAAGTAGCTGGCCCATTGGAAGGACCTGCCAGCGAAAAGGGCAATGACCTCTACTTGATTGACTAGTTCCCAACCGTGAGGTAAACCAAGAGCTGTTGTTTGTGGCAAAGCGGTTATCAGTTTTACCTGAGCCGTGGAGTGAGGGGTATTGCCCCAATACGCAAGCCGTCAGACAACATTGGTGGCCGAGTGAAAACCCTGAACTGTTAGGAAGCCACACATACTTGGGGTCCATATCTATTTTCAGCTAAACTATTGTCAATCACTGCCGCGCTATTTCAGATCCAACCGCCGTTCCAGATCTAGCCATTTCAGATCTATTTCAGATCCAGCCGTTTTCGATCCATTCGGCACTGTTTCAGATCCCTGTATTTCCGATCACTTCTCGGCCATTGCAGATCTATCTGTTTCAAACCCTTTCGTGACGTAGCCACTCTATTCTGAAAATTTAAAAAAAAAAAAGACGAGTATAAAATTCAGTTTTTTCTCCATATCTCCCTTGTTTCACTCTGTTTCCCTTGAAACTTCCCTGGAACCCCTGTAATCCCATTTTGCATATTTCCTTCCAAAGGACCCTATCCAAAATTTCACTTCCCAAAGCCCGAAATCCCACATTTGTCTATTTTTAGAGTTTGCCATAACTTCCTCGGATTTCACCCAATCACCTTCAAATTTTACCACAGAGTTCCTTTCCTAATTCTGCTTCTTTGTCCCTCTCTGCCAAATTTTCCCATTCTTTCACCCCGCTTCTAAAATCCTCCTTTTTTGCTTCCCTGTCCATTCGACAATGTCCACAACCTAGTCAAACCCCAATTAGCCTTCATATTTTTTCCCAAATCCAGATTTTCCTTTACTGAAACAATTTCTGTTTTTGTTTTTCTACCCACTCAACAAAAAAAAACAAAAAAAAAAACTCCTGGTTATGGTTGTCACCTGCGCAGGAGCAAAAACCATGGAAGAAGCACTTGCAGCCATCCAAGCCAAACTCCATGATCTTGATGAAAAATTTCTCGGCCTCCATCTTGAGCATTCAGCCATGAACAACAAATGACAGTCTGAGTCTTCTTCGGACAATGGGTTCTCTTCTTCCAACAATTTCCATGGTCCGAAGCTTGATTTTCCTCGCTTCAATGGTACTGATCGGACTAGATGGATCTATTGTGCATAAGAGTATTTCATTCTGCATCATACTTTTGATGTCAACAAAGTTCCACTTGCATCCTTTCATTTGGAACAGGAAGCTCTTCAATGGTACCGTTGGTACATCAAGGCTCATGAAGGGCCAAAATGGACAGATTTTTTCCAGCTCCTTTTGCAATGATTTGGTCCCAGTGCTTTTGATGACTTCACAGGACCCTCACTAAACTTCGCCAAACTGGCACTATGAGAGAGTACCAAACCGAATTTGAGAAACTAGCCAACCACACTGAGGGATTGCCTGATGACTTCTACCAGAGTTGTTTTGTCAGTGGTCTAAAGGATCCAATCCGCTCTAAGGTCAAAATGTTCTGTCCCAACACAATGATGGAAGCCCTGGGGTTGGCTAAGTTGGCAGAAGACAAGATTGCAGCCCAACATCACTCCAAACCACTTTTGTTCGCTACCGAAATATGGGTTCTCAACGACCTCCCATCTCACCAGCTCCTCGACCAACTACTGTCAAGCATTTGTTTGAAAATGAGATGCAGACACACAGAGAAAAAGGGTTGTGTTATAATTGTGTTGAGAAATTCACTCGGGGACATAGATGTGTTCAGCAAAAGCTCTATCTCTTGGATATGGATTCTCTGCCTACCTCTGAAATTGGTGAAGAAGCTCCAGATACAATGGATGCTCAGGTCGACATTCCGGAGCCGCCTATTGAACCTCCGTCTCAGGATGACCAGCCAGAGATATCTCTCCATGCTTTAGCTGAAATCACCACCCCCCAAACCATGCGGGTCAGGAGTTACTTCAAGAAGATTCCTCTTACAATACTCATTGATTCTAGTAGCATTCATAATTTCATTGACCCTCAGATTGCCAAACAAGCTGATTGTTTTATCCATCCGTGCTCCAACTTTGAAGTCATGGTTGCTAATGGGGGCACCTTACCCTGCAAAGGGAAGTGTCGTAATGTGCGTATCTCTATGGGAGATTATAACCTATGCTCTAACATGTTTTCCTTGACTTTATGCGGATGTGATGTGGTTTTGGGCGCTCAATGGCTACGCATACTTGGCCCCATCTTATGGGATTTTGCCAAACTTTGGATGTAGTTTTTCCCCAATGGACAAAAACACACATTGACAGGCTTACAACCAGGGTCTCTCAGCATCATCAGCTCACATCGCATGGAAAAACTCCTTAAGAAGAATTCACATGGTGTCATCACTCATATCCATTCCATTCAGATGCAACCATCAGCGGTCTCCACTACTCCTTTGGATCTACAACAAATTTTGGATCGATATACTGATGTCTTTACTGAACCAGTGGGATTTCCACCTTCAAGGCTAGAGGACCATCGTATTCAGCTCCTTCCTGGAAGCGTTCCTCCCAACATCAGGCCCTATCGCTACCCATTTCACCAAAAAACAGAGATTGAAATGCTCGTTCGGGACTTATTGAAGCAAGGTATTATTCGCCCAAGCATTAGTTCCTTTTCTTCACCAGTTCTTCTCATTTGCAAAAAAGATGGGTCATGTCGCCTTTGCATTGACTTCTGAGCACTTAATCACCTCACTATCAAGGATAAGTTTCCAATTCCTATTGTTGATGAGATTCTTGATGAGCTTCATGGTGCTCAATTTTTATCCAAGTTGGATCTTCGTTCTGGGTATCATCAAATTCGAGTTCATGAGGATGATATCCCTAAAACAGCTTTCCACACACACGATGGCCACTATGAATTTTTGGTCATGCCCTTTGGCCTCACTAATGCTCCTTCCACATTCTAGGCCTTGATGAATAAAATATTTTGGCCCTACTTGCGGAAATTCATTCTGGTATTCTTTGATGACATCCTCATCTACAGTAAAACCTGGGCTGAACATCTCCAGCATCTGGATATTGTAATAAAAAAAATTTATGACCATCATCTCCACGGCAAACAGTCTAAATGTGTTTTTGGACAATAGGAATTCGAGTATCTCGGGCACATTATCTCAGTAGAAGGGGTTCGCGTGGATCCTGCCAAAATCGCTGCCATGAACAATTGGCCGCATCCTCAGACACCCAAGAGCCTTCATGGTTTTTTGGGGTTGACTGGTTACTACCACAAGTTTGTCAAGGATTATGGGAAGATTGCAGCTCCATTGACTGCTCTATTGAGAAATGATGCTTTTATATGGACACATGTGTCACCTACCCAAATTTCTGAAATTATTTTATTTGCAAAATACTTTATGTTAAATTTAATTACAAAGTTTTGTAATTATGATTAGTTTTGATCATGGATGAATGTAATTACTGAATATTATTATTTAAATAAATTAATCAGGAGACAAACACCCAAGAGGACTATTAAATGAGTGTTCACTGACCCACTAGGAGGAATGGAAGCTGTTGGAAGGTATGGGACAGATGGCAGCAATTGCATCACAGCACTAGTTGTTGGTTATGGGACAACTACCCCTAAAAATAGGGCATTATCCTCCAGGTGGAGGGAGTGAGAAGACAACTCATTTAATGACCCAGTAACATCTGAAAAGGACTAGGCAGCCTATAAAGGAAAATTTGAATTGAGCAGGCAGCTCTTAATCAATATTTTTGCAGAATATTTTCCTCATGTGCATTAGGTGATCACTGAGAGATTCGAATAGGGAGGATAGTGATGACTGTAATCTTAAGTATGCATTATTGTTGAGAAGAACCAGAGATGCTGGTGCAAATCTATTGGACTGCTAACTATTGAAGTTTCTGAAGTTATTTGCTACAGCAAGAAGAAGTCCTATTTCCTAAGTTTCTTCCTCCTAGTGGTTCAGTGAACAGGCTCGGGGGTCCTAAGATAGTACTTGACTCTTTTCAGGAATTGGTTGGGTGGAACAGTCTTCTTGGGCTGTTTGTTGCCCTACAGATTTTCTCAGGTTCTACAGATTTTCTACTTATTCTCAGTAATAATTTTGTTCTGTTTAATTAGTATTTTCTGTGTTTCTGTTTCAAAAAAGAATTCAATCCTAGATTTGTTTAAAGTCTGAATGTTTAAGTTTAATGATGATTTTGAATTGATAAACCAATATCTATATTTTTCCACATGTTGTTTTGAAGCATCGTACTCTAGTATAGATACGCAAATTAAAAATAGATTAGAAGATAGGCAAATGCCATTGATTCGAATAGATAGAACAGTCATTGATTTATGTTTGTATTATTCTGCCCTATAATTATTAGTAATAAAACTTACTGTATAGTATCTAGAATTTTTATAAATTACTGCATTGTTTCATAAAATATAAGTATCGTTCTCTTCCCTACATATTTATACTATAGTTTGCTCATTCTATTATTTTATATAGTATTCAAAAGTAAGTCGACAAAGCATATTTATATTACAATTTCAAAATAAACAGTAATGTTATCATCTTTCACATGTTGTAAATGCAAACAATCACACAGTTTTCCACAAGGCACATACACACCTTGTTTGCATTTCTTATTATATCATTTTCTATAAAATTTCAGTTCAAACAGATAATGGAAATAATACAATATTCTATTGATAGATATTCGAACTATAAGTATCAATTTCCAGACTGAGTTTTCATAATAACATATAGTTAGTTTCAACTTTTTTTTTCTATCGTATTGCAAACTTTTTATACACAAGTTTCGGTTCAAACCAAAAGTCCCGGGAAAGTCCATTCACAAACATTTATTTTTCTTTTTCAAACATTAGAACACAACTTAGGGTTTAACCTATTGTTTTCATTACAATCGGATTCTGTACCATTTGAACATCATACATTATATAGTTACTATCTTTGAGAGAGAACATAAACCCTGACCAAAACATTTACAATGCCAACCTACAGCAGTACGATTTATAACATAGACCCGACTTATACATTCACGCCCATTATTTTTGGTTTGATACATTGCTTGAAATCAACAAGAATCATCATTAGGGGCGTAGCCCGTTATTTTCTTTCCATAGAAAAACAAAACCTACTCTATCATTGTACAAAGAAATTTTAGACTTCCATTAAAGATTTCGTATTCCTGAAATAAGTTTGACGGACACGATTTATATTATAAATTTCAACCATTTAAACCCAGACAGAGACAACGTGTTATCATTCTCAAAAGACAAAGTTGTATTCACTTTAAACGAGCCTTGGCTCCTTGTATCATTCGTATAACTTAAACAAGACAAATCGTGGCTCAATGGCTAAATCCATTACAAGTTCCCACTACAAGTAAACAAAGACGATATGCCTAGAAAATGGAAGTTACAGTATCTTTTTCCAAAACGACACATCCAGGGTTTATACCCAAGCTAAACAACTTTACATTCCCTAGATGAGGCGAAGTTGATTGTCATCGTAGAAAAACCAAAAATCCTACAAACAAAACGAGAGTCACAGCTCGGAATAGACATCGTTCGATTGAAGTTCAACAAATCTTAACCACGACGGATCACAGCATGACCAGTTACACAACCTTGAAACTTCTTCGACCACAGTCAAAGTACCTATGAGGGTTTTTTGGAAAGACCCGAAGCTTACTGGTTGAAAGCTCGCCGACCTTGTAGAACCCTTGCTCATTTCTCTAATTCATAACTTGCAACTGACATTAAATGAAGGTTAAAATTTAGAAGATTGATATCCTTTCAAAATGAAAGAAGAAACACATTGAATGAATTACTATTCGTTGTGGGAAAAACTTACATTGCGGTAAGTACCAAAGCATTCCATGTTTACTATCTACGGGATGATCCCATGCCGAAGATGAGATAGGAAATACTCGGTCTTTTTACACCACACATATCTTTGACTCAAACCAAAATGATAAGTTTCAGAGAACTTCCATTACTCTACAGTTTGGCAAAATCACACAATTCACAATGAAGGGTTCGAAACCAACAACACTTCAACATTTCAAACCAGAGGAAAAATCCTCTTTTGACAATGCCATTACAATGGCTAAAACCTGCAACTCAGATCCTACCTACAGGACTCAAGGTTGAGACCTCTTGATACCTGCTAACCTAGAAAGATTCGGTAGCCGGTCGGCCTTACAACCTGTAACAATAGCAAAATGAACAACTTTCAATCTCTTAAACCAAATCGACGACAGTAGTTAGGGATTTCCATCCAATGATCCAAATTCTCTGAAATCAACGATCATGATAGTGCTAACGAAATAGCATTGGGACATACAACTTCTGCATTTAATGCGCCATCATGTGATCAAGCATGGCAATACCATTTTGGCACCCAAAGGATCGGACAACAGCTAGATCGGAAGAATACTACCTTATAGCCATTACACGGTGGCCTCAATTTTCAATCATTACAACAATTTCATAATACGTGGATGGACAACAATCCTCATCACCCCAGGTTTCATATCAAGCTTTCAATGCAGAATCGAAGGACAATATTTTCGATTGTTCAACGTCCAAATCATATTAATGACCCTGTAGCTCGAACCCTGTCAACATTATTGCATGTCAACGCTCATTCATTTCAACGTTATGATTTCAAACATGATGTATAACCTTATAACATTCTATGCTATTTCAAAGTCGAATCCTAAGTTTGTATGGCTCTAAGTTATTACCATAACGTTTATCATAGTGTTATATAAACTAACAATTACATAAGACCTGGTTAGTTCGAATTAAAGAGTCATGTGGTTATATAGATAACCTTTCAAGTTTATACATATATTCGTATAGTCCTAAGTTTTTAATTGTAGATTTAAATATTAAAGTTATGACTTATATATTTGATAGGACAACTAAAGTCATAGTTTTGACTTGTTTTAACTTATGCCATTCAAACAAGTAGATACAATCACATATAGTTCAAACATTATAAATTTATAATTGTTGCAGTCCATACACAAGAGATTTAATACTAACTTAGTGATATTATTGACATTCATATAAATTCTACTATCATAAGTATAGATAGTCTATAGGATAGCCATTTCTTTGAATCCATTGACAAAAGATTAATGTAAAGTTAATCAAATGTTATGTGTACTTACCTTATCCTCTCTCATCAAACTTTATTAATTGCGATATATCAATCACTTTGGTACTATAAAGATAATTAATTATCTTAAGACGACGATGATGCCGACTATAATAACAATAGGAATTACAACTAATAAGACTTCCATCTTGATTACGTAAATAGAGGATTTTGTTCTAAACATTTTGGAGGCGTCAGACAAACATCTTGAAAATAGTGTTTATAGCTATGAAACCCATACCTGCACACTTTTGATGGATCGCAAACAGAATTATAACATTCTATTTATTTATGACACTGAAACTGAACTACACGTACTTCATTCTTACCTGTCGTCTGCACTTAGGACATTCAATAAGCTTTAGCGAGCAGCTAAGTAAGCTCCAGGGTACCTTGTAGGACACCCTTATGCAACAAATTCAAACTGTCAGTATCATTGCAAAATAGAAAGTGTCACATCTTATTTTTCCAATCTATTTATCTCATTGTCATCATAATCATGTTACTAGTTATGTGTTAAGAACTGTCATTATCTTACTGCTGTTAAAACAGAAAATAAAGCATGCTTAGTACTAACAATTGTACAACTAATGTTGTCATAATCTCAATATTTATTTTTGCAATTATTATTATCTTAATTAATGCTGTTATCAAAAATTTTAAATTTTTATGAATTTTCGAGATGTTACATGTGGTATCAGAGCACAGATTCGAACTCTAGGCCTGAATGAGGTCCAAAACACGCAGCAGAAAATTTTCATACTGTAGAAAATTGTACTAACTTGAATATTTAATTATTATGTTATTTTAGAAATTATTTTCAGTTACAGGTATGAAGAACTCAGCTGAACATTTAAGCGATAGGTTTCAGCCAAACAGTCACAGTTCAGGGCAGCACTATGTAGAGGAAGGTCACGGGGAATTAAATAACAGTTCGTCAGAACTGTTACGCGCTTTCCATGAATTAAAAGCAAAAATCAGATCTTTGAAACAAGATAATGAAAGGATTCTACAAGAACAAGAACAACTAAATCAAGTGTTGCTTGAACAAAGCCAAACAAAGGAGAAAGAGAGAAATAATGAAGATATTTCCAAAGTTGAGGATCTGCCACATGCTACTAAAAATCAGAACATGGAAACCAGTGAAAGAAAAGATAGATCAACCTCATCAGGGGATGCTATCGAAGTACGAAAAAGGAAATGTAGCTATACCAGTGATAGCAGTGAAGCAGATTCCAAAACTAGAGGGAAAAATCATAAGGAATATGAGCAGATCTCTGGAGAATTCAAGAAGATAAGACCTCCAACTTTCAATGGAGAAACTGAGAAAGGTGAGACAGCTGAAGCTTGGCTATCTGGTATGAAGAAATACTTCCAGATCTATAACTATTCAGAGTTCTTAAAGGCGAAAATGGCTATATATAACTTGACCGGAAAAGTGGATATTTGGTGGTAGGACATCAAACGAGTAAAAGGTATCAAAGATAAAGATGTAAGCTGGAGTGCTTTTAAATGATATTTTAAGAAGAAGTATCTATCTGAACAGTACTATGAAGAAAAATCTAAAGAGTTCTATGATTTGAAGTTGGGAGGTATGAGCATGAAGGAAATGAACAGTAAGTTTCTGAACTTACTGAGATATGTACCATACCTCATAGAAGAGAAACCAAAAATTCAAAAGTACTTAAGTTGTTTTCCTTTCATTATTAAGGACAAAATCGAGTACGACAGTCCTAAGACCTTGGAAGAGGCAATGAGAAAGGCAGTTTTCTGTTATGACACAAATCAAAAAAGAGAGGGAATGTCAAACTGGAAAAATCATAAGCCCAATAATTTTGAACAGAAAAAGAAAAATTTCAGATTCACTGGAAATTCCGGATTTCAAAGGAAAAATTATCAAAACTGGAATTTTCAAGGGAACAATTCCAGAAACAATTCACAATAGAATTCTACAACACCCAAGAATACACCTAATAATGCCAAGGCCAGTGAGCTAAAGACACATATCAAATTCTTTGAATGTCAAGGTCCCCATTATGCATCAGAATATCCCTTAAGGAAGCGAAAGGAAAACAACATCAACTCTATTCAGACTGAACCTACTGTTGGGGACGTGGCAAGGGAAATGCCCAGAATCAACGCAACACTCGACAACAGGCAAGCAAATCATCAAATCTCCATGGTAGAGATTGAAGGTATAATACATGATCATCTTGTTACTGTTTTAATTGACCCAGGTGCTAGTTTAAGTTATATATCCCCAGACATTGTGGAAAGTCTTAAACTGAAAATTGAAAAGTTTAGTAAATCATGGCTAGTTAGACCAGCAACTGGAACAAAGAGGAAAGTATTAGATTTTATAGAAAATTGTGTTTTGTCCATGAATCATTTACAAACACAAATCAAGTTGAATATTCTACCTTTAGGTTCTTATGATATTATAGTTGGGATGGACTGGTTAAAAGCCTATCATGTCATCCTGAACTGTTATGGAAAAAGTTTTACATGATTAAATGACGAAGGGAAAACTGTAGAAATAAAAGGCATCCCAAGGAAGGTAACCCTTATATAGATTTCAGCCTTGCAAGTTAAGAGGGTAGTTAGGAAAGGATGCCAAATGTTTGCAGTAAACGTGGTAAATGATGAGTTTATAGATAAAGAGGACAAACTGAAATTAGAAGACATACCTGTCCTAAGGGATTTTAAAGATGTATTTCCTGAGGAGATTCCAGGATTACCTCCTAAAAGAGATTTAGATTTTACCATAGAGTTAATACCAAGAACAGTACCAAATTCGAAAGCCCCGTACAGAATGAACATATTAGAGTTAAACGAATTAAAATCGCAGTTGAAGGAGCTTATTGACAAGAAGTATATTAGACCCAGTGTGTCTCCTTGTGGAGCACCTGTCATCTTTGTTAAGAAGAAAGATGGAACCTTAAGACTGTGCATAGATTATCGCCATCTTAATAAAATGATGATCAAGAATAGGTATCCATTTCCCCGCATAGATGATCTATTTGATCAGCTGCATGGAGCAACTGTATTTTCGAAGATTGATCTAATATCGGGATATCATCAAGTAAGGGTTAAGGATGAAGATATTTTCAAGACAACTTTTCGAACTCGGTATGGACATTACGAGTTCGTAGTCATGCCGTTTGGCTTAACTAATGCCCCGGCTATATTTATGTGTCTGATGAATAATATTTTGCATAAATACTTAGACAAGTTTGTTGTTGTGTTTATAGACGACATTTTAGTGTACTCAAAAATCAAAGAAGAGCATGATGAACATTTATGGATTATCTTACAAGTATTAAGAGATCATCAACTATATGCCAAATTTAGTAAGTGTGATTTCCACAAAGACAAAATTTAGTATCTAGGACACATAATTTCAGCAAAAGGAATCTCGGTGGACCCCGACAAGATAAGGGCCATTAATGACTAGCCGGTTCCTAAAGATGTGTCGGATGTAAGATCAT
Source organism: Larix kaempferi (assembly GCA_027924585.1). Taxonomy (NCBI): domain Eukaryota; kingdom Viridiplantae; phylum Streptophyta; class Pinopsida; order Pinales; family Pinaceae; genus Larix; species Larix kaempferi. The sequence goes on along the minus strand of BSBM01000851.1, from coordinate 2,071,889 downwards.
TTATGGGCATTACGGGGTATTACAGAAAGTTTATAGATAATTTTTCCCAAATTGCCAACCCCATAACTTCCTTGCAGAAGAAAGGGAATAAATTTGTTTGGGATCAGAAGTGTGTTGACAACTTTAAGAAATTAAAGGAACTATTGACGACAACACCTATCTTGAGGATAGCTGACCCCAACAAGGATTTTGTAGTTTGTATAGACACATGCAATGATGGACTTGGTGGAGTCCTGACACAGGAAGGGCATGCGGTGGCATATGAATCTAGAAAGCTGAAAGTACATGAAAAGAATTACTCTACCTATGATTTAGAGTTATTAGCTGTTATTCATGCCTTAAAAATGTGGCGTCATCACCTTATTGGCAGAAAGTTTACATTATTAACAGATAATATGGGTCTGAAATATTTATTGGATCAGACAAACCTGAACGCTAGACAAGCTAGATGGTTGACGTTCTTAAGTGAGTATGATTTCGAAATTCAGCATATTAAAGGGAAGGAAAACAAGGTTGCAGATGCCTTGAGTCGTAAGGAAAAACTAAATTTCATTTCAGCAATCAATACTTATTCAACTGATTTGGAAAATCAGATTTTGGAAAGGAGTGAAACAAATGAAGAATATAGAAAAAATGAAGGAAAAGACAGCAAACAATAATTCTAAAAATTGTATGGCAGATTTCAGCATGAAGGAAAATAGTTTATTACTATTAAAAAACAGATTGTATGTACCTGATATACCAAAAATAAAGTTTCTGATATTAAATGAGATGCATAAAAGTCACTATTCTGGTCATCCAGGTTATCAAAAGACTATTACTATGCTGAGAAAAGAATATTATTGGCCCAAAATGAAAGATGAAGTAGCAGAGTACATAGCTAAATGTTTGGATTGTCAAAAAGTGAAGGTTGAACACCAGCATCCTGCTGGATTGCTGCAACCATTACCAATACCAAGTTGGAAACGGGAAGTGATCAACATAGATTTTATTACTGGATTACCTAAAAATCAGAAACAACATGATTCAATCATGGTGGTAGTGGACAAACTTAGCAAGGCAACACATTTCATACCCGTGAAGACTACTCATAAAGCTCTAGATATTGCAGAGATCTTTATGAAACAGATTTTTAGACTACATGGAATACCGAAGGTAATAATTTCAGATTGTGACTCGAAGTTTACAGGTAACTTCTGGAGGTCACTGTTTAAAGGGTTGAACACAACTTTAAATTTCAATACAGCATTTCATCCGCAGACGGATGGTCAGACAGAAAGAGTAAACCAAGTTTTAGAAGATTTATTAAGAATGTATGTTAAGGATTAGCCTGGTAAGTGGGAAGACTACTTGCACTTAGCAGAATTTGCTTATAATAATCACTATCATGCATCGGCTAGACTTAGTCCTTTCGAAATTCTTTATGGTAGGAAATGTAATACACCTGTTTCGTGGAATGATCCAGTAAATAGAGTTGTTTTAGGACCTGAATTATTGCAGGAGTTAGATCTAATTGTGAAACAGGTGCAAGGACATTTAAAGCTGCCCAAGATAGGCATAAGAGTCAAGCAGATTCAAAGAGAACTCATAAAGAGTTCCAGGTTGGTGAACATGTATTCCTCAAGGTAAGACCAAAAATGAGTTCACTAAAATTGGGAAGCGGTGCCAAGTTGGCACCCAGGTATTGCGGTCCTTTCAAAATATTGTCTAAGGTTGGAGCAGTGGCATACCAACTGGCCTTGCCACCTAACTTAAAAATACATAATATTTTTCATATATCGTTTTAAAAAAAATATGTGCACGATACTACTCATGTTGTAAACTGGAATGATGTATAGGTGGGACAAGACGGAGATTTTTCGGTGGAACCGGATTGTATCCTCGGAAGGAGGGAAACTATTCTCCAGAATCGCAACATTGGGAAAGTGAAGGTGCAATGGAAGCACCTTAGCCCAGAAGAGGCAACCTGGGAGTTGGAGAGTAGTATGCGGGCAACATACCCAACTCCATTTCAGGAACACTCAAGGAGTGATTAACCAACATCGAGGAGGATGTTGAGACTTAAGGGGGGGTGTATGTCACCTACCCAAATTTTTGAACATTATTATTTTATTTGCAAAATACTTTATGTTAAATTTAATTACAAAGTTTTGTAATTATGATCAGTTTTGATCATGGATGAATGTAATTACTGAATATTATTATTTAAATAAATTAATTAGGAGACAAACACCCAAGAGGACTGTTAAATGAGTGTTCACTGACCCACTAGGAGGAATGGAAGCTGTTGGAAGGTATGGGACATATGGCAGCAATTGCATCACAGCACTAGCTGTTGGTTATGGGACAACTACCCCTAAAAATAGGGCATTATCCCCTAGGTGGAGGGAGTGAGCAAGCAGCTCATTTGATGACCCAATAACATCTGAAAAGGCCTAGGAAGCCTATAAAGGCAAATTCGAATTGAGCAGGCAGCTCTTAATCAATATTTTTGCAGAATATTTTCCTCATGTGCATCAAGTGATCACTGAGAGATTCGAATAAGGAGGCTAGTGGTGACTGTAATCTTAAGTCTGCATTATTGCTGAGAAGAACCAGAGATGCTGGTACAGATCTATTGGACTACTAACTATTGAATATTCTGAAGTTATTTGCTACAGCAAGAAGAAGTCCTATTTCCTGAGTTTCTTCCTCCTGGTGGTTCAATGAACAGGCTCGGGGGTCCTAAGACAATACTTGACTGTTTTCAGGAATTGGTTGGGTGGAATAGTCTTCTTGGGTTGTTTGTTGCCCTACATATTTTCTCAGGTTCTACATATTTTTTACTTATTCTCAATAATAATTCTGTTATGTTTAATTAGTATTTTCTGTGTTTCTTTTTCGAAAAAGAATTCAGTCCTAGATTTGTTTAAAGTATGAATGTTTAAGTTTAATGATGATTTTGAATTTATAAACCAATATCTATAATTTTCCACATGTTGTTTTTAAGCATCGTACTCTAGTATAGATACGCAACTTAAAAATAGATTAGAAGATAGGCAAATGCCATTGATTCGAATAGATAGAATAGTCATTGATTTATATTTGTTATTATTCTACCCTATAATTATTAGTAAGAAAACTTACTGTATAGTATCCAGAATTTTTATAAATCACTGCATTGTTTCATACAATATAAGTATTGTTCTCTTCCCTACATATTCATATTATAGTTTGCTCATTCTATTATTTTATATAGTATTCAAAAGTAAGTCGACAAAGCATATTTATATTATAGTTTCAAAATAAACACTAATGTTATCATCTTTCACATGTTGTAAATGCAAACAATCACATAGTTTTACACAAGGCACATACACACCCTATTTGCATTTCTTATTATATCATTTTCTATAAAATTTCAGTTCAAACAGATAATGGAAATAATACAATATTCTATTGATAGATATTCGAACTGTAAGTATCAATTTCCAGACTAAGTTTTCATAATAACATCTAGTTAGGTTCAACTTTCTTTTCTATCGTATTGCAAACTTTTTATACACAAGTTTCGGTTCAAACCAAGAGTTCCGGGAAAGTCCATTCACAAACATTTATTTTTCTTTTTCAAACATTAGAACACAACTTAGGGTTTAACCTATTGTGTTCATTACAATCGGATTCTCTACCATTTGAACATCATACATTATATAGTTACTATCTTTGACAGAGAACATAAACCCTGACCAAAAAATTTGCAATGCCAACCTACAATAGTACGATTTATAACATAGACCCGACTTATACATTCACGCCCATTATTTTCAGTTTGATACATTGCTTGAAATCAATAAGAATCATCATTAGGGGTGTATCCCGTTATTTTCTTTCCATAGCAAAAAAAAAAACCTACTCTATCGTTGTACAAAGAAATTTTAGACTTTCATTACAGATTTTGTATTCTTGAAATAAGTTTGACAGACATGATTTATATTATAAATTTCAACCATTTAAACCCAAACAGAGACAACGTGTTATCATTCTCAAAAGATAGAGTTGTATTCACTTTAAACGAGCCCCGGCTCCTTGTATCATTCGTATAACTTAAACAAGACAAATCGTGGCTCAATGGCTCTTAGCCATTACAATTTACCACTAAAAGTAAACAAAGACGATATGCCCAGAAAACGGAAGTTACAGTATCTTTTTCCAAAATGACACATCCAGGGTTTATACCAAAGCTAAATAGCTTTACATTCCCCAGATGAGGCGAAGTTGATTGTCATGGTAGAAAAACCAAAAATCATACAAACAAAACGAGAGTCATGGCTCGGAATAGACATCGTTCGATTCAAATTCAACAAATCTTAACCATGACGGATCATGGCATGACCAGTTACACAACCTTGAAACTTCTTCAACCACAGTCAAATTACCTACGAGGGTTTTCTGGAAAGACTCGGAGCTTACTGGTTGAAAGCTCGTCGACCTCGTAGAACCCTTGCTCATTTCTCTACTTCATAACCTGCAACTGACATTAAACGAAGGTTAAAATTTAGAAGATTGATATCCTTTCAAAATGAAAGAAGAAACACATTGAATAGATTACTATTCATTGCAGGAAAAACTTACATTGCGGTAAGTACCAAAGCATTCCACTTTAACCAGCTATAGGACAATCCCACGCCGAAGACAAGACAGGAAATCCTCGGTCTTCTTACACCAGATGTATCTTTGACTCAAACCAAAATGATAAGTTCCAGAGAACTTCCATTACTCTACAGTTTGGCAAACTCACATAATTCACAACGAAGGGTTCGAAACCAACAACACTTAAACAGTTCAAACCAGAGGAACAATCCTCTTTTGACAATGCCATTACAATGGATAAAACCTGCAACTTAGATCCTACCTACAGGACTCGAGGTCGAGACCTCTTAATACCTGCTAACCCTAGAAAAATTCGACAGCCTGTCGGCCTTACAACCTGTAACAATAGCAAAATGAACAACTTTCAATCTCTTAAACCAAAATGATGACAACAGTTAGGGATTACCATCCAACGGTCCAAATTCTCTGAAATCAACGATCATGATAGTGCCAACAAAATAGCATTGGGACATACAACTTCTGCATTTAATGCCCCATCATGTGATCAAGCATGGCAATACCATTTTGGCACCCAAAGGATAGGACAACAGCCAGATCTGAGGAATACTACCTTACAGCCATTACATGGTGGCCTCAATTTTCAATCATTACAAAAATTTCATAATATGTGGATGGACAACAATCCTCATCACCCCAGGTTTCATATCAAGCTTTCAATGCAGAATCGAAGGACAATCTTTCTGATTGTTCAACGTCCAAATCATATTAATGAACCTGTAGCTTGAACCATGTCAACATTATTGCATGTCAACACTCATTCATTTCAACGTTATGATTTCAAGCATGATGTATAACCTTATAACATTCTATGCTATGTCAAAGTCGAATCCTAAGTTTGTATGGCTCTAAGTTATTACCATAACGTTTATCATAGTGTTATATCAACTAACGATTACATAAGACCTGGTTAGTTTTTATTAAAGAGTCATGTGGTTATATAGATAACCTTTCAAGTTTATACATATATTCGTATAGTCCCAAGTTTTTAATTGTAGATTTAAATATTAAAGTTATGACTTATATATTTGATAGGACAACTAAAGTCATATTTTTGACTTGTTTTCACTTATGCCATTCAAACAAGTAGATACAATCATCTATAGTTCAAACATTATAAATTTATAATTGTTGTAGTCCATACACAAGAGATTTAATACTAACTTAGTGATATTATTGACATTCATATAAATTCTACTATCGTAAGTATAGATAGTCTATAGGATAGTCATTTTTTTGAATCCATTGACGAAAGATTAACGTAAAGTTAATCAAATGTTATGTGTACTTACCTTATCCTCTCTCATCAAACTTTATTAATTGCGATATATCAATCACTTTGGTACTATAAAGATAATTAATTATCTTAAGACGACGATGATGCCGACTATAATAACAATAGGAATTACAACAAACAAGACTTCCAGCTTGATGACATAAATAGAGGATTTTGTTCTAAACATTTTGGAGTTGTCAGACAAACATCTTGAAAATAGTGTTTATAGCTATGAAACCCATACATGCACACTTTTGATGGATCACGAACAGAATTATAACATTCTATTTATTTATGACGTTGAAACTGAACTACACGGACTTCGTTCTTACCTGTCATCTGCACATAGGACATTCAATAAGCTTTAGCAAGCAGCTAAGTAAGCTCCAGGGTACCTCGTAGGACACCCTTATGCAGCAAAGTCAAACTGTCAGTATCATAGGAAAAGAGAAAGTGTCGCATCTTATTTTTCCAATCTGTTTATTTCATTGTCATCATAATCATGTTAGTAGTTATGTGTTAACAACTGTCATTATCTTACTGCTATTAAAACAGAAAATAAAGCATGCTTAGTACTAACAATTGTACAACTAATGTTGTCATAATCTCAATATTTATTTCCGCAATTATTATTATCTTAATTAATGCTATTATCAAAAATTTTAAATTTTTATGAACTTTCGAGATGTTACAACATGCTACTGAGTGTGCATTTGACAAACTGAAACAAGCTATGTGTACTACACCTGTTCTAGCTATGCCTGATTTTTCCAAGCCCTTCACTATTGAGAGTGATGCTTGCAGCAATGGACTTGGTGTTGTTCTCCTTCAAGATGAACACCCCATTGTGTTCACCAACAAATCCCTTTCAAGTAAGAATTTAGCTGCCTCTACATATGAGAAGGAAGTGATGGCTAGTTTGCATGCAGTACATAAGTGGCACCCATACCTATTAGGAAATCATTTCTGCATCAGGACTGATCACCAGAGTCTAAAATATTTCCGAGAACAACGTGTATCCTCCCCAGCAAAACATAAATGGGTTAGCAAACTCGTGGGTTATGACTATGAGATCACTTACAAGAAGGGGAAGGACAATATTGTGGCAGGTGCTCTTTCTCACACATTTGATGTCCAAGGTTCTCTTTCAGCTATTTCTATGCATGTTCCAAATTGGTTGCAATCTGTTCAACAGGGCTATGTCAATGACTCTTCATTATCTCAAATCATCCAATGCTTGGCCAACAACCCTTCTTCTATACCACATTACTCTTGGGATGGTGCTTCCCTGAGATACAAAGGTCGTCTAGTGCTTCCCCAAAGCACATATATTCAACAGGCTGTCTTCTATGAACTCCATGCTTCTTCATCGTCAGGGCACTCTGGGTTCCTCAAAACATATGAGCAGGCACGAAGTAACTTCTTTTAGCAGGGCATAAAAAGGACAATTCAACAGATGGTGGCTAAATTTGATACCTTTCAGCACAATAAGGGTGAAATGACACTCCTTCTGGGATTGCTCGAACCCTTGCCCATCCCTACATGGATTTGGACAGATATTTCTATGGATTTCATTGAAGGGATCCCTGAGTCTGGAGGGAAGATAGTGATTTTGGTTGTGGTTGATCACCTCTCCAAATATAGTCATTTTTGTGCTCTCAGCCATCCCTATACAACCTCCTCAGTCGCCCAAATTTTCCTGGACCAGATCTTTCATCTTCATGGCATCCCTTCTTCCATTGTCTCAGATTGTGATGAGACTTTCACCAGTCATTTTTGGACAAAAATCTTTTGCCACACTGGCATGAAATTGAAGATGAGTTCAGGGTATCACCCACAAACAGATGGTCAGATTGAAATGATCAATAAATGCTTATAAACTTATCTTCGTTTCTTCACCTCTGAACAACAACATCAGTGGGCATAGTGGCTCCCTCTCGCTGAATGGTGGTACAATACCTCTTACCACATTGCCTCTAAAATGACCCCATATGAAGCAATCTATGGTAAGGCACCGCCGGTTCTTCTTCCATACACCCCCAGAAGTTCACCAGTTCAGGCAGTTGACACAATCCTTCACAACCGAGATCAGATTCTTTGCATTTTGCGGGACAATCTTCACATGGCAAGAAATCGCATGAAGCAACAAGCCGATCAGCACCATTCTGAGCACACTTTTCAAGTAGGAGATATGGTTTTTCTTCGTCTCCAGTCGTACAAGCAATCCTCCCTGAAACTCAAAGGGCATCATAAGCTCAATCCAAAGTTCTATGTGCCATATCGGATTCTTCAGAAGATTGGGTCCGTTACTTATAAATTGGAACTTCTTCCTTCTTCCCGCATTCATCCAGTATTTCATGTCTCTTGTCTGAAGAAAGTTCTTGGCACCAACATCAAAGGAAAAATTATTTTACCCGAACTGGATAATGAAGGATCCATCCTTTTGGAGCCAGAGGCCGTCCTTAATAAGTGCACTCGTCAGCTTCGCTCTCACTCTATCACAGAGGTCTTAATTTAGTGGAACAACATGCAACTCGAGGATGCTACATGGGAACCACTCCTTCAGATTCAACAACAATTTCCACATCTAAAGCTTTAAGGACAAAGATTTTTCTAAGGGGGAGGGGATGTTAGGAACCCATGTCTTTACTTTGTTAGTATATTGTTGTTGGACGCATATGCTTTGTAAGTCATCCTGTAGTATTTGTTGATCCATAGTTTGTGTTATTGTTGTTTGGCTCATCTGCTTTGTAAGTCACCTGTAGTATTGTTGATCCATAGTTTGTATTGGCCCATGGTTTTGACCCATAGTATTGGTGCCTAGACTTACTATATAATTGTGTGTTGAGGCTTATGAAGGACAGTGAGGTTATTTGTATTGAGCTTGCTCAAAGGAGGTTGCGCCCTCGAAGTGGCCTACGATCAATATAAAAATGATTATGAGTTATGTTATTTCTGTTATGTTGTGTGTTTTCATTAATTAAATATTGTAGGTTTTTCACATGTGCATCATCATAAAGTAACAAAGGATGCTGCTGCAAATGTGAATAAGAATGTGCTCCAACCATGTCATCATAAAGAGTAAATCTAGGAGTTCCATACTCCTCATGTGGCACCATAAAAAAGAACCCTTTCACCCATACTTCATTGGGACTAATGATGCAAAACATCTAATTGTAGGATGTAGGAGAATGAACTAACTCACCCAAATGATCAAAAAAGTGTATAAGTTTCATCATGGGAAGGATCCATATGGGTAGTATCATGCAGCTCCTTCAAAAGTGTGAAACCTTTATCATATATTGGTTCCAATGTAGAGGAATCATGCTCCTCTTTAAAAATTACATAACCTTCATCAAGAGACAATTCAAGTTCTTCTTCCACCACATCGAGTGTTTGGATCTCTTCAAGTTTATCTTCAAACACATCAAAAACATTCAAATTTCCACATTTATCATGATCCACCATGTCATGAGAATCTTCCAAACAATCTGCCATTTGACAATCTGAAACATAGGAGGAAAAACAAGTATCTTGCAACTTTTCAAGAAGTTGCTCATTTTGAATTGTGAGCATATGATTATGCTCATTATTCTTCAAGTATGCATCATGTAACAATTCATTAAGCTCAAACAAATGGTTTCTATCAAAAAGCAAAGACATTAAATTACCTTTGATGTGGCACATTGCTCTTTGAATCTTCTCCATGTCTTCAAGGAAGGATGTTTCCTCCAATTAATTAGCTCTCCAAGAAGAATTTGACACCAATGCTTGAGTGTCATGGAGCATGTTGAGGGACTCTTGGATCTTATTTTCATTCATCTTTAAAGACCCTTCAAGAAAATTGGGCTCTTGCAAATGAACCTCCTCATCTTCTTCATTTTTTCTTGGACCAAATTCATGAAGCTCAAGTGGTGATGGGGAAGTTGATCTTGGTTCTTCTTCAACTGCTACAAGGTATTCATTATCATGCTTAATGGAACTTGGGCTTGCAACAACACTTTCAAAAGTGATCTCACCAACATAGAGGTGTGAGCACCCATCAGTAGGTACTCCTTCATAGTTTAAGCATCCATCAGTAGATGCTCTTTGGTTCATGTCTAAGCTAGAAGGTGTCTCGAAATGATCTTCCATGTTTTCAATAGAATCTTCTTCATACTCTTGTGATGTCTCTTCCTTTTGCTCCTTCAAGAAAGCTGATGCATTTTTCTCCATGTTTTCCTTAGGATCAATATCTTTGGAATCTTTTTTTAAAGAATTCCCAAAAGCTCTCCTCACGTAGGACATCATTTCACTCACACACGTATGATACTCACTCCAAGGTTCTTTACAAGAAGGGCATAAACCTTTATTTACTAAATCCACATCTTCATGTTTGGGCCTATTTTAAAAAAAACGCATGAGCATAGTCTTCAAAAGACATGGCCTTTTGTATATCTTCCTTCGAAGCAAGATATGCTTGATATTTTTTATATTGTTGGGGCGAGGTTTTATATGTTGCTCTCCATATTTGTAACTCATCCATATAATTATCCTTTGGTGGTGTGACATACTCATATTTATCATACATAGGGTCATAATCATAATCTTCATTCCTCCTGAAATTGTAAGTGTTGCATGATGGCACCTCTTCCTCAAACCATTCACATTCTACTTCATATTGCTCATAAGCATCTGCATATTCCTCATAAGAATTGTACTCATAGGATTCCTCATAATAGTAAGACATGGATGCAACTTTTTCTTAAATGTATGATATTAATTCACAGGTTCAAGGACCATGCTCTGATACCACTATAATGTCCCTTGTTAGGAATTTTATTAAAATGACAATTTTTCCCTTTTTTCCCTAGTTAGACCTTTGACTAGTTTTGAGCTCTAGGTCCCCAAATTGCTCCAGTTGCTCCCAAATATTCTAATAAGGTATATGGATGATGTTAGAAATTAAATATGTGTTTCATTTATACTTTTGGACCTTTAAAATACTTCTGCAAATCCTCTTTCAATTATGGACAATGTAGGGAACTTTACTAGTAATTTCCCTTTGACTAGTATTGGTCTCTAGGTCTCAATTTGACTCCAAATGCCTTCAAACCTTCAAGTAAGGTGTATGAATGATATTAGGACTTAAATATGATGTTCAAGGATGAGATATGACCACCAAAATACCTCTGCAAACTCTCTTAAGATTCTGTACCAAGTATGCAATTTTACTAGTAATTTGGGGTTCAAATCCCCCTGGGGTAAGTACTGAAGATGGCTTCCCAAATGCCTCCAAACCTACTTAAATTTATGAAAAGAGGTAGGGGATGTCTCAAGGATGTTATTAAGGTCTCAAATGCACCATTCATTAGTTATTAAGTCTATTACAAACCTCTCCCAAACAACAACAAAAATCACTAGTTCGACCCTTGGGGAAATGGCACCAAATCTTCTCCAAATGTAAATAAATTGAGTAAAATGAATTCAAATGCTTGAGCACTGAACATGAAACTTGTATAATACATCAATAAACCATAATTATTTTACTTATCCATTCGAATCCATCAACATTACATTGGTTCACAACAAGGTAGTGGGGAAATGGCATTGTTCTTTCATTAAAAATGAGATTTATATATTTCTACTTGGAATTTCGACCTGAAAATTTCTGGAGATGAAGAAAAGAGTATTTAATTCATATTAAAAAATAAATGGGGCATTATAATATCCCCCAAAGAGTACAATATCTCACCAAAAACACCCTCCCCTGAGGATCAAGAATACGCCATCAAAATTGGAAATGGTTGAAGGAGTGAGCTGCAATAGAAGAAACCATGAGCTTCCCTATAGCTTAGAAATACAAATAAAGACTCCATTAAAGCTCCAAATTAAAGTTCTGAATGGCCTTTCCAATTTCCAACTTAGATGGGAATGTTTCATTCTCAAAATTGGCTAAGGCAAGAAACTAGTCATCCACTAGCTCTCCCTCTTCACAAATGCAATTGCAAATTCTACAAATGATAAAAATATGGTTTCATTCTTTGTTCTTGACATTTATAAAGTTCTAATGTCTTCCATGAAACGAATTCCTTCCAAGAGACTCATGCCAACTCAAGTTGGGAAGAGATTCCAAAGAACACCACTTGTGCAACAATTCCTAGTCTCCCACTTCCACCAAATCACATGTGGAAGCATTTTAGCTACCCTAACACCCTTGAGAACCCTCTTGGAGTCTATTTTTATCCTAGACATGACATATATGTCATATGTCAGCCTTCAGGTCTGATTTGTGTCATAGGTGTCATAGCATCTTCATCATTGTTGTCATAGAGCTGGGGAATCTAGCCCAAGTGTCTCACTAGCTCCAAATTGCCTCTTCCTCTTCCATGGGAGTTACTCTTCCTCTATATTTCGACCTCATTGACTCATTCCAAGTATTATTGACCTTCTAACTCATCCCAATAACATTAGGCTTCCCATGGATTCGAAACTGCAAGAAGAGGATGCCATGTGGCACATAAATTCTAGCTTGTGTGGGTCCCACTTCCTCCATGTGTCTTCATGATAAAATGCCACTTTGATTTTCCCTTGTATATATTTATTTATCTCCTTTATTAAATATTTATGTCATCCTAATGTTCCAACATCATTTATTATCCCCATTATTCCAAATCTCAAAGCTTCCACCCCAAACCTAGGAAACTAGTAATTTTCCTCCTTGGCAATTATTTGACCTTTAGCATAAATTTGACAAACTCTAATGAATAAGGCCAATTTGCTTAGGCCATTGTGACCCAATGCCAAATTTGGGACATGATATTTTTGATCAATTTTATTTTAATATTTTTATGAGTTAAGAACAAAGTTTTTAAATTTATGATTCTTATTTATTTTTTAATTATTACAACTTAAACTTATTTACTTTCTTGGTTTCAATATTTTCAAGGATTAGACACTTTATGAATTAAATTTGTAAAGTAGTGTAAGGGGTGGTAGGTGTAAGATTAGGGGTAGGCCTAAGCATTATCAAATGTAATCAATAATCCTTTGGTTTTTGGGGAATCCACTTCCACCTCCTTAATTCACTAAACCAGTCAGTAGATGTTGGAGAAATGTAATTACGAGTTGAATGCACATCTAGTTCGCGCCGGCTCTGTCAGTCACCCCGTTAGACATTTTTTCAGTCCCCTGTATCGTAGATTTGTTAGACAGTCTGTCAGAAGGATTCGTGCACTATTCATAGTATTTATTCAGCCACGTTTGTATTCCGCAAGTCGAAATTATTAGGTAGAAATTTATTACAATCTTTAATGAAGTTCAATAGTTTCCAAGCGAAGCGATCCCAAGTTTATGTATAAATATAAATCAATCTCAAAAGTTTAGACAAAGATGTAGGAGTGAAAGGAGAAGAAGAAGTTCATCGTGAAATGTATGAGGAGCCCAAGCTCTACGTAAAATGGTGAAAGATTGAAGTATTTACCATCTCTCTGTATTGCGACAATGTTACTTGTTTAACTGCGGTAATATATAAGTCAATAGTTATTTTGTGTTCATTCTCAAGATTGGTGGTTATTACATGTCGCACATCTCCTTCATATTCACCTGTGTAAATGTTGTTTACATTTACTGTCTGTAAAACATATCAAGATTTTCATATATATTTCACAGTGGTAAAGTTTTAGTTTAACACGAAATAACTTCGGCATAATCTTCATTCTTTCGTTCTTATGTTTTAGCGAGAAATATTTTATTAAAATATTTGCTTAAGAATAGGTTTGTCAATGTCAACAAGTTCTCCATAAAGTTACGAAGTTATGCGAAGTAAAAGATATCCTCATGTCAAGAAGTCTGCAAAGTATTGTTAAGCAATATCGCATATCGCATAAGGTTAAGCATATCGCATATCGCATTGGTGCGAATTAAATTTGGTGCGATTAATTTTGTGCAAAGTAAAGTTCCATGAAGGTAATATTTGCGAAGTAAATGCTTGGTGAAGTGAAAGTCTTTCACTAAGTTGGGGTTTCCGTCAATGTCTGTAGCGAAATAAAATATTTGTTTACTGTGCAGTTAATTTTAAATTGACCATGCAGTGTTGCGGTGTGCTTTTCGTTTGAGTTGATGGGTCAAGTAACCAAGCCCTTCCACCTTCTTCGTTCACTAAACCAATCAATAAATGGGTTAGCTCACCATGCCAGATGGTTGATGGAGAGGAAATTATATTGTTTCATTTCATTTGGTCAATATATGTGTCATCCATCACAATATGATAGTCATGTCAAAGCAACACTTCTTTCAATGGAGGATGTGATGATGTCTTATAGGTTCCCTATCCTCACACCACCATCACACACATTATATACTTCCCCCCAATTCTCAATTGGAGGCATGGGATTCTCTATTGTGGATAAATTTGGGATATTGGAAGCATCTCAAATTTGGCTAATGTCTAGTTTTGAAATAGATTTCATTAGCAGCAATGGACCAAGACTCATCTCTGCAGAACCTCTCACAATACTCGTGCTTGTTTCTTGTGACATTTCTCTATTGTTAGACTCTCTAGTTCATTTGGTTTAGGAATTGGGATTCTCAATCACCCCTCACCTGTTCTCAAGCTTATGTCTACGCGTAATTTGGGGGATTATACATTGTTTTTCTCCTATATCATCCGTGTGAACTACTTTTCATCTTGGATACATCTACCTCCCATATATAGGGGTCTCCAATGAAATTTCCCCAGTATTCCATCTCAGTGTACAATGTATTTAATTTGGGCACTATTGTTTCGACTTGGTCTATGAACAAAGTCCTTCTCATGTTTTTCATTTCAGTGAGAAAGAGCTCTCCTCTTGCCAAACCTTGAGTGGGGATTTTGTGCAAATCTATATCTGCCCCCCTTAAAAAATAGCATAGATAATTTTCATTCACTATGCTGGCAAGATATTTAGATAATTTTTCATTTCCTTTGTAGGAAGGAAGATATAACCAATAGGAATCAAAACTCAATATTTTTAGTTTCCAACAAGGCCCATTATCTTGAGTATCAACAAGTTTCTCAAAATTCCATGGTTTCAATCCTTAGCTTGAAGTACAAACTTTACATCATTCAATATGAATTCCTTAGTTATATCCCATGCACTAGACTACAAAGAAGAAAAAATAGTTCATCAGCTTAGAGAAGCAACAGATGAGGACAAGAAGGGACCGATTCTTTCAAGTCAAGCCTAGAATGATGCTCCTCGGTAAATGTTTATTTTCTTAGTCTCTTGTAATTTTTCATGTATTGCATATTCTTCCTTGTTTTGGGAATCTTTGACATGCTACATTCCACTAACAAGCATGCTATAGTATGTAAATCCAACATGGCTTATAGGTTTCTTTTTGCAATAGTAATATAACACCACCTTTTGCACTTTAAATGCACACATTTTTAGTGTAATATTTAACCATTCTTGTTTAAAGATAAAAATAAAAATAAAATACAAAGTAGTGTATCCACTAATACAAAGGTTCAGGTTCATTGGATGTTTGATGAAAGTGCATGTGTACTTCATAGTTTTTTTCCCTGTGTTCAAAATATTAAATATATATATCTCAATATTATAATGAATGTATTGAGCGAGTTACTTGTCCTACAAATAAAATAAAGGGGTGTATTACACTAATCAATTCGATATGATGTCTTGCTTGATGGTGACCTATTTTGCATGGAAAATTTTAGGGGCTAATCTTAGTCCATGGGATACATTTATGGATTTTAAATTTGTAATGGGTTAATTTTTTATTAAACACCCATTAGGTATTATTATCCCAAATTTTATTTAATTATTTTTAATGAATATCAGGTTAGCCGCATCGAATTTTGAAAGGGGATCCAAGATAAAAACAATTTCACCCCTTTAAAAATCGATTTAGCCTCTGTTCACCCATGAAAATTGATAAACAACTCCCATTTGCCCCCGATTTCAAGAAATGGCAGTTTCTAGGGGCTCTTTCACCCTCTATCGATCATGGAAATCAAAGTCGAAGTTACATTCGTCCAAATTTTATGGGTTGAATCTCGTTTTTCAAGTTTCTTATGTCCACGTGAGAAGGGTAGTTGATATTTACTATCAGGTCTTATAGCAACCCATTTAAATCTAGGAGAGTTCAGAATCCCATCTTCTCAAATCGAAAGTTTCCCTAAGAAACATGGGGATTGTAAAGCACACTATGGTGATGCGACAATAATGTTTTTGTGGGTGTTTGGGGTATCATGCCTGGGGGCTGAGACTGCATTCATCGCCACATATTTCTAGGCATGTAGGGGGTCATGACGTTACTCATAACCACTTCCCTTTTGTTTCTACTTGTGTTTTTGTTCTTCTTTCTGGGACGGGCCATGGGTGGAGTAACCTAGAATCCCACTATCTTTGTTGCTTCTTTTGTTTTGGGCGTTGTTAGGTATTTTGACATGTTTCTTGTTTTGTTTATTGAATTTTATGGTTCTTAAAGGATTTTTGTAGGGTTGACATTGAATTTTGTGGTTAGTCCAATCTACCTCATTACTCTTGTACTAGCTTTGTCATAGTTTTGCAGCCTTCCTTTCATGGGTTTAAAGACTTGAACCAATGTCTTGACATCACCACATTCTAAGCGACCTAGATTTTTTATTTTTGCATGGAAATATATCAAGCATAGTGGGGTTGGGGTTTAATTAGGTTTGGAAGCATGTGGATAATATTTGGTTGAATAAACATTTGTTGACCAACTTGGAACACACATTTTCATTCCATATAAAGTGGCAATTATTTTTAGAATAGTTCCAAGTGCATTGAAATAAACAACATACATTTAGAGTTTTTAACCCTCTAATTTTGTAAGATGTGTGCATAAATGAGGTGTTGGTGGGCCCTTGTAATATCATGGAGAGATAAATGATGATCAAAGTGTTGGTGGGCCTTCATATTAATATTTATTCAATTTTTTTTGGTGATGAAAAATTTCATTGTTGTTTTCCAAGAATATTCCTAGAGTATGGTGAATTTCTATGTACTGTGATGGTTAGAGTGAGGTACCAAACTATCACCAAAAGAGGGCTTGTTATGTGATGATTTATTAATATTTATCTCCCATTTTGTGTTTTTTGTATATGTTTTCCTATTACTATATATGGTTTTATACTTTATTAAAAAATTATCTAGGACTTCACAATATTTTATAGATTAGTAAAATATTCGCTAAGACTTTACAAGGTTTTATATAAATTTAGCGAAATATTTTTCAAGATTTTACAAGGTTTAAAAATTTAGTGAAAGATTTGCAAAGATTTTACAATATTATATAATTCAATAAACGATTTGCCAAAAAATATATATATACATAATATAACATTGATAAAATAGCCTTCATAATTTCCTATATATCATGGGGATTCACCCATTTATTATACATAGAAATTTAGGGGGTGTTCTTAAAATTTTCCTTGCTCTTTTGTTCTCACAAAACTAATTTCAAATGCCAAATATGGACCAACAATAAAACAAAAATAAAAAAAACTTCTTTTATTTTAATTATCATTAAAAACAAAATGAAACATCCATAATCAAATAATGTAAATTCTTTTCCCATGACCGGGAACTCAGCGCCAACCAATTCTTCAACAAAGAATGTTGTCTCTTTTCTTGGTTTCCATTCCAATTGCATGACAGAGGTATCCTTTCACTATAGTTCTTCAGACATGCCACTACTAATTAATGACACAGAATTTTCACCAAGGATGGTTTACGTTAGGTGGATCATTTCTTTGATAAAACTTATCAATCAGGGGTAAGAAATAATAGTCCATGAACCATAAATGATGAATTCCATCTAAGGGTAAGACAGAATAGTCCATGCCCCACTATTGATATTGACAACATCACCCAATTTACTAATATTTATATGGATTCAAAACAATCACCCATACATCAAGATATTTATAAATGGTTATATAAAATTCACGCAATAACTTTCAAAATACTAATTCATATTCAATACAATATACAACATTAAATCTTGTCCATAAATAAAATGGCTAATAAAGAATTCATCATGAATAGAACACAAGTTGCATTGCATATTAACAATGAGTAACCAACCCGAGCTGGGACTTGAATTCACCAGGAGAACACTCAATGTAACGGGGAATACGTAGGATACAAAGTATATCTCAATAGTTATACCTCATAACTTTAGCTAACACCAAACCCATAGCAAACAATGTAAATTCGTTTCCCATGATTAGGAACTCGAAGCCAACCAATTCTTTAGCAAAGAATGCAAAATCTTATGAAAACTCAAAATTGATTAATATTTAGGAAAACTTAAAATTGATAATTAATTAGATGTTCAATTAGCTGATAGAGTTCAAGAGATCAAAGAACATTTCTATATAAGGTATAAGGTAGCTTGTTCAATAATTTTTATAAAAATATAGACGTCTTTTGTTTATGTTTTGTTGATAGGGTTTTCCACAAAAGACAATAGGCCAATAGGTTGATGTATAATGGTTATGGAACTTGTTAGGTCATAGATGCCAAAGAATTTATAGCAATAAGTTTTTTTTTTTAATTAATTATTATAAGTATAAAATGTAAAGTATTATTTAAAAATATTTTATTATAATATTAATAATATATAATAAATAAATTGTATTTTAAAAAGATTATTTTTCAAAACATTATATATATAATAAATCTATTTTATTATATATCATTTCAAAATACAGATAGTTTATATATATATATATATATAATTATAATTTCAAAATACAAATAGTTGCTAAATTTTTTGAAATCCATATATATAATCCATTATATATTTATCTATGTGGAAAGTAAAGGTGCGTTGTGGCAATTAGTCTTCAGTAAGTAATTAGGCAAATAAGTTTTTATTTTATTTTTAATTTTTGTATATATGTAAATCTATAAAAATTCTTTCTACCATATGAATAAAAATAGTATAACCATTTTATTGTTAATCATATTTTTTATTTTAAATTTTAGATATGAATAAAAATAATATAACCATTTTGTGGTTAATCATATTTTTTATTTCAAATGCTAGATTTGAATGTTCTTTTAGATTATTTCTCTTGTCTATTTTTGTTAGGATTCTATTTTAATTTACTTTAATTTAAGGATTAGTCATACATATTATAGGGCTATAACTTTGTAATAAGGTTGAGTTGTGGTCGAATGGTAAATCAATGGGAGTTTTCCATCCTTGGCCTAGGTTCGATTCTCAGAGTGAGGGTGCCTTGCATCTAACATTGGGAGTGATAAAATATAATTTTCTGACTCTATCTAAAAAATAAGGGGTGTCGTTAAAAAAAATTGGTGTTCAACAATCTTGATGCAAAATTGGTTTATTTATTAATTAAGAACTATTAGAAAATTGTATTTTGACCATGTCAAGCAGTTACGGCTTTGGACATTTGAAACCTATTTAAAGAAAATTCAAGGTTATGAAGTGTTGTGTGAATAATATTGTAATGGAAATTTTCTCAAGTAAATTATTTCCCTACCATAAGAGGCCTATGAAGACTGCGTCTGTAACAACAAAGCTCATTTTCTCCCACATTTTGCTATTAAATTGTCTCATATTTCTAGTTTTGCGTTTCCTATTTCTAGTTTATTACATGTTAATCTTGTTAAATATTGTGTGGTTCTCAAGATACACTGTTAAAGAACACCATAGGTGATATTCATAGCCATGATCGTAAGAAAACATGCCTCTGATAGGGTAACGACATTGTGAAGAACCTACAATAATTAATTAATGAAAACACGTGAGATAGCAGAAATAACAGAACTCAGAATCGCTCTATTGATTGTGGGCCACTTCGAGGGGGAAACCTCCTTTGAGCAAGCTCAATACAAATAACTTCACGGTACCTTCATTGGTCTCAACACAAACTTATATACTAAGTCTAGGCGCCAATACCATGGGTCAATACCATGTGTCAATACAAACCATGGGCCAATACAAACTATGGATCAACAATTACTACTTGACGACTTACAAAGCATATGCATCCAACAACAATAGTACAAACTATGGATCAACAAATACTACAGGACGAATTACAAAGCATATGCGCCCAACAACAATATACTAACAAAGTAAATAAAAGGGTTGACATGGGTTCCTAACATCCCCTCTCCCTTAGAAAAATCTTTGTCCTCAAATATTTAGATGTGGAAATTGATGCAGAATCTGAAGGAGTGGTTCCCCTATAGCATCCTCGGGTTGCATTTTGGGCCACTAACGCCTGTTGAGTTTCAGGGAGGATTGCTTGGAAGGTTGTAGATGAAGAAGAACCATATCAGCTGTGTGAAAAGTGCGCTCAGAATGGTGTTGATCGGCTTGTTGTTTCAGTCGAATTCTTGCCATGTGAAGATTGTCCTGCAGAATGAGAAGAATCTGATCTCAGTTTCGAAGAACCGAGTCAATTGCATGAATTGGGGAGCTACTGAGGGTGTATGGAAGAAGAACTGGCGGTGCCTGTCCATAGACTTCTTCATATGGTGTCCTTTTAGATGTGGTATTGTACCACTGGAGCGCTTATAGAAAATCCATAGAAATAGTTGTCCAAATCTGTGTAGGGATGGGCAAGGGTTCGAGCAGTTCCGAAAGGAGTGTCATTTCACCCTTGTTGACCTGGAAAGTATCACAGTCAACCACCATCTATTGAATTGTCATTTTCAGTCCCTGCCAAAAGAAGTTACATTGGTCTCGGTCATATGTTTTGAGGAACCCAAAGTTCCTTACCGATGAAGAAGCATGGAGTTCATAGAAGAGATAGCCCTATTGAACAAACTGCAACCAATTTGGAACAAGCAAAGAAATAGCTGTAAGAGAAACTGGGTCATCAAATGTGCAAGGAGGATCATCTACCACCATATTGTCCTTACCCTTCTTGTAAGTGATCGCATAGTCATAACCCATGATTTGGATAACCCATTTCAAGTGTGCTGGGCAGGAGACCCGTTGTTCCAACAAATTTTCCAGACTCTGGAGATTAGTCTTGATGCATAAATAATTCCCGATTAGGGATGGCTGCCACTTTTGTAATACATGCAAAATAGCCATCATTTCCTGTTGAGATGTAGATGCGGCTAAATGCTTACTGGAAAGGTCTCTTGAAGGGGGAAATCCCACTGGTGCAACAAAGACACCTAAATATCTATCCAAGGAAGTAGTGGAGACCGTTGGTGGGTACATTTGAATGGAATGGAGCTGAGCGAAGACACCATGTGAATTCCTCTTAAGGATATTTTTCAGGCGATGTGAACTGATGAGGCGGAGAGACCCTAGTTGTAAGCCTGTAAATTTTTGTTGTGTCCCATTGACTGAAAGCTGCATCCAAAGTTCAGCAAAATCCTAAAAGACGGGGCCAAGTGTGCGTAACCATTGAACGCCCAAAACCACATCACATCCCTCTAAGGACAAGGAAAGCATGTTAGAGCTCAAGTTATAATCTTCCAGAGAGATACACACATTCTAACACTTTCCCTTGCAAGGTAAGGTGCCCCCATTGGCAACCATGACTTCAAAGTTGGAGCAAGGATGGACAAAACAATCAACCCGTTTGGTGATCCAGGGGTCAATAAAGTTATGAGTGCTACCATAATCAATGAGTATTGTAAGAGGAAGCTTCTTGAAGTAACCCCTGACCCGCATTGTTTAGGGGGTGGTGACGCCGAATAATGCATGGAGAGATATCTCTGGTTGGTCATCCTGAGATAGGGGGTCAGTAGGCGGCTCCTGAATGTCGACCTGATCATCCATTGTATCTGGAGCTTCTTGACCAATTTTAGAGGTAGGTGGAGAATCCATATCCAAGAGATAGAGATTTTGCTGAACACATCTATGTCCCCGAGTGAATTTCTCATCACAATTATAACAAATCCCTTTTTCTCTGCGTGCCTGCATCTCTGTTTCGGAAAAATGCTTGATAGGAGTTGGTCGAGGAGTTAGTGAAATGGGAGGTCGTTGAGAACCCATATTTTGGAAGGGGACAGAAGTGGGTTAATTTGGAGCGTTGTTGGGCTTCCAAATTAGCCAACCCCAGGGCTTCCATCATTGTGTTGGGACATAACATTTTAACCTCTGAGCGGATTTCATCCTTAAGACCACTGATAAAACAACTCATGTAGAATTCATTAGAAAATCCTTCTGTGTGATTGGCTAGTTTCTCAAATTCTTTCTAATACTCTCTCACAGTGACAATTTGATGAATTTTAGTGAGTGCTCTGGTGAAGTCATCAAAAGCACTAGAACCAAATCGTTGTAAAAGGAGTTGGCAAAAATCTATCCAGTTTGGCTCGTCATGAGCCTTGATGTACCAACGGTACCATTGAAGGGCTTCCTGTTCCAAATGAAAGGATGCAAGTGTAACTTTATTGACATCAAAAGTATTATGCCGACTGAAATAATTTTATGCATGATAGATCCATCCAGTCGGATCAGTACCATTGAAGAGAGGAAAATCAAGCTTCGGACCACGAAAATTGCTGGAAGAAGAGAACCCATTTTCTGATGAAGACTCGGACTGTCGTTTGTTGTTCATGGATGAATGCTCAAGATGGAGGCCGAGAAATTTTTCATCCAGATCCTGGAGTTTGGTTTGAATGGTTGCAAGTGCTTCCTCCATGGTTTTTTCTCCTGTGCGGGTGACAACCATAACCAGGATTTTTTTTTTTTTTTGGCAATAGGTAGAAACACACAAACAGAAGCTTATTTAATAAAGGGAAATTTGGATTTGGGAAAAACTATGATGGGTAATTCGGGTTTGACTAGGTTTTGGACACTTTCGAATGGACAGGGAAGCAAAAAATGAGGATTTCAAAAGCGGGGTGAAAGAATGGGAAAATTTGTCAAAGAGGGACAAAGAAGCAGAAATAGGGAATGAACATGGTGGCAACATTTGGAGGCGAGTGAGTGAAAATTGAAGAAGTTATGGCAACCCCTAAAAATAGACAAATGTGAGATTTCTGGCTTTGGGAAGTAGAATTTGGGATAGGGTCCTCAAGAATGAATATGCAGAATGGGATTGAAGGGGTGTTCAGGAAGTTTTAAGGGAAACGAAGTTAAAAAGAGGGAGATATGGCAAAAAAATGGAAATTTATTTATTTATTTTTATTTTTTCAGAACAATTGGATCTGCAACAAATGGATCTGAAATGGCACAGAATGGAGCGAAAACGGCGCGGAAGGGATCAACAACATATGGATCTGAAACGACAATGAATGGATCGAAAATGGCTGGATCTGAAACAGCTCGGAATGGATCTGAAACAGTGCGGAAGTGATCAGCAATAGTTCAGTTGAAAATAGATATGGACCCAAGGTATGTTTGGCTTCCTAACAGTTCAGGGGTTGCACTCGGCCACCAATACTATCTAACGGCTTTCATATTGGGGTAATACCCCTCATTCCATGGCTCAGGTAAAACTGATAACCACTTTTCCACAAATGACAGCTCTTGGTTTACCTCACGGGTGGGAACTAGTCAATCAAGTAGGGGTCGTTGCCCTTTTCACTGGCAGGTCCTCTCAATGGGCCAACTACTTTGGGGTTCCTTTGTTACTCCTCACAATGCGTTTTAGGGCTTATACCCAAGTACTTCCCATAGTTAAGTGGATAGGGATTATTCCCAGATCCGAACTTGCAATAGATGCAAAAAAAAAAATTGGCAGAAATTCCACCCAACGAGCCCAAGAAAGTGCTATGATACCATATGTGAAGAACCTGCAATAATTAATTAATGAAAACACATGAGATAGCAGAAATAACAGAACTCAGAACTGCTTTATTGATCGCAAGCCACTTCGAGGGGGCAACCTCCTTTGAGCAATCTCAATACAAATAACTTCACAGTACCTTCATTGGTCTCAACACAAACTTATATACTAAGTCTAGGCACCAATACCATGGGTCAATACCATGTGTCAATACAAACCATGGTTCAATACAAACTATGGATCAAGAAATACTACGGGATGACTTACAAAGCATATGCATCCAACGACAATATACTAACAAAGAAAATAGAAGGGTTGACATGGGTTCCTAACAGACATGAACTCTGACATTTGAAAATAACCATAAAGATCTATCATTCAATGGATAATATTGCGGCTAGGAGGAATACACATAGTGAACAGAGTTGGTACTTAGTCACATTATACCCTTATTTGGGGAAATTGTTGGACACTGTTGTAATTCCTATTGCTACGCCTTCATGTAGTAGCACATCAAACAACACTTGCATAGATAGTCACTTCCACATGCCCTTAGGTATATCATAAATTCCATATGTCAGCTGAAACCATCCTACAACCATCTTGTCACTATAATGGCATCGAGAACACCAGTTAAGAAGATACTCTCGTGTACTTGGGTAGCCAGGTTGTACAACTAAGGGAACTGTTGAGCTTCCTTAGTTATTTCCCTCATAGATTGGGTCGAGTACTATTGTTGGACACTACATGTACATAAGAGAGCTATAATTCATGGAAATCCTTTGAATTACAAACCCTATAAAACTTAGAAACCCTTCTTTCTGCAACCTATTTGTGATATTTCTTCATTCTATCTCAATAGAAAACAAATTCACTGACGGAGGTCATGTGAAATTCGTACATATGTGAATCTAACATGAATTTGATGATTATGTCAATGCAGTAAAATTCAATCTCCTACATATAAAAGAAACTGCAAAGGGTCCAAAAATCCCTTATTTGTGACCCACCTCATTGGAATACTTGCATCACGTCGATCATTTTGATATATATATTTCTCATAACCTTTTTTGTAATTCCTCAAAAACTTTATTTGTGACATACCTCCACACACTCCTTGCTTCGTATTGATCATTTTGATAAATATATCCTACATATTTGTTTTAGTATTTCCTACCCTCTTGCATTTCCTACTTTTATGCTCCCAAGTACAAAAGACTACCCACCACCTATGAAGGGATCTATCCCAACAAGTACTTGATTTCCCTTCCCTACTTTCCATGATAGCCACATGCTTATCCAAGGGAAAGCTTGAACAAATACATTTCATAAATTAGATACACCTCTAACATATTTCATGAGATTTATGAACCAATGAGCTAAGGATTTATTCTTGAGATATTTAGTTTTAAGGACGTCACTCCAAAATCCTGTACCACATAAGCCTCTCCAAAATATATTCAAGAAAAAATATTGATTAAACCACTATAATTTTTTAATATCCTACCCCCCATAGCTTTTGGTAATGATAATCTATCCCAACTTACCAAATAGATTTTCTCATTTTTAGTAGCTCTAGGCCAAAGAAAGTTAAATATTTTCTGTCTAATCAATTTCAATATAGTATGTGGTGCCTTTTCTAGGGAGAATCAATAAATTGGAGTTGCAATCAATACGGTTCTATTCAAAGTGAGTCTTCCTCCAAGTGACAGTACCTGTAATTCCAATTACAAATTATTTTCTCTATTTTTCGAACCATCCACTTCTAATCTACAATCATGTAGTTATTGGGATTTAAAATATATCCAAGATATTTCATTCCACCTGCAATGTCTTAAACTTTGTATGGAAATAATGCAACAAGATCTGTGAAAAACCATGATCATCCACAATATTTCAAAGAAAACAGGACTTGTTTGCACTAACCTCCATACCTATAGATGAGCAGAACAAAATAATAATTTACAAAAAGACAGACCACTCTTCAATAGTACCATTCCTAAAAATCACCACATCGTCTACAAAGAGAAAATGAGTAATAAATTGAACAACAAAAATTTTGATACCTGTTAATCTTCCATCATTTTTTGTTGTGGAAATCACTCAGCTAAGTCCTTTGATGACCAACATGAATAATAATGGAGATAGTGGGCATCCTTTCATGAGTGACCTGTAGCATTGAAAGAATTTTGTTGGGGCCCATTAATTAATACCACAAAACATGATGAGGAGATACATGCCATGATCCACTTACAAATTTAATTAAAACAATTAATATAATGAGGTATATAAGGATATTAAAAAAAAAAATTAAAATTGATTATAATATAATAATCATTTAAAAAAAATTTAAATTCAATTTATAGGAATTAAATTCTTTTGTGTGAATTTTTTTATGTAAAAATTGAAGGAAAAAAATTAAGGGCTGGTGCAAGATAATGATACCCAATTATGACACGTTAGTTGCAATGGCATGCTGGAAAAACAGAAATATTATCATTAAAATGAATTATTAGAGGTACCTACAAAACGTTTTTGGATTAGGTGTAAAAAGATGAAACGTAGAAAAACGGATGACCTTCCCGAATATATAACTTTATTTATGGAAAAGTGGTATAACCACCCCAAAATGTCATTATTTTAAGATTGATATGTTATTTTTTCTTTAAAACATAATGCACATGTTTTTGTTGGTCCACCTGTTTGCTATGTAAATTTTAAATTTATGAGGAAAAAATATGTAGAGGTGTAGGAAATAGACGAATCTTTTGTGGGGCTATTTTCCCAAAATTTTAAAGGTTAAATTTATATATTTTTTAAATTACAGAAGTCAGTGAAGCCTTAAAACGACATGGTCAAGTGTTGGTCCACCATATCATGGTCTGAAAATAATAAAAAAACATTTTTTTTTAGCTTGTAGGTATTCTTGTACTCTTGTGTGGGTTCTTTTCCGTTCTCGAAATAGGTAAGCCAATCAAAAGTTATAAGCCAAATAAAGGACCTATGTTTTTTACAAATTTTACATGAGTGCAGTTAAAAATGAATTAAAAATAGAAAACAACAACAGATCAATTCAAAAAATATAGTTAGAATCTGCACACAGAGCTTGACAAGTGTGTACAATTTCATTTGCAGTGCACTAGTGGAGCATATGCGGAACTAGGTATGAAAAACATGAAGTTACAGCATTTGATGTATTCTACCATAAATCGGACCGAACCTCAAGGTTTGGCAATCCGAAGCAAATTCCAAGCATGCAGGGACGCCAAAAACAATTTGAATATAGACATGCATGCACACAAATGTGCACACGTGTAAATTTGTGCATGCGTTAGTGCACGCACGGGTAAATGCGTGCAAACGTGTCTAAAGGTGCGCACGCATGTCTATTAGCAAGCACGCGTGTCTATTAGCATGCACGCGTGATAAAAGCAATGTATCCCTTTACATGTTTTCTTTAATTTCCTTTGTCAAGGGGATACATAAAGTTGACAAAGGAAATTAAAGAAAACATATAAAGGGATACGTAAAGTTGACAAATGAAATTAAAGAAAACATATAATTTGCAGTGAAAAAATAACAGGGTTGTAATAAACTACACTTGTGTCTTCCATTGTCAGCTGCACTTCAAGCTTGAAGGTGGTAGCCTTGGGACTAGACATAGGTCACAGGTTCGAATCTCCTCAGTTCCCATCGCCATTTCCTCTCATACGACATCCCACAACCATTTCTCTCGCCACCCACTCCTCATTCATTCTGCATGCATTTCACTATGCAACTGTCTCAGATTCTAACTGCGTTTTCCCTCAATTAGTTTCTCAATTCAGTATGATCCACACCTGCCATCCGAGGAGTGTTTCCAGTAGTCTTTTGTTTCAGCTCGGCAACAATAACGATTCATTGTATTGTGTTTCCCTTCGGCTGCAATATGGCAAACTCATAGTTCACTACGAAGGTTTGTCTGACAAATGTGATGGTTTGGGTTCTATGCCCCTAGAGAATGTTGGCGTAGATAACTGATCTAGAGGTTTCCAACATAGACCCAAGTTCTGAGTGGTTCAATGAACCAAAAAAACCCCTATTCACCAGCCCTTTCGGAAACAATCTACGAACAAATTGAGGTCTCACCAGAGGCGAAGTTGAGCGGGTGGTTGCAGAATCAGGTTTCCACAACCTGGTGATGCGTGTTCGGTAAAATAACTAACAACGCACTGTGAAGCTGCGCTATGTGATGGGAAACTACGCGAGGTTCACCTCCTACGCAGCTGATACTTCTACAAGCTGGAATGCTCACACAACCTGCGCATCCAAGGGCTGCACAGCTCGGATAGGTTTCAACAATGGGACAACGCAACTGAAAAATACACTTCATGTTCACACTTAACCGATCTTGCTAATCTTACTCAGAGATTAACTGCTCGACAATTACTTGGGATATTATCTTATCATATATGCAATAAGGTGACTATGCTTTACTGCACACTTCCGGTGCCGCGTGTCGAGGGATTTACACAGTGCAAATTCTATTGACTTATGTGATTAACTAATAGATTATCCATTCACATGATTAGAAGTACTTATGCTTCAAACATTCAACCGTTCATATGAAACTTAACATATTATTCCCATCTCACTCTTGTGGCGAATACATATAAAGTAAACATATAACTGATAACTGCATTGACAAGCATTCACTGTAAGAAAATAACAAACGAAAGCATAAACAATCACACTGTACAAGATTTAATGTGGTTCACCCCCCGGATGGAGGCTACATCTACAAGAAATATTGTTTTATTAGTATTTGGGAAGGGTACAATAGTTCTTGTTTGTGCACTCAGCTACAGACTCTCTTCTCTCTCAATAGGCCTCTGCACACATAGCTGTAGACCCTTTGTAATAACACTTAGGCTTAAAGATTCAACAATATTCAAGACTTAACAAAATGAAGAGTAACTCTTTCCCTTACAAAAAACCCTAAGGTTTCCAAAATTGGTGTGGATGCCCGCCACCCTTCCTGTTGCCTTCGGCAGCTTGCTCCACTCACTTTGGCCGTCTTACTGGACCACGCGTGGCTCCAATTCCTTTTGACAATCGTAGTCATCAACAAAATGGTTACAACTACATCGTGGCCTGTCACTTTTCACTCCTTCAGCCTGTTTGTCACCGTCGACATAGTGGCCTAGCTTCTCAACTGCTTGCCGCCACTCTCCTTGACAGGTCACTTTCCTTTATCTTCATTCTAATCCTTACTCAATATAGGTCATTTCCATCACTCAACCTTTCTTTGTATTCTTTTACCCAAAATCCCTGATGTGCTGGTGCTACTCACCAACACAACTGCGCAAAAACTGACTAATCGTTCCGAGCTGCGCACACCCAAAAACTGTGTCTTCTTACTTCGCAACTCCAAAACTGTGCAGCTCCCATAATTGTGTCTTTATCAAAATTGTGCCTACTTGGGCCACACCCAACAGGCCCCTTACAATGACTTGTGGCTCGTCTTGAGCCACTTCATTCCAGCTGCTCCATCTGTGCTTGTTTTGATATACCCGCCTACGCCATAAAGGCTCGAACGGTTGCGCTTAGATGCGCAACCACTTCCTTTACCTCTTGCTCACATTCCTTTACCTTGTCGAGCATTTCCTGTGAGGCAGGTTCCAAACTCTGCTCCTTGATGTTACTTTTTGAAGTCTGAAGTTCTTGCAACTTTGTCTCAATGTCATCAGTCAAGGTGAGTTCTCCCTCCAGTAGTGGCTGTAACTTTGCAGAAGTTTCATCTTCCTTCGCTCTTAAGGATTCGAGCTCCTTCCTACATGCCTTGGTTTGCTCGAAGGCATTCCTCTTCTGACATACCGGTAAGTCCTTCATGGATGCATCCGTTGCATCCAACTCTTGTTTCTTTTGCTGCTTCTCGTCGTGGATACTCTACAACTCTGGACCTTCTTGTAGTATGCTCCAGACGTTAGAAATTTCATTCGATAAATTCTGGAATTGCACCACTGCTGCGCAGATGCTTTGCATAGAAGCCCTCAGGGCCTCTTCCCTCGCTTCCTCCTACTGCTGCTTTGTATCAACTGGCTGTCGAGCTTCTAGTTCGACCATCTCTTCCTAATGGAACGCTTCCATCTCTATGATATTTTCTGTGTAGGAAATTTGTAATCCCTTCATTTTTTCCTGCAAGCTATCCACGGCCACTCCGATCTGTAGGATAGATGCTTCTACTTCTCATTCTTCTTCAACGTTGGGTAGCCTCGGGTAGACCGCTGACATGGCTCCTTTTATTCTTCGCTTCTTTTCTTGTGTGCATTGAAGCTCCCTTTCCTTCTGCTCAAATTCAACCTTTAATTTCCTATAATTCTCTTCATATTGACAGCGTTGATTGTGCGAGATGATGTCTCACTCATGCATTTCATGGGATATTTGGGTATGCAACTCATGCAACCCTTCTATTGGCAGCATGGCTATATTGATATCCAATTGTGTGAGTGGCCTCACACTTTCTGTCATCTCATCTGTGGGGAACAAAATGGACATAGGTGTAATCTTTACTATGCACGTCCGAGTTGAAAAGGAAGGAGACCTGCGCATCGACTCACTTGACTCTCCTAAGTGGCCACTGTGGTATGGCTCCCTAGCCAAGTCACGATGGACTTGCTCCATTCTCAATACCAACATACTCAATTTGTAAATACTTTCCCAGACCTCTGGCTGGGATTGCTTTTCACAGTTGTCCTGTGATGCCTCTGCATCTTCCCAGTGCACTACTATCCACGATGCAATTAGTTCATAATCATCATCACACAGTATTCTATCCAGCGGTGCTCATGTAGCTTTGGTATTCTTCTTCTGTTGCTTCTCCGGTGTTTGTGTATCCAGTTCCTTTCTTTTCTCGCCAAGCTGCGCAACAGGTGTTTGGATTGGTGTGCTTTGGACATCAGGGTTTTCATCCAACTTGTCTTCTTCTTCCTCCTCATCGGACGAAATAATAACCGAGTCTAGTGCATCCTCTTTCCATTCGTTGGGCCAGTCCTCAATAATGAGCTCAATCATTGGTCCTCCTAGTTGATATTTCCATTCGTACCATATCTCTACTCTCGGGCGTGACTGTATAAAGATAGAATACAATCCAGCTTTGAAAATCATAAATGGCTTATACCTGGTCGTCACCTCGTCTGTGATGCGCGGGCTCTTCTCGATAACTATGCATAGCTGCTCCAAGTAAGTCAAGAATTGAAGGTTGCTAAACCCTTGCTTTTCCACAATCATGGACAACCACATGTTTGTGAATGTTACTGTGCGGCAGTCATCTATGGCTACCAATAGACCGTTTTGATGGCTAGGCTCCTTCCATCCTACAAAGGCAATGAGGACCAACAACCAGCTAAAGTGGAAATCGATTCCTTTATCCTGTGCGTCCTGGACATCCAACAAAAAATCATTTAAGAGGATTTTTTCCCAATTATACTCATGCACATCCATAGATTTCACCGCTAAGGCTAGTACGGAGGCTAACACTTCTTTCGGTCTAGATTTCCTTAAAATTCTTCTTGCCAACAGTTGAATTGCAAACCGTAGAGGTTCAATTGTGATCGGGTCTGTCTCATATCCTCTGTTCCCTCTTACCAACTTAAATGTGGCTTTGATTTTTTACGGCCAATTTTTGATTGTTTGACGGACAATCCACTCAAGCGACACAAGCTGTATCTCCCTAGTTCAAGTTAATCTAGAACAAATAGAACAAAATACAAAACTCATTTCCTAGATCTAGTTACAGATCGTGTAGTTAGATATCATACCTTTTAGATCGCGGATCCTTCTCCTTGTTGTTGCTCCAAGTCTTGCGGTCGTCAAATATCCAGCTGCAAGAACTGCCAAGACAATATGGAAACGATACAAGCAGTACAAGATATCTAAACAATAATTGATGTAAACTAACAGTTGAGGAAGAAAGTTCTAAACATCATCAATGAGACAACATTCATGGAAAGAGATTATATTAACTGTATTAAAAGGTGGGAATACATAGAAAGGATGAAGCTACGACCAAAGCCTCAACGTTTCATCCTCCATCCAACGTGTCCAAGCCAAGCCTCCAAGATGATACAAGCTTCCCAATCACCAATATGGATTCTATTAGCATAAGGGTACCATAGACCTCCCTCCCTCCCATGGAGAGAGTGGGTGTTTATATAGGGATAAAGTGATAAGGTAGGTTGAGGATTAGGGGGAGATGGTTAAGGGATCCTCCCATTAGGTTAGGAACCGAAATGCCACCTCACCTAGAGCCTAGGGATAGGCCTCCAACTCAACAAACTTCTAGAGAGACCTCGAGACTCCCCAAAATAGCCTTTAAGCAACCTCATCGCACCTTGGTATAGGACACAAAGCGACAAAGGGGGTCATCGCACTTTGTCCGAGGACAACGTGCGACAGTGTCTCACCCTAGATGACCAAGAACTACGACGTCGCACCCTAGATGAAGGAGAAGTGCGACATACTACTCAAAGAGGTCAACATGGCAGGGAAAACTCTCAGTTGGATGTGTTTTATCCCAGAATGAGGTTAGGGTCAGAGCAAAGAGTTTACACAATGGTTAAGATGACAAAATTATCACAACGGTCATGATGATGACAATTGGTCATAATGACGATACTTGCAATGGTCATGGTGACGACACTAGGTCATGATGATGACACTCGCAACACTTGCGACACATGCACATGGGTGACGATATTTTGGTGTAATAGAATGCCCCCCAAAGCATGAAGCTGACGGGATGAGACAGGTGAAATGCTTTGTAATAAAAAAATGGCAAGGACTTGCTGGTTGGAAGGAGTTGCTACAGAAATGACCTGAGATCCACAAGCCTCATACAACACAAAACATGGCTGCCGACCAATACACTGTAGATCCATGATAGTAAAGACTGACTGAACACAATCATGGCTACTAGACACAATCGTAGATCCATGATGAGATGGTAACACAGACACGTCAATACAAAAGTGGATCTGTGTAACACTGAACTGACAACACAGCCACAACCAATACAAAGTGGATCTGTGCGTCTCAAACAATCTCCATCGCAACCCAGGTAGCAAATAACTTCCCTAGGGTCTTCAAGCTAAACCCGCGATGATACGAATCTATCCATGTGATTACAATGTTTTGGATTCAGACATGGTAGAAACCACTTGATTACTAATCATTAATGTATACCGTTAACAAGTGCAAGGGAAATCACCATTAATGTCAATGATCCCCAAGGTATCACAATACATACCATCAAGCGTGAATCAATGAGCTAAAGTCGAACACCTAATGGAATCTTTCAATCAAGAGTCAGTGGGGTAAACTCATGTTGAAAGCGAGGTAACCTGCCATTGAGGCATGTAGGTCCAAGTTACTTGGTTGGTTTCTAAGTTCAATCCTCAAATGATGATTTGAAGTTGACGAGGATGAACCCATCGAAGGAGGGCCATGATGAATCCCCCATCATCGACATGAAACTCGATAACATATGTTTGGTGTAGATCAGATGGTAGATTAATGTGCAAGACTGACTCAAGGTATACCAACATTATCGAAGGTATACTAACTGCACATGATGAGTAATAAAACATCTCTTGAAGATGGGAATGGCATTACTTGGAAGTATTGACATGACGAGAATGATACTAACTCCCAATGCGACTGATGGTGGAAGCATTCTTTGGATGACCCAAAGGAGTGACAAGATTCACGAAATTGACAGGACTCGGAGACAAATGAATTACCCAAGTACTGAATGCAAATGCAAATGAGTGCCATGTTCAAGAGTAACTATGTACTTCCACAATTAAGATGTAACACAAAATCTTCCCTTTTTCCCCATCATGATTGATGAGTGCCTCATGTGTTTTTGACGAGCTTGATGAGGGTAACCAGATGCTCGGTATAGCTCATCTCATAGATGAGTCCAATCCCAAATGTTTTTCGAACCTAGGAGCGGAGGGGTTCGTCCCATGATGGGCCCTTTGATGTTTGAGGTTTAACGAGTCCATAGAAGGTAAAACTTGGTTGTCATTTCATGTTTAGAGAGTCTGAAAAGAACTAAAGGAGACTCCAAAAGGTCCTTTTTTGTAAAGTTAGTCTCTTCGCCCGGAAAAGGGTAAAACAACGCGAGAGAGAACTCTTCTAGACATAGTTGGTTAGAGTATTCTTTTTTTGTAAATAGTGCTTCCTGGTCCAAAAAAGGGGTAAACTATCACCAGAAAGAGGATCATTCAAATGCTATTACAAGTGTGAAAGCATCAAGTTTGCTTGGCAATCTTTTCCTATTTAGGGAGTCTGAAAAGAGCTTAAAAGAACTTCATGAACAACTTTGTCATGGTTGATGACTGAGTACGACAAAGGAAAAAGTAAACTCAACACAATTCCTTTTCTGTAATTAGTCTAGCGAGGTTGGATAAAGTCATAAACCTATACTCGTTAGACACACCTTTTTACTCAACTTTTTAACGAGCACGAGAATGGTATCAAAAGCACTTAGAATCTTTTTCATATTTGAACCAAAGCACGAAAAAGTAAAAAGTAAGCTCAAACCACTTTTCATGTTTCAACCACAGCATGAAAAAAGTGAAAAGTAAGCTCAAATTCCATCTTACTGTTTTTAACGAGCTCGAAGATAGGTTTGAAGAATGCTCATGATGTCTGATTCACTTTTTGACAAGCTTGTAATAGAAAATCAACTATGCTTAGGATAATTTTCATGGTTTAATGAGCTCGAAACCTAAAAAGGAAAGTATGCTCTAAAATGTTCCCAATGGTGAACTTTTCCCCAACATGGCATCCAAAGGTTGGTGTGTGCCCCCAACGTAATTGCTAGAATTAAGTGACTTAGCTCTAACATGATGTGGAGAGGCGATCGAGTTGACTTCAATGTAACTTATAGAGGTTGAATACATGCCCCCCAAGCTTCATGTCATTCACCTAAGGCATAGGCGGATGAAAAGAAGGTTCAGGTACTAAGTTTGCGAGAAGATTCGACTCAAAGGGAAAAGAGTTGTTTCATTTTTTAACGAGCTTAACACAGCAATAGAACTCTGCTCAGTGAAGCTGGTCTCATTTTTATCTAAGCTTGAAACCAAAGGTGAACTATTCCTGGGGGGTCTATTCCATTTTTAAACGAGCTTGGAATCAAATACTAATCTGTGCTCAAACTACTGGTTTCATTTTTTAACGATCTTGAAGCCAAAGGTAAACTCTGCTCAAGCTACTGGTTTCATTTTTTAATGAACTTGAATCCAAAGGTAAACTCTACTCACGGTTAAGGCCCATTGATGGGTTCCTTCCCAACATGATGCCCAGAGATTGGTAAATGCTCCCAGCATGATTGCTAGTGGCTTAACATGGTGGTGTTCCCTCAACATGATTGCTGACGGTACGATATGTGGCATGCCCCCCAAGCTTCATTTTGTCTAAAAATGTTGTTGCTAACCCAACTACCAACCTGGATGCTAATATGAAAATGTTCACCAAGGGAAGAAAACGAGAGTCAGATGAAATCAAGGTTCGAGTTCTAACTCTAGAGAGAGACTCGAATCGATGGGAGAGAGATCTATTTCATTTTTACACAAGCTTGAAATAGACAATAATTATGCTTGAGGGGGCCCATCTTATTTTTTAACAAGCTTGAAATGAAATAAAACTATGCTCGAGTGGATGGTTTCATTTTTATGCAAGCTTGAAACCAAAGGTAAACTATGCTAGAGGGGTCTATCTCATTTTTTAACGAGCTTGAAATAGAATAAAACTATGCTCTAGTGGATTGGTTTCATTTTTATGTAAGCTTGAAACCAAAAGGGAAACTATGCTAGGGTGGTCGGTTTCATTTTTTAACGAGCTCGAAACATAACAAAAACCATGCTCATACCCCCCATCCTCAGGGGGAAGAAACCACTAAAACATGAGGAACATTCAGGGAAGTCTGATGACTGGCATTCATGCGATGATTGGGTGTCACGAAGGAAAGTTGATCAATGGTCACAATCCTCCCATCCTAGGGAAAATACATCACTTGAAAGAGTGTGGACACAACGACTTTCATAGCATAGACATAATCACGTCCAAGGAGTAGATTGAAATCTAAAGGACCTTGGACAACCATGACATCAACATAAATAGTTTTACCTCTCAACGTGATAGGTAACTGCAAGAGAATCCCTAAAGGTCTGGTAGGCCTTCTATTAAAAGCCAAAATCTGGTCAGTTACTGGCACAAGCTGAGGGGAACCTATAGCTTTCCAAGCATTTGAGGATAAAATACTAACAAAATCTCCCTCATCAACTATCGTATGAAATATTTCTTTATCAGAAACTCCTACAAATATTTGAAAAGGAAGACTCGAGGGAAGATGAGATTCTGTTAGACCATTCCAATCAAAGGAAACGACCTCAGTACTTGGGGGGGTCCTGTAGGAATGGAAAGGGTTTCCCATTTCCTAGGACATTCTGAGCTGATTAGGAAAACATCAGCGGTTTCCAATTCACTCTCACTTGGAAGATAAGAATGAGACGAAAATTATGTCATTATGACTGCTTCAGTCTGGACTTTCTCCAATGAAAGAGTGGGATCGAGTGGAGATGACATCGACTCGATCACTTCACTCTCGAAAGGAAGATTGGGATCGATTATAAATGAAACGGAATCGATCACTTGGTCAACCAGCAGGGGGTCGAGGGACAACTTACCATCGCTTGTTGGAAGCACCTGTTGAGAAATAGTAATATCTTCCAACCACCGTGAAGCTTCATCCATGCTTGGACAAAGGTAAGTACGATGCATTCCCTTGCATAGCCAGCAAGGGTTTGTAGATCTACCCTTCCAACCCTTCACCAATGGGTAACTGGTTGAGGGAGTATCATCAACATGATGGTCAGAGGTTGACAATACAAGCGGTTTGGGGTTTTTAGACCACACTTTTGACACATGGGAAAGACCAGGACAATTCTTGAGAAGGTGATCACCCTTGCAAAGTTTGCAAGGGAACTTGGGATTACGAGGTGTTCTCATAGAATGAGTGCCATCAGAGGTAGATGGTTGACACTTGGTCTCTTTCTTATCCTTCTTCTTCTTAATATTCATTTTCTTCTTCTTCTTCTCACCTGCCTTCTTACTAACATCTGAGTTTTCAGTAGGAGAAGAAGAAGAGACAGAAGCCGATTTGACTTTCGACAAAGAAGGAGAATGGTTACCATGAGATTGATGCTCATGTGATGAAGCACCCAGGTTTGACACAACTGGTACACTTGGTGTAACTGGATTGGAGAATAACCATACTGGTAATCTCATCGCCAATCCAGGAAGACTCAACGTAGCCATAAAGAGAGGACCAACATTTCCACAAGGGGGAATAACAAATGGCATACCTTGGAAAGGGGCCTCTTGGTTTGTAGTCCCGGAAGATTCTCCCATATCTAAAATTCCTAAGAGTCTCTAAAGTACCACACAAATCAAACACTACTCAAGTCTAAAAGCAACAAGCAAATTGTGTGAATAGGAGTGGATTCAAAGTCTGGAATCTCACAGATTATCAAGGCTTTGCAACTCGCTATATACCGTAGGGTCCAATAGTAAAACACGACAAGGAGGATTGGGACTGTACCCTTGCCTGAATACTCGATTACATGGATGGTACGTGCGTAGTAATCTCCCCGAGTGTTGTTCTCGGTGTATTGCTCTGCCAAGAGGGCCAAATGATTGACTTAATTGGTTTCAGGAATCCTACTGGTGTCTCCCGATATATGCAAGGTACGTGGGAGCTCAAATCTGTAGTGGTGTTGTCTAATGCGCAATCGTACGGCACGAGACCTTCCGATATACTACTGAGTACGTGAAACACCTTTCAATACACGCCAAGTACTAAAGGGACTTGGTGGGTACGCGAAAGATCTCTATATACCGATAAGTACATGGAAGACTACAATACCCCCGGGATACAGTGCTGGTAAATAACAACAGCTGCCACGCTTAAAGACGCCGGAACACCTCTCTAACTTACACACAGTTAGTAAATGATTTTAACCTAAGCTAGCGTTAATTTTATCTTGTGCAGTTAGGTGGATGCATGAGGTGAGTACATAAATGTAAACATAATGCAATCCTCAACCACATGATAATGCACATTTTCTTTTCCTTTTCAATGAAAACTACTTAAGGCAAAGAGAGATTTTTCTTTCTTTCAAACCAAAAGTACTTAAGTAGTAGGGAAAAGAAGAATTCCTTCCTAGAGTGCAATAACTCCAACTTTCTGCAATAATCAGCTAAAAAGCGCAAAGAAAATGAAAGATGTAACTAATCTTAACAATATATAAGACATAATAATGAAGCACTTTCAATTTTCAAATGCATGTACCAAAAATGGAATTTGATATCTAAACGCTTTTCACATCTATATACAAAAAGTGAGAGAATATCTACAACACTCTAATCGTTCAGAAATTCCCAAAGAAAAATGACAAGCACCCAAACAACTCAAAGGCACTCAAGAAAGGCTCAAAATCTACCAAATGCAATAATTATAACTCATTTCCTATCTTTTTACACTTGAAAAAGACACATCTGAGCTACAGAAAGAAGGATTCCACCAATGTTTCCAATCAAATGCAAGACAAAGATAAGCACTTAACAATATTATCTAACTCAAATGCACACAAAACTGAAACAAGCATTTTCTTCTTCCTATGAGTGTAAGACCAAAAATGCCAAATGATCAAATTAAAGCAAGAAGAATACTTATGTTTTCCAATTTCATGAATATAGCAAAGGAGTGACAAAATCAAGCTTGTCTTTGAACTAAAGTGGAGACAAAGAATCAATCTTCCCCAAAAATGATTGAATAGTTCAGCATGTAAGGGAAACAAGATGCATAACCCAAGAAAAAGA
This sequence comes from Larix kaempferi, assembly GCA_027924585.1. Classification (NCBI taxonomy): domain Eukaryota; kingdom Viridiplantae; phylum Streptophyta; class Pinopsida; order Pinales; family Pinaceae; genus Larix; species Larix kaempferi. The sequence continues at coordinate 2,033,292 of BSBM01000851.1, read as the reverse complement.
GGCTAAAAAAGACATGGATATCCCACACTCTTCAAGTCTTTAAAACAAGCCAATCACTCCAAACCAAAAATGATCTCAAAACCTTGAGATGGGTCAAAATGACTAAAGGATGCACGATTCATGCCCCCCCTGACCATGAGGGGGATTTTTTTTTCAAAAATAGAACCCATTTCGGTTAAAAATGAAAGCAAAACACTAGTTTTTACTCAAGGGGCCAAACATGGATCCAAAACCCAAAAGACACAAAATCAACCAGATGCAAGCAAAACCAAAAGATGTATGCAAGCTTGTTCTAGAAACCGATCCAAGGCAGTGACCAAATCAGGTAAGGAGAGGAGGGAATGCAAGGGTGAGTGGATGCAAGCAGGGGAGACCAAAGTGTCCACCACTACCAAATCTCAGACTTGTCCAAGATGGGACCCAGAACCAATCCAAAAAGAACCAAACAACTCAACACACAAATCAAAATGGGGTCTCTGACTGGATCTTATAGTATAGAGGGAGTTTGCACAGAAACCAAAAATCAGATCAGAAATGGAGAAGGGGTGCCTGTATGGAAACTTTGGCAGATCGGCGCAGTCTATGCTTGTACACAGTGTGACATCGCAGTTCACCAATGCGAGAAGTGCGATGATGTCACAGTATACCAATGGAAGGGTTTCAACAAGAGGCAAACAGACAAAGAACATAGGTCAAAATTAACACAGTGTCGCTCTGTGTACATTGACCAGGTGCGACAGGTGAGATCCAAGTTCAATAATGAGCCAAATCTCCAAGTAATGAGCAATGAAATGGTTTGAAAATGAGAAGCACAAACTCAGAGGAAGGTAATCGGACTCTTCAAAGTGAATATATGATGGTGAAACCAGTTTAAGAGGCAAATGACAAATAAAATGGCTTATAACAAGAAATCAACTGAAAATGACATTCAGATTGACAACTACAAAACAATGTTCTATCCCTAGTATGGCCGCCAGATTTGTTTGACGGACAATCCACTCGAGTGGACGCGAGCCGGACCTCCCTAGTTCAAGTGAATCTAGAACAAATAAAACAAAATACAAAACTCATTTCCTAGATCTAGTTATAGATCGAGTACTTAGATATCATACGTTTTAGATCGCGAATCCTTCTCCTTGTTGTTGCTTGAAGTTTCGCGCTCATCAGATCTCCAACTGCAAGACCTATCAAGACAATATGGAAATGATACAAGCAGTACCATATATCTAAACAATAACTGATCTAAACTAACAGTTGAGGAAGAAAGTTCTAAACATCATCAATGAGACAACATTCATGGAAAGAGATTATATTAATTGTATTAAAAGGTGGGAATACATAGAAAGGATGAAGCTACAACCAAAGCCTCAACGTCGCATCCAACATCCAACATGTCCAAGCCAAGCCTCCAAGGTGATACAAACTTCCCAATCACCAATATGGATTCTATCAGCATAAGGATACCATAGACCTCCCTCCCTCCCATGGAGAGAGTGGGTGTTTATATAGGGCTAAAGAGATAGGGTAGGTTGAGGATTAGGGGGAGATGGTTAAGGGATCCTTCCATTAGGTTAGGAACCGAAATGCCACCTCACCTAGAGCATAGGGATAGGCCTCCACCTCAACAAACTTCTAGAGAGACCTCAAGACTCCCCAAAATAGCCTTTAACCAACCTTGTCTCACCCTGGTATAGGACACAGAGTGATAGGGGGGGTCGTCACACTTTTTCCAAGGACAACCTGCAACAGTGTCTCACCCTAGCTAACCAAGAACTACGACGTTGCACCCTAGATGAAGGAGAAATGTGATAGAATACTCAAAGAGGTCAACTAGGCAAAGAAAAATCTATGTTGGATGTGTTTTAGCCCAGAATGAGGTTAGGGATCTGTTGGAGGGGCCTACGTCGGCCTATCGACTAGGCCCTCAGCTCGACCACTCTGCAGCATATGTCGATTAGTCGCGTCGAATAGTATGGGTCGAGTTGGTTGGATAAACCGATAGGCGGTTATGTAACTGTATCTGCAAATATATATATCTAGGCTGGTGAGCCAATAGAGAAGAAGAGATTGATTCTATCATATTGTTCTACTATTGCTAGTTAATACAAAGACTATTCTCTCTGTCTGTCTTGTCTCTTGTATCTGTGTCATTGTGTATGCTTGCTTATATTAGGTAATGTATCTATGATAACTATGTGAACCATGGGATTACAACATCTGGTTCTGTTGCCGGTTGATACATGAAAAATTACTAGCAGCATGACCCATGATTTCAGAACAGGAGATTAGAGACTGGTGGGAGAAGAAAATCACGAATTACTTGCAGAATTATGCGCGACGTAACAAAGATTTTACACAATGGTCAAGATGATGACATTATCACAACGTTCATGATGACGACACTTGGTCATAATGACAATACTTGCAATGGTCATGGTGACGACACTAGGTCATGATGACGACACTTTCAACACTTGCGACACTTGCACAAGGGTGACGACATTTTGGTGTAACATTGATCTTCCTTCTTGCCAAAAAATTCTTTGGAAGGGTCATCACCCTTCTTGTTTAATCCCGTGATCCTTGCTATGAGTTCAATAATGATGTTAGCGTTAAAATCGATCCAAATGTATCCCTGGTGCATGCAGGAAAGAAGTGTACGCAACACAGCCTTGAAATCCTTGCTTCGGCCGAAATGCAGGATTCTCAGCAGGTTGAGGAGACTCGCCTGGGATAGCAGTACCGCCCAGTCCATCGGGATGATTTCTGCTTTCTTTGCAGTTTCATCATTTCTGTTGTACATATACCTATCTATCTGCAAATGGGGAAATTTCTCTGCATCCATCAGATTAAAATCAGTAAGCTTGCATTCCATTATCTTACCAAGCAAATCTTCCTTTGTCCACACACGCTTTGACATTGGCGGCAGTGGGATTCCATATTTTGGATTCTTCTCCAGGTGCAATTATGGGGTATCACTCTTCCACGGACTAATCAATTCTAGAATAACCCAAATTGGTGCGGGTGGGTTCCCTTGTGGAACCGCCTTCGAGGTAACTGATGCCTTCGGCTGCTGCAGTTCTACCTATAGATGTTTATCCTTCTTCTGCTGGTGTGGCTTGTTTGGTTTCAGGCTCTTAGACAATCCCGGCCTCTCTGGTGTGGTCTGCTTTGGCGGTGTCTTAATCACTCCGCTTAGACCAGACCATTTTAACGTGCCTAGGATCTCTTCCAAAGTCTGCTCTTCGAACATAAACATAACGGCCACCAATGCTTCTTACTGTTGAAGCTCTTACAATCTTCACACTCTGTAAAATTTCAAACTTGCGGTAAAAATGCATAAGGAAGAGTGTATGAGTATTTATAGAATCTTTACCTACCAGTGCATCTATTAAAGGATAGTCGGGAGATTGAATGCTACATCCGTTTACAAAATCCCGTCTAGATCTCTGCCTTGTGTGACATTGAATGTGCTGGGAACAGCTGGATTAGGCATTAAATGCCAGTCCTGTTGGATGAGATCTTACTGGATCGCTGATATTTTTTCACCATTTATTATGTCATGTTGGATTAATTTCCTTAATTGCCGAGGTGCAATTGTGATTCCATGATGTCTGACTGGCTGGCCGATGCTTAAATGCCAAGTCTGTCAGGTGGATCCCATTAGAATCCTAATCATTCCATTCTTTATGACACTCGACTGGATAGGATATTCTGTAAATGTGGGATTCAGTCGGTGCCTCCAATTTGGATAACGGTTTATTACCCGACTGACAGTTGTCATGGTCACCTTTTGTCGTCATGATTGCGGATGGCGGTTCTATTAGTAGGGAGTGAATTACACATGTGCTTCTTTACGTCTTTGCTGCGCAACTTCAGTTGTACCATATGCTTTTGGATGCAGCTTCTCGCTTTCCACGATTTTCCTTTTTCATTTGAGTTTCACAACGAGGATCCCAACTTCCTATGCGACTCTTTTTTCCTGTACCCCCTTTTTTTTTGCGCATGCGTAGCTTCAGCAGTGTTGTGCGGTACATATGCCTTTTTTCCATCGAATTTCGCGTACAGACTCTTCACAATCTATAGTGCCCAACTTCAACTATACTTGACACTTATAAATTTTCCCTTCTTCTGAATCTTTTACAGGTTCTACGAAGCAGGACTATCCCGATGGGGTTTTAGTCGGCTTCCATTTATTAGGCTTGGTAACCTGTCTCCGGCTAAGGTAGCTAACTGAAGTACACAACATTAGTAACGTGCAAAACAATATATGGGCCAAGCCAATGCATCTTAAATTTTCCAAGGAATTTCATGAATTTACTATCGTAGAAGAGGACTAGATCACCTACCTGAAAATATTTTCTCTTGATATGGAGATCATGCCATGCTTTTTCCCGCTCTTTCTGTACTTGTTGGTGGAAGCCTGCGATGAAGCGATCTTCCTCTAGACCAACCAAGTGTAGGATCCTTTCTTCTAGCACCTCGCAGTCTGCCATGCCTATAAACGCAGCTATTCTTAAGTTGGGAACAATGTACTACATCGGCATTATTGCTTCCTGTCCATAGGCCAACCTAAAAGGTGTGTGGTGAGTCAACTTTTTACAGGTAGTCCTATATGCCCATAAGACTGCGGGAATGCACAGGTCCCAATCATCGCAATTGACATTGCATACCTTGGTCAACACATTCTCCAATACCTTATTGAATGCCTCAACAGTTCCATTCGCTTGCGGATGATATGGTGTACTACGCTGATGATGAATGTGGAATTCTTCCGTCAAGGCTTCAATGGTTCTATTCAAAAAGTGAGTGCCTTGATCACTCATTAAAATCTTCGGGCATCCAAAACTTGTAAGGATGTTTTCAGAAATAAACTCCGCAGCTGTAGCTATGCTATAGTCCTTTACTACCTTTACTTCTACCCATCTGGTGAGATAATCAGTAGCAATAATGATGTATCTCGCACCAGTCCTTTTTCCCGGTGGGTTTATAGGTCCTACAAAATCGATTTCCCATTTCTCGAATGCCTGTAATGTCAACTGTGGATTTAATGGAATCTCATCTCTTTAGGAAGGTCTTCCTGTCCTTTGACAGACATCGCATCTCTAATAATGTTCTTTTGAATTCTTATGGATTGTAGGCCACCATAGCCTTGTGCGCAATATCTTCTGCGTAGTAGCTCTCCCTGCGTAGTGACCTCCTGCTGCCCCTAACTATGCATCATCCAATATGAATGGTTTCTCATGCTCTAATACACACATGCGTAGTACTTCATCTGGTCCCAGCTTGTATAACTGGCCTGCGATTATGGTGAAGTCTGTTGCACGCACTACTAGTTGCTTCCTTTGCTGCATAGTGAACTCTATGGGTGCTAACCTAGTAGTCAAAAAGTCTATGATGTCCTTATAATAATCATAGGCAACCTGTATAGAAAACAACTGTGCATCAGGCAGATTGTCCTCAAGGTTCATAGGTTCCTCGCCTGACTCAATCCTTGACAGATGATCAGGTCCTAAGTTCAACCTACCTAGCTTAATAACGATCTCAAAATCATATTCTTGGAAGAGTAGTAGCCATCTGCATATTCGCCCCCCTAACACTAGCTTATTGACAAGGTATTTTAAAGCAAAATGGTTAGTAAACATAAATAAGTGCGCACCGAGCAAATAGTTTCTGAACTTCTGCAGCACGTAGACCATAGCTAGGCCCTCTCTTTCCGTGATTGTATAATTCTTTTCTGTCAATGATAGTTTTGGGCTCGAAAATGCAATGGGATGGTCAATACCATCCTCTCTTGGCTGAGCTAATACAACTCCCAATGCTATTCATGACACATCAACATGTACATGGAATGGCTTCTCCCAGTCTAGAAAAACTAGGATCAGTGCATTGACCATCTTCTCTTTTAATGTATCAAAACCTTGTTCACATTCTGCATTCTAGATGAATGACGCATCTTTCTTTAGCAGCTTCTCCATGGCTACGGTTATCTATGCATAACCCTTTATAAATTTGTTGTAGTACCCAGTATGCCCCAATGTGGTGTGCAGCTACTTTACTGAATTTGGTGTGGGAAAGTTTACAATGATTGCGATCTTCGCAGGGTCAACCATCAAGCCCTGTTTACATGAGATGTGTCCCAGCAGAATTCCATAGGGTACGCATAAGACACACTTCTTCAGATTCAAGGAAATCTGATGCTGTCTACACTTTTCCAACATCATTCTCAGGTCCATGCAATGGTTCTTCATCAATCTGAACACGTCCAGTCAACAAAATAAGCTTCTAAAAACTCATGCATGAAATCTTTGAATGTTGCGACCACAACTGTAGAGAATATGGTAGGTGCGTTCTTCAGACCAAAAGGCATTACTGTGTACTGGAACGACCCCCATTCTGTAGCAAAAGTAGTTTTGTGTCTCTCTGTTGGATCAATCCTGATATGATGATATCCGGAAAATCCATCAGTGAAAGAGTATGCCTCATTTCCTCCGACATTATCAAGCACCTCATCCATGAAGGGGGTAGGAAATGGGTCATGCATCGAAGCATCGTTCAGTTTTCTGAGATCCACACAGATCCTGATCGCACCCTTTGTTTTCTTATCTTGGATAACCATCGGTCTTATCCACTCAGATTCTTCAACCAGATCAATGATCCCTGCATCGAGCATCTTATCGAGTTCTACCTTAACTCATTATTTATAGCACGGGTTCAGTCTATATGGTCTCTGCTTAAGAGGCTTCACGCCTGGCTTAAGAGGTATTTTCATAACTCCTAATTCTCCCAGTATACCTCTCATCTCTATAAACTTAGTCGGGAATAATTCCTAATACTCATGCAGTTTTCTTACGACCTCCACGACCGTGTCTTCATCCCAATAGTCTCCAATAGCTACGAATGTAGGCTCTTCGCTCATGCCAAAGTTCACTTTTCTTGTTTTCACAAGCCCACTCATGTCTGGGATTTCCAGGGGAGGGACTTCTACCTCTCGCGCTCCCTCTGATTCAGGTATCTTTATGTTGCGCAGGTCCTCGTCATCACTTTATTTTTTATATTCACACTCTTATGCAAGGTTATAATAATCAAGAGCATGCTCTATCTGTTGTGCCCACATTGTTCGGTTGTTTATGGGTACTTGCACTGGTTCATAAATTGTTTCTTTGAATTCCTGCAAGTCCTCATCTATGTCCTGGTCTTCTGCCCTGAATATTATGTCTTTAATAATCTACAAGGCATCATTTATACTCGGGTGTTCATCTTCAAAGCTGAAGTCTTTCTGGAAGTTTGCAGTGAGGATGGACCAATCTGTTGTTCCCCTGTGCAACTCTATATCCAAGTACCATTTCTTTGGAATCGGTTCTTCCTACGTATGCACAAACAAATGCACCCATTCTGTCTGTGGTCTCTCTACCAAAGCACTTGAACAGGTTTCAATATGATCCCTTGGATCTTTCTGGCCATTATACTTTGCGAATTTTAGTGCAAATTTCCCTGCAAATCTAATCTGCATCCTGTATCTACACTGATCCAATGTTGTTAATGTTTTCTTATGCGCAGGCCACCATCTGGTGGGTGTCTAGCACAGTGCCATGTCTAATGCTGATAAGAGGTGCTCAGCTGCAATAGCTACAATATATTCTTGAATAAATAGATAAATGTCAGTCAAGCCATCATAGGTTGGGATTGGACTTACCTCTCTTCCAATCCAGCGCAGTGACTTTGTGATCTGCGTGCATCGCTTGGAATATACTTCGTGCATTCTGCTTTGCCAGTTTTCCAGTCCTACATCAGACTCCAACACACAAGAACTGTCACATCTCCAACTGAGTGTGCCATCCGCAGTAGGATTAATATAATTAGCATCATTCGTTATCATTTTGTAGATGTGGTCTAAGTCTTGAGCTCTGGATTCTTCCTGAATCGGCTCAATGTACCTGTCTCCCTGCGAAGGGTCCAATGGTGCGATGACCCTTATGTTCGGTCCATCAAATATCATCTTCATAGTCTTCAGGTTTATAATGGAGGAGTTAGTCATTTCCCAGTCAATACCCAACAACGCTGGATAAGGCTGGCTATCATCCATGATTTCAATTACTTTGAAGTCTATGTGACTTCGCACTCCATCAATGTCAACAATGGTATTGGGTAACCTCCCAAAAGGTATGACGTTTTCTTGATTGTCCATTCTCAACTGTATAGGTGACCATTGAAGCTTTGGTCGCCCCATCTACTACCATGTTTTCTTAGTTAAGACATTTACTTCTGACCCGAGATCAAGAATGATCTCATCCATCTCATAGTCCCCAATCTGCGCACTGAGCCTCATTTCCCTTCCTATTCTTTTGTAGCTCCTAATGTTATGAATTGCGCCATCAGTAGTCTCCTTCTCACTGCATGGTTCATACTGTCTCACTAGTTTTTCTAATTCCACTAGAGCATCTACGCTCTTTAATAACTTCATGCAGCTCCATAGGAATTGCGTGACAGAAGTACATGTTTCTGTTGTTGTGTACGTTTTGTCATAAGCAGTCGGCATATCTTCTATATGCAATACTGCACTGCGCAACAGGATTCTTGGCGACATGGATTGCGGTTCTTTGAACATGTCCCATGCGTCTTCAAATACTTCGTTATTTTTCTCCATGTTTAAAGAAGGTGCTTTCCCAATAGCTTTTCTTATCCATATTGTCTCAACAGGACTCTGCTTAGTATCAAAATTACCAGAAGTCAAAGCTTTTGCTCCTCTACCTCTTCTTGTGGCAGTGCCACTTCGCGTCACCACATTGATACTTGGATCTGCAGCCCTTCTTTCCGCTGCGATCAACTAAATGTTTGGATTCTGTGGTTCTTTCTTTCTCTTTTCCATTTTTGCAGCTAATACTGGACAGAGTTCAATAACATGATCAAATGATTTCCAATAGCTACAAGTGGTGCATTCATTGGTACAATCTCTGGATACGTGACCTGGTTGGCCACAGTTATAGCATATTACCTATCCTCTGCCTCTTCCTTATGTCGGTCCAGCATTTCTTCCTCTTCCGCAGTATCCTCCACCAAATCCTCTATATGCGCCTTGATCATACTGCGCATTCTCTTGTTTCGGCTGGTTTTCTCCCTAGACTCTGTATAGTCCTTCACCTCGCATATGCTCCATGTCTCGCTTCCTTTCGTTCATCAACTCATATGCATGGCAGTTGGATTCATCATGTCCAATTGACTTACATAAATTACAATACAAATTTTTAGGTGTTCTCACATATTTATGTATCAGGAAACAGTCTTCAGGCCAGTGTCCTCTAGTTCTAAATATTTCACACCATGGGGCTTGGTTCTAGTTCAGGTTCAGTGGATTCGGCGCTCCACTACCCAGGTACTCTAAAAATAAAGGTCAATGATCTCTAGTGTGGCCTTCTCCTTTGCATCCAGTACACCAGATCTCTTGCCTCTGTTCTTTTCCATTTTTCATACCCTACAATTCTAAGGTCAAGGTAGTGAACTGAACCTGGATCTACGACATCCCAGAACTAGTCTCTCCAATCGGGGAATCCTCTAACTTCATCGCGATCTCTAAGGCCTCTGAGTGCGATACAACCTTCTACTGCATCAATGGTATTCTGATGTGGGGCAACAACGCAGCTATGAACCATTCCTGGTGCTGTTGCGGAGCTATAACAAAGCTCACCTGGTCCAACAATGTCTTGGACTTTTGGTCAAATTCCCATACCGTTTTAGTAGGTTTCTGCTTAATTTCTTTTAACTCCCTGATACATTGTGACTTTGATTTCGGCTTCTTCAATTCTGCTAAGAGCGCACCCTTAATTTCTGCTAGGGTTCTCGGTTGTGCCTGAGAATATTTCATGAACCAATGTAAGGCTCTATCTCCGAAAGTGGTGATGAGTTGCGCTTGCTTAACAATGTCATCCTAAACTTGTTTTACACTCCATATGGCTTCACATAGAAACCAATGTTGATCAGGGTCTTCTAGACCCGTCCCCTTGAATATCTACAGTTTTATATCATTATCTGTCATCCTCCTACGTGGTGTAGGATTCTGCGTACGGTTCTAAGCGGTAAAAATAAATGCGTATTTTGAGTAGTGCTAGGGATATTACTCTACGGAGTGGTCTAAGCTCCTGCGGTGTTACCACTACTGATGTTCTACAGAGTGGGTTGCATAGTTCTATCAACCGATGGGTTCTAAACTGATGGATTCTGAGATAGGGGAGGCGTGGTATTTGCAACCAGCAGGTTTTGCGGTTTAATAGGCTGATATGTGGCCGATGACGGTGCGGCCTGACTATTAAGTTCACATGGTATTTTAGTATTTACGTGAAGTCCAGGACCTTTAGGGTTTTTCAGCAGGAAACCTATATCTCTTTCCACTTCTCAAGTGATGGTCTTCTTTGTCAGAGCCACTATATATTCTATCTACCATGATAAATTCAAACATTTTCACTGCATTCTTAAAATGGCTTCTCGACTAAGAGCATTTTAATGTATAAACTGAGATTGTTCAGGTACTTACCTCTAAACCCTTTGTAAAAGTATGCTTCTGCTTCGCTATAGGATTTCAACATGTCTACAGCAAACTCTTTCACGAAGCCCTCCAATATGTTGTCAACCCAGAAGTCAAATGCTTGCGAGAGTGGGCTATCTATTGCTTTGAGCTGCTCAGTGAGCTCCAGAGTCCACTCAGTCGAAACTTCTGGATTGAAACAATTCTTGCTCTTTGCGCGCCACGATATCCACGTGTGCAGCTTGTTTCCAAACGATGCCCAGGAAATTTTATGAATGTCCCTCCACAAGTATTTATTCAACCACTCTACGTCTGAGAGACGCGGATGTCTGTTCTCTTTTCTGGCAAAGTCTCTTTTTGTCTTATCACACCAGGCCCAGATCTCTTTTTTTTTTGGATGTCAATTTTGTGAAGCTAATGGAGTATGATCTTCTTCTGCACACATTACAATTTCAAACACATTACCGCATCACCGAGTCTTAGTCCCGGCAGTAGAACCATTTGTTGGCATAGATAACTGATCTATAGGTCTCCAACATAGACCAAGGTTCTAAGCGGTTCAAGGAACCAACAAAACCCCTATTCACCAGCCCTTTCGGAAACAATCTGCGAACAGACTGAGGTCTCACCCGAGGAAAAGCTGAGGGGGTGGTTGCAGAATCAGGTTTCCACAACCTGGTGATGCGTGTTCGACAAACTAACTAAGAACGCACTGTGAAGCTGCGCTGTGTGACAGGAAACTGCGCGAGGTTCACCTCCTGCACAGTTGATACTTCTACAAGCTGGAATGCTCGCACAACCTGCGCACCCAAGGGTTGCGTGGCTCAGATAGGTTTCAACAACGGGACAACGAAATTGACAAATACGCTTCATGTTCACACTTAACCGATCTTGCTAATCTTACTTAGAGATTAACTGCTTGACAATTACTTGGGCTATTATCTTATGATATATGCAATAAGGTGACTATGCTTTACTGCGCACTTCTGGTGCTGTGCGTCAAGGGATTTACACAGTGCAAATTCTATTGACTTATGTGATTAACTAACAGATTATCCATTCACAGGATTAGAAGTACTAATGCTTGAAACATTCATCCGTTCATATGAAACTTAACATATTATTCCCATCTCACTCTTGTGGCAAATACGTATAAAGTAAACATATAACTAATAACTACATTGACAAGCATTCACGGTAAGAAAAGAACAAATGCAAGCATAAACAATCACACTGCACAAGATTTAACGTGTTTCACCCCCCTGGATGGAGGCTATGTCCACAAGAATTGTTGTTGTATCAGTATTTGAGAAGGGTACAATAGTTCTTGTCTGTGCACTCAGCTACAGACTCTCTTCTCTCTCAATAGGCCTCTCTGCACGCAGCTGCAGATCCTTTGCAATAGAACTTAGGCTTAAAGATTCAACAATATTCAAGACTTAACAAAATGAAGAGTAACCCTTTCCCTTACAAAACATGCCTTATTTATAGATCATGCTCGTATGTCATGTCTTTACATAGATAGGAAAAAAACCTAAGGTTTCCAAAACTGGTACAGATGCCCGCCACCCCACCTGTCTCCTTCGACAGCTTTCTCCACTCACTTTGGTCGTCTTACTGGACCAGTCATGGCTCGAACACCTTCTGATAGCCACAGTCATCAAGAAAATGGTTACAACTGCATCGTGGCCTATCACTTTCCACTCCTTCAGCCTGTCTGTCACTGTCGACATAGTGTCCTAGGTTCTCAACTACTTGGTGCCACTCTCCTTGACATGTCACTTTCCTTTATCTTCATTCTGATCCTTACTTAATATAGTTCGTTTCCATCACTCGACCTTCCTTTGTATTCTTTTACCCAAAATTGCTGATGTGCTGGTGCTGTGCACCAGCACAGCTGCTCCAAAACTGACTAATTGTTGCGAGCTATGCACACCCGAAAATTGTGTCTTCTTACTTTGCAGCTCCAAAACTACGCAGCTCCCAGAATTGTCTTTATGAAAATTGTGCCTACTTGGGCCACGCCCAACAGAGAAAATCCTCAAAGTGTCCCTGTATGGCCCCGGGGTGCCGGACCAAGATTCCCGCAGCACCCAAAATGTGGCTTGGATCGTGAATCCATCGATTCCAGTGGATCCGGGATGTCGGGTTTCAGCTAGCCCCCCCCCCCCCCCGCCAGCATGCCTCCAACCCCCGGAAATGATCTTCTTAGGCCATTTCGTTGGATTCCAGTGGATCTGCGCACGCGTTGCTTCTATCGCTACAAAATCTAATTTCCATTCCTTAACCCCTATAATCCTAACCACATAATTCTAACCTCTAAAGTGTCTAGTCTAATAAAAATTAACCACTAACCCTTATCATTGTCATCATCTTCATTATCTTCACTATCATCATTGCCATTTTCATCACCATCATCTTCATGTTCTTCATCGTCATCATCATCAACTTCATCATCATCATCATATTCATCATATTCATCATCATCATCATCATCCTCATCGTTAGCATCATCATCAACTTCATCATCACCATCATCTTCATCATCATCATTTTCATCATCATCATCGTCATCATCATGAAGATGATGAAGACGATGATGATGACGATGATGATGAACAAGATGATGATGATGGAGATGTTGATGAGGAAGGGGGAGATGAAAATGATGATGAAGAGGAGGAAAATGATGATGATGATGAGGATGATGATGATGATGGTGATGATGGTGATGGTGATGATGATGATGATGATGGTGATGATGGTGATGATGATGATGGTGATGATGATGAAGATGTTGATGATGATGATGATGGTGATGAAGATGATGATGATTATGATGAAGATGATGATGATGGAGATGTTGATGATGAAGGGGGAGATTACAATGATGATGAAGAGGAGAGTGATGATGATGATAAGGATGAGGATGATGATGGTGAGGATGATGATGAAGAGGAGGACGATGATGAAGAATATGATTATGATGAGGATGATTATGATGATGATGATGATGATGATGATGATGATGATGGTGATGGTGATGAGGATGATGGTGATGATGGTGATGAATATGATGATGATGATGATGAAGATGATGATGATGATGATGATGATGATGATGATGATGAAGAAGATGATGATGATGGAGATGTTGATGAGGAAGGGGGAGATGACAATGATGATGAAGATGTTGATTATGATGAGGAGGATGATGATGATGGTGGTGAGGATGATGATGATGATGATGGTGATGATGAAGAGGATGATGATGATGAAGAAGATGATGAGGAGGATTATGGTGATGAGGATGATTATGATGATGATGATGGTGATGATGATGAGGAAGAGGAGGAGGAGGACGATGGTGATGAGGATGATGATGAGGAGGAGGAGGAGGAGGAGGAGGAGGAGGAGGAGGAGGAGGATGGTGATGAGGATGATGGTGATGATGGTGATGAAGGTGACGATGATGATGATGAATATTATGAAGATGATGATGATGATGATCATCATCATCATCATCTTCATCATCATCACCATCATCCTCACCATCATCATCATCGTCCTCTTCATCATCATTTTCATCTCCCCTTTCCTCATGAACATCTCCATCATCATCATCTACTCCGTCATCATCATCATCATCATCATCATCATCTTCATCACCATCGTCATCATCATCACCATATTCATCATCATCACCATCATCATCATCATCTCATCATCATCATCATCACCATCATCATCATCATCATAAACATCTTCATCATCATTGTCATCTCCCCCTTCCTCATCAACATCTCCATCATCATCATCATCATCATCATCATCATCATCATCATCATCATCATCATCTTCATCAACATCGTCCATCATCATTGATGATGGTGATGATGATGAAGATGTTGATGATGATGACGATGGTGATGAAGATGATGTTGATGATGATGAAGAAGATGATGATGTTGGAGATGTTGATGAGGAAGGGGGAGATGAAAATTATGATGAAGAGGAGGATGATGATGAGGATGATGATGATGATGATGATGATGATGATGGAGATATTGATGAGGAAGGGGGAGATGACAATGATGATGAAGATGTTGATGATGATGATGATGGTGATGATGATGATGATGAGATGATGATGATGATGATGATGATGAACATATCCATCATCATGGAGAATATTCGTGATGATCATGAACATCTCCATCATCATCATCTTGTTCATCATCATCATCATCATCTTCATCACCATCGTCATCATCATCAACATCTTCATCATTATCATCCTCATCATCATAATCTTCCTCCTCTTCATCATCATTATCATCTCTCCCTTCCTCATCAACATCTCCATCATCATCATCTTCCTCATTAACATCTCCATCTCCATCTCCATCATCATCATCATCATCATCATCATCATCACGATCATTGTCATCATCATCATCATCATCATCATCCTCTTCATCATCATCATCATCATCAACATCATCATCATCATCACCACCATCATCATCATCACCATCATCATCATCATCCTCACCATCATCATCCTCATCAACATCATCCTCATCATCATCATCATCGTCCTCCTCTTCATCATCATTGTCATCTCCCCCTTCCACATCAACATCTCCATCATCATCATCTTCTTCATCATTGTCATAATCATCATCTTCATCACCATCGTCATCATCATCAACATCTTCATCACCATCACCATCATCACCATCCTCATCACCATCGCCACCATCATCATCACCATCATAATCATCATCATCATCATCATCACCATGAACATCATCACCATCATCACTATCATCATCATCATCATCATCATCCTCATCATCCTCATCATCATCGCCCTCCTCTTCATCATCCTCACCATCGTCATCATCATCATCATCATCCTCATCATCCTCATCATCCTCATCATCATCATCAACATCTTCATCATCATTGTCATCTCCCCCTTCCTCATGAACATCTCCACCATCACCATCTTCTTCATCATCATCATCATCATCATCTTCATCACCATCACCATCACCATCATCATTAACATCTTCATCATCATCTCCATCATCATCATCATCAACATCTTCATCATCATTGTCATCTCTAGGTTCCTCATCAACATCTCCATCATCATCATCTTCTTCATCATGATCGTCTTCATCACCATCATCATCATCATCAACATCTTCATCATCATCACCATCATCATCGTCATCTTCTTCATCAAATGAACATCTCCATCATGTCATCATCTTCTTCTTCTTCATCATCATCATCATCATCATCATCACCATCATCATCATTGTCATCTCCCCCTTCCTCATGAACATCTCCATCGTCACCATCTTCTTCATCATCATCTTCATCACCATCACCACCATCATCACCATCCTCCTCCTCCTCATCATCATCATCGTCCTCCTCTTCATCATCTCATCACCATCATCATCATCACCATCATCATCATCATCATCATCATCATCACCATCATCATCATCATCCTCACCACCATCATCCTCATCATCATCGTCATCGTCCTCCTCTTCATCATCATTGTCATCTCCCCCTTCCCCATCAACATCTCCATCATCATCATTTTCTTCATCATCGTCATCATCATCTTCATCACCATCGTCATCATCATCAACATCTTCATCATCATCACCATCACCATCATCATCATCATCATCATCATCATCATCTCATCACCATCATCGTCATAATCACCATCACCATCATCCTCATCCTCATCCTCATCACCATCATCCTCATCATCATCTTCTTCATCATCGTCCTCCTCTACATCATCACCATCATCATCATCTTCATTACCATCGTCATCATCATCAACATCTTCATCATCATCACCATCTCATCATCATCAACATCCTCATCATCATTGTCATCCCCCCCTTCCTCATCGACATCTCCATCATCATCATCATCATCATCATCATCATCATCATCATCACCATCATCTTCATCACCATCGTCATCATCATCAACATCTTCATCATCATCCCCATCATCATCATCATCAACATCTTCATCATCATTGTCATCTCTAGGTTCCCCATCAACATATCCATCATCATCTTCATCATCATCATCATCATTATCATCATCTTCATCACCATCACCATCCCCATCATCATCATCATCATCCTCGTATCATTATCATCATCATCGTCTTCATCATCATCATTGAAACACATATTTCATTAAATTTGGAATTATACAGTGGATCTAGAATTTGGAGCTTTAACTAGATTGAGTTTTTTTAAAACCAGCATAGATCCATCTTAAACCCGTATCTATCAAACACTAAGAGGCATCAAATTTCTTGAGGTGTATTTCTTTTTTTAAATTTAAACTCAAGAAATTTGATCTCTCTTGATTGATAGATCCGGGTTTAAGTTTTAAGTTTTTATTTTATAAAGGAACATCTATTTTTTAATTATTTTTCATAATACTTTATTTTATGAACAAATGTGGATTTTTTTAAATACTTCCATAATTTAATTTTTTATTTTATGAGCCGACTTGAAATTTTTTAATTATTTTGTTAGTAACAAACGTTACATCACGATGTAACGTTACATCACACACGTTACAACATCTCCCCCATACTAGGCTGTAGAGCACCTCGTTTCACTCGGTGCAATGAGTAAAGTCTTAAACTTGGATTCCTTACATTATTTCTATTAATATTAAAAGCTAATTTGCTTAAGATTATTTAATGACATTAATGTTGTGTATGTTACTATGATTAACGAATTTAATTATAATTTGATATGGTAACTACTATGTTTATGTTGAGTTACTATGTTGGTAGAAGTTTTGCACAATTTTAAAATGACCCGTATAAAAACTATTTAATAACATAATACCAATGTTTTTGTTACTATAATAGTTTTAATTCTAGACATAGTAAGTAATAATATTGCATGTGTTGAGTACCAGGTTTTATTGATGAATATGATGATGGTTGTTAACATCCACTAACCAACTTTGGTCTATTGGACCTTTAGAGAAACTATTTGGTTTTCTTTAAAGGTGTATTCCTATGCTCAAAAGCTTGAGTAGAAGCATTCCAATCTCACCATAATCCTTGCTTGTAAGAAGGCTAGGAAGGTCTATATTGCAACAAAGATTATGAAATTGAGATCTAATATGGGTGTACGTAGGACACTCTAAGAGAAAGTGATTTTCATCTTCAATGCTCATAGTCTCACAAGGATGGAAAATTATTTCCACCCACGACATTTGAGGAACTGTCCAACACCATGTTTCACTATGGAGCTCATGAGATTTCATTTTTATCTTGGCTATATTAATTTTCTCTTTGAACTAGTCAATACAGAGAGGTACTTTTGATATTCTAGATTAGCGTTAATGACCTTATAATATCTTAATTTTCTTTTAACCTCTAAATCTTAATCGCAACACATTAACTCTTTAAAATTATAAGTAACAAAATGTTTGAGGTTATTAAAATTTTGGAAAATGACATTTTCGTCAATTTCCCAATTATGGTTTAACCAAGCCATAGTGTCTTTATACCAACCTCGCTTGAGCCTAATGTGGTTTTGACTAGATTTTAGAGCCATTTTAGGGAGTCTATGATCTTCCATGTTATTTATATTGTACTTGTACATCAAGAACCTAGTCATAGCCATGCTTTCTATGGGAGAAAGACCAACTTCCATTAAGAGAATATGGTAGGGTGTATTGCTTTTGATTTTGAGGTTAGAAGTTATAAAATGCTTTTGGATTTTCTCAATCTTTCTCCAAGATTCTCTAGAGATGCTACAACATCAAACTTCACAACTATACAAGATAACGGGTGTAACAAACTTCACAACCATACAAGATAAAAAGTATGGGAGAGTTTCAAAGAGGAGCTTTTTTTTATCCCATTATATTAGGAGGTTGGCAAAATTTTATAGTCATCAAGATAAAATATTATATATTAAGTATATGTTTAAGTTTATTGCTTTAACGATCAAAATCAATTATAAATTAGAATAGAAACATAATTTATTTATAATATTATTATTTATATTTCTCTATTAAAAGTTAAGTTAATCAAGGATTACATCATGAATAATAGATTGTGAAATAAATTCCTTACACACTATTAAAGTTAGTTAATGTCATTAATAATCAATGTTTGTTACTATTATTAACCTGGATTTTCGTTATAATTTGATATTATATTAACTATCATGTCTAGGTTGAGCTTCCATAGTAAGTCTAGAAGATTGACATCATTAAATTAGAGTGACCTATAATGTTGTGGAATTATGACATAATACCAACATTGTATTTGTTACTGCAACATGTTTAATTATTGTCATAGTAACTAATTTTGTCTTTGTTTAGTATGATGTTTTATTTTAGGAACTTGACACCAATTATAGTCGACAAGAGAAAATATTTTACGACTTTAAAGTCCAGGTTTCACACTGATGATCAAATAAATTGTGAATTAAAATAGCAATATAATTTATTTTCGATATTATTATTATTATTCGATTAAAAACAAGGTTGAATGTTTACTTCATGAATAATAGATTAATGTGAAGAATGTTTTTACTTATTAAATTTATTTAATGACATTGATGTTAGTAAAGTCTCCACTACTTATTAATATTAACTATTTTAACAATCAAAATCAATTATGAATTATAATAGGAACAATGCAGTACAATTTTATTTTTTCAAATACAAGAGAAAACTTAGAGGGAAAAGTGACTAAACTAGTTATTGTAAGTGTTCAATATTTAATTGTGAAGTGTTTGAATATGTTAAAGTGAAAAGAGCATATTAATATTCCTCTAAAACTTGAATTCCTTACAATATTTATATTATCATTAATATTTCTATTTCTATATTAAAACAAAGTTTATTAAGATTTGACTCATGAACAATAAATTGTGTAAGAAATTGTTTGCATATAAAGTTATTTAACAACATATTAATATTGTGTTTGTGACTATTATTAACCATTTTAATAATGACACTAAGTGTTACTACTTTTCCTGTGTTGAGTATAAGTTATTATACTTGTACAATGTTGGCATCACTTTATTATAATGATATAGAGTAGTACTATTTGATTTATATCAAATATAATATGGAATATTAGAGAAAACTCACTTCAAACCTTATTCAAAGACCATGTCTAAAAGATGTTTTTAAGTGCATTATTGAATTATATTATGAACATTTGATATAGTGAGAAGCTATATTGATCTAAACAAAACATTGAAAAGTTAAATATTGAATAGTGTTATGTATTTCGCATAAATAATTGTCACATAAATTAACTTTGAAGCTGAACCAAAATTTGCATATATATACTAAATAATATAAAGATCCTCAAAAAATAACATGAAGAGAATATTTGATATAATACAAACATTGAAAAGTGTTTCTTCATATATTAATAGGTCCTTCAAATAACAAAATTACATTCATGAATCATCTCCACCTAATCTCACTATATTCATTCAAGTAGATCAAGTACAACTTCTACACCACATTTATTTATCTAGGTCTTCTTAAAATATTCTTTCTTTGGCATCCATGTCCAAATTATTGGATTAATTGGAATATATCCAAGTTCTGTGTCATCGGCATTTGGTACCCAATATTGTTCTAAAAAAATTCCCTTATGTTTCCCTAAACTAGGCGTCCGCCAATCAACCTTTACATGAACAGGCTCACTTTTATCATCTTCAAAGATATTTGAGGTGACTTTTGTCATCCAAATCATCTCTCCTTCATCCTCATTTCCTGATCTAACTAGCAACATCCTTCATTTCTCAACATCAATCATAGGATTGAATTTTGGTTTTGGCTTGTTGCACTTACTAGTTCATATATCACATTATCGAGATCCCCATCCATAATACCTGAGATTACACTAAGTGCATTATAGTCAACATTTACAATTTGCCTTGTCTTGGGCAAGAAATCCTAAGAAGATGAATCACTTCCATCCAATATTATATGATCATTGTATATTTCATCTAATGCATCAAGAACTCTTTCCCAATACTCTACTCTATTTTTCCATTCCTCTGTAACAATTATACATCTTTTGCAATTTCCATCTATGTCTTCCACAAAAACACTGAATTCCATTTCACCTAGAGTTTCACCCTCAACCATGTCATCCCCGTGGACATTAACTATCATCCCTTTGGCAATGCACATGTTTGTTCCTGTGCATTCATGTGTACGAGAAACATTTTCACATGTGAATGTAACCCTATCTTGGGGAATATTTATGGGATGATCATAACAATGTGGTTCCAAATCTGATTTTAGCCAAATCTCATAAGATTCCAATGCACTGCCTAGTGTATGCTCAAATCCTATTGGATGTGGTAGAAGAGCATCATGTTTTAACACCTCAATTTTAAACACTATGTATCCTTTATTTACCATCCTTCCATGCACCTTATTCCCAAGCTCCGTATTAAATATGGAGTCCTCGTCCATCTTCAATCCACATTGCAAAAGATCTACATTGTTTCCAATGAAAAATGCAGAAGAAACATTTGCACCTGTCCACCAAATTAAAGAAGCTTAGTATTTTCTCAAAAGAAACATTCAATGTAATATCAATAACACTTAACACATGCTTCAAAATTTTGATTTACCTCTATGATGCCTCAAATCCATGATCTTCCATGGATATGACCCATTCATCAACATCTTCCACAATAAAATGTTGGCATCAATTATCAAAACCATAACATAGCCTGCATTATCCCTTTCTCCACCATAATAAGTTCTAGTCTCTGTAGATTCAACCCTTCCTATCTCAATAACTTGACCATTAATTAGGAGTTCAATATAGTCCCCTCTTGTCAAAATTATATTTTCCATTGTAAATGCTTCCAATTCTGTAACACACAACTGAATTGTAATTTGTAAGTAAGGTTAAACCATGTAAATTGTGCTCTTATATTTTAGCAAATACACAACCTTAAAAAGTAATTTAGTTGCAGTAATTCAAAACATTATGGTAGCCATTTTGTTCGCAATGAAACATTGTTCTTTATAACACACATAACTAATGATGGGTTTTGTAAAGGCGTTTCCACAAGGGATCCTTTCATGTGGTTTCATTAAACCTTTCTTGAAAATTTGCACATAAAATGAAATTGTTAAAACGCTCCATTAACCCAAATGAAAGTGGTAAAGCACTCCATTAACCCAACTAGCATTTAAAAGAAAACTTATAGAGATTTATGCACTAAGTAAAGACTTTCTTCAAGGAAATGTAACCAAGATTTTAAATGGGAAACTCTTTAAGAATCTTACCACAATGATGTGAGAATTCCAGAATGGGTTTATCAAAGTGGCTTGTATTTCTACTTTTCAAGGTGTACCATTGTTTTGTACATCTTTCGTAAATCCATTGCAACCATTAGGGGAATTGATGTTGAGGATAAGGTGTGAACCATTCCACCTATATGTTTGTTGCTCTAACCTTGTCCTTACAATATCATTAGAAAGGGTCCTTTAAACCCAAGAATAAAACTTCAAATGCTTTTCATTCAATGATTTTCAAGAAAACCTCTATCTCCACACTTTCATCCGAGTCCTTTTCTCAAAAAATTGCATATAAAACGCAAGTGTTAAATCAAGCAGTTAGAGGAAAGGGGAATCAAAGAATGGTTTCATATGGGTTTTCCATCAATGATTATTTAACAAAGAGTAACACTTCTTCAAGCATAAGATCTACAAGAGAAGGAAAAAGAAACAAAGGGAACACTCTAATGAGAGGCATTATAAATTCAAGAGTGGCATATTAAGAAATAAATAACTATATCAAGTAGGATCATTACATGGGTCCTTTTAATATAAATAAAAATTCAAGAAATGATTTACCAAGATGGTTCGCATTCTCATTTCACTTATCCATTTGCAAAAAAATGAATCTCGTCAATAACCATGAGCGAATGTTAACCCCTCATTTCTGCAATTCCTATTATCAAATCTTTATTTTCCTTTCTCCTAGAAGTGCACAATGATCCAGAATGCATTTAGATTTTTTGTAGCTCAATTTCATTGTTGTTCCACATCTTTTTGGAAATTGTAGTAATGAAAACTTGATTTTCTTGGTAAAGGAATTGCTACAGATAGCAAGAGACTCAACACCTTCATTCCAATGATGAAAACATGCTGCTAAAGTGTCTCTATCCTATTTGAGAATTCCAATCCTGGGAAGTCAATATATCTTGGAAATGTTGACCAAAGACCCCAATGCAATACAAACCAATTTTCTAGAGGGGGAATACATCTCTATGGCTTTGTGGCAGTCTACATCACTCCAAAGATGGAAAATATGCTTTCCTAGTCATTGGGATGTCTTCAAACAAGCTCAAACCTACAAATCAATTTGTACAATGGAATGAATAGCCAATTGATGAGGAAGGAGGTCATTGGGATGAAAGTAAGGAGAAATGAGGGAAGAGAGGGCAGTTTATGGATTTAATATCCCTAATTCTTTTCCTTCTAAGAAAGTTGGGAATTCCACTTTATAAATAGCCAAACCAAGCATGCCAAACTTTAAGTTCATGAGCCAAAGGGTAAATAACTTGTTTCAAATGTCAATGAACAATGCTAAGTAAGTGATTTTCCTTTTTGAGGTAAATGGTTGTCTTCAAGGCTTAATAATACCAATCATTGAGTTTGGATAGTAGGTAGCTCAACAAAGTGATTAATTTGTCATTTGGAGGAAAATCACTGATTTTGGAGCTTAGTAAGGTAAGATCATTGGGATCAAAGGCTTGTTGGCCTCCCAACGCAACAATTTATCCAAATTGTTGACTTTGGATCTCAATAAGGTAAGATCACTAGGCTCAAAGGCTTGTTGGCCTCCCAACCAAATGATTCCCCTTTCCTTGGGTCAACCAACTGAAAATAATAAGTTTTCAACACTTTCCTTCGGCCTGAAATGGAAAAATTTCCCCACCTTAGTCATCAAGGATCAATCATTGAGTTTGGAGGCTTGTTAGCCTTCCAACACAACAATTAGTATTCATGAGGAAAATTGTTGGGTTGGACAACCAACAAGCTCCCAAATCTATGATTCAATACTTTGATAAATGCTACCTAGACCAGAGGAAAACTTCATGAAGGATATTAGAACCAACTCTAAACTCCTCTTAGTGGGTGACACCTTTGTATAAATAATTCATGGAGTTTCCATGGTCATTTGGTAGCTTTGCAACGAGTGGTCAAAATATCTATTTCAACTTTAGGTTTATAGCTTTCATAAACTAGGAATAGAAAACTACCTCGTTGATGGGATAATTTTTAATATGGATTTTTGTAATTGCAGTTCTTCTAATTGAATTATGTTAGTTGTGTTGAGTTTGTAGGGTCCAAAAATGTCCATATAACCTCCTACATAAATAAATAAAGCTCATTTCAATGGACCACCCAAGATACACACAAAAGGACCTTGGTATTTTTCCTTCTAGCACAACCACATTGTCATCAAAGCTAAAGCATGTTAGCTTTCATATGGTAGTTTTCCTTCCAACTCCATGAGGGAGATCTAATGCATATTAGCTTTCCTTGTAACAACAACATTGCAGGGTGAATGAAAGCTAACACGTGTTATCTTTCATTCTAACAACAACATTACACGATGAATGAAATCTAACGGGTGTTAGCTTTCAAATGGTAGCTTTCCTTCTAGCATAACCACCTTTTCATCAAAGCTAACATGTATTAGCTTTCATATGGTAGTTTTCCTTCTAGCACCATGAAGGAAATCGAAGTCACATTAGCTTTCCTTCTGACAACAACATGAAATCTAACACATGTTAGCTTTCATTCTAACAAGAACATTGCACTGTGTATGAAAGCTAACACATGTTAGCTTTCCTTCTAACAACAACATGAAATCCAATGCAAGCTAGATTTCCTTCTAATAACAATATTGCAAGGTCAATGAAAGCTAACACTTGTTAGCTTTCATATGGTTGTTTTCCTTCTACCACAACCACATTGTCATGAAATCTAACGCGTGTTAGCTTTCATATGGTATTTTTCCTTCTAGCACCATGAAGGAAATCTAACGCATGTTAGTTTATTTCTAACAACAGCATTGCACGGTGAATGAAAGCTAACACGTGTTAGGTTTCATTCAACTGAAAGCTACCACGAGTTAGCTTTCATATGGTAGTTTTCCTTCTAGTACAACCACATTGTCATCAAAGCTAACATGGGTTAGCTTTCATATGGTAGTTTTCTCGAAGCTTGCCTTACCTGGAAATCTAAAAAGCTAGGGTTTTGTTCAATGGGCCCCAATGCAAATTTTACATTGGGGCTCAAATTCACAAAACTCTTTCCCGGGAGTCCATGGATGGCTTCATCACACCTAGCTATACACACCTATTCAAAATTGCAGAAATCGATTCTACTACCCAGTTCTAGATTTAGGCCCCTAGACCGAATCAATGTGTGTCCCTGAATGGTTATTGGTTGAGAGCTACAACTTGCCATAAAATATAGTCCAAGACTTGGATCAATGAATCATTGTTTGCATGGGGTTTGTGGTACAAGACTTCAGGTACAACACCCATCTCCCATCCAGTGCCATGTCCCCAAGCTTTCTTTACCTGGAGATTTGAGAAGCTAGGGTTTTGTTCAATGAAACCCAATGCAATTTTTGCATTGGGAGGTCAAATTCATGAAACTCTTTCATGAGAGCCCATGGATGGATTCATCACATCCACCAAGCCTATACACACTTTTTGGAAGTTGCAGAACTCTATTCTACTACTCGGTTTTGGATCTAGGCCCCTATACCAAATTAACATGTGTACTTGAATAACTCTTAGATGCGAGTGAAAACTCGCCATAAAATGCAATCTGAGACTCGAATCGACCAATCGTCCATTACGTTGGGTCCAGGACATGAGACTTCGAGTAGGACACCTCTTGCACATTCAGTTCCACGGCCCGAAGCTTGATTACTTGGCGATTTGAGAAGCTAGGGTTTTGTGCAATGAGACCCAATGCAATTTTTGCACTAGGGGGTCAAATTCATGAAACTCTTCTCAAGACTAGGTGGATGGCTTCATGACATCCACCAACCCTATACACACATGCTGGAAGTTGCATAACTCAATTTTGATGTTCAGCTATAGTTTCAAACCCCAAGACCAAATCAACATGTGTCCTTGAATGGCTCATAGATGTGAGTGAAAACTCACCATAAAATACAATCTGGGACTTGTAAAATTAGTCACAGCAAATCTAATGAACAAGTAAATCAATCACAATAGATGAAACTCAGAAAAATGGTGTAAAACTGTGCAAAACATGCATCAGTGCTCAATATCCCAATGAGGGTGAATAATTACAATACAATACAGTCACCCTCATTGGGATATTGAGCACTGATGTATGTTTTGCACAGTTTTACACCATTTTTCTGAGTTTCATCCATTGTGATTGATTTACTTGTTCATTAGATCTGCTGTGACTAATTTTACATGGTATCAGAGCACTGATGCATGCTTTGCACAGTTTTACACCATTTTTCTGAGTTTCATCTATTGTGATTGATTTACTTGTTCATTAGATTTGCTGTCTCGGATCGAAAAACCGTCAATTTCGTTGGGTCCAAGACACGAGGCTTACGCTAGGAAAAACCTCACCCATCCAGTTCCATGGCTCAAAGATTGCTTTACCAGGAAATTTGAGAAGCTAGGGTTCTGTTCAATGAGACCCAATGCAATTTTTGCATTATGGGGTCAAATTCATGAAACTCTTCCCCGAGTTCCCATGGACGGCTTCATGACATACACCAGGCCTATACACACCTACTAGAAGTTACAAAACTCGATTCCGGTACTCAGTTCTGGATGAAAGCCCCTGAACCAAATCAAAGTGTGTCCTTGAATGGCTCTTGGCTATGAGTTAAAACTCGCCATAAAATGAAATCTGAGACTCGGATCAACGAACCGTTGATTCCCTTGGGAATAAGGCACGTGGGTTCAGCTAGGAAACCCCTCACCCATCGAATACGATGGCTTGAAGCTTGCTTTACCTAGCAATTTGAGATGTTAGGGTTTTGTTCAATGAGAGCAAATGCAATTTTTGCACTAAGAAGTCAAATTCACAAAACTCCTCCCTGATAGCAAGTGTATGGCTTCATGACATCCACCAAGCCTTACACAACCATGGGAAGTTGCATAAATCAATTTTTCTATTCAATTATCAATCAAGACCCCTAGACGAAATCAACATGTGTCCCTTAATGGCTCTTGGATGTGAGCGAAAACACGCTATAAAATGCAATCTAGGACTCGGATCAACGAACCATCGATTCTGCTGGATCTAGGACATGCGGCTTCAACTAGGACACCCCTCGTCCATCCAGTTACATGGCATGAAGCTTTCTTTTCCTAGCGATTTTGGAAGCTAGGGTTTTCAAAAAAATCTTCCCCAAGAGCTAGTGGGCAGCTTCATGATATCCACCAGGACTATACACACCTCCTGGAAGTTGCAAAACTTGATTCTCCTTAGAAGTTCTGGATCTAGGCCCCTAGACCAAATCAACATGTGGCCCTGAGTGGCTCTTGGATGCGAGTGAAAACTCGCCATAAAATGCAATATGGGACTTTGATCAATGAACCGTCAATTTTGCTGCGTCCAAGACATGGGGCTTCAGCTAGAACACCCCTCGTCCATCCAATGCCATGGCTCGAAGATTACCTCACTTGGCAATTTGAGAAGCTAGGGTTTTGTTCAATGAGACTTGCATTAGGGGTCAAATCCATGAAACTCTTTCTTTAGAACCCATAAACAACTTCATCACATCCAGCGGGCCTATGCACACCTGTTGGAAGTTGCGGAACTTAATTCTGCTGCTCAATTCTAGATCTAGGCCCCTAAACCAGACCAACACATGTCCCTGAATGGTTATTGGTTGGGAGCTACAACTCGTCATAAAATGAAATCCAAGACTTGGATCGATGAACTATTGCTTGCGTTGGGTCCATGGAACGGGACTTCAACAACAACACCCCTCACCCATCCAGTGCCATGTCCCCGAGCTTGCTTTACCTGGCAATTTGAGAAGCTAGGGTTTCATTCAATGAAACCCAATGCAAATTTTGCATTAGGAGGTCAAATTCACGAAACTCTTTCATGAGAGCCCATGGATGGCTTCATCACATCCCCCAATCCTATACACACTTGTTGAAAGTTTCAAAACTCGATTCTGCTACTGAGTTTTGGATCTAGGCCCCTAGACCAAATTAACATGTGTACCAGAATGACTCTTGGATGCGAGTGAAAACTTGCCATAAAATTCAATTTGAAACTTGAATCAATAAACCGTCCATTCCATTGGGTCCAAGACATGGGGCTTCAAGTAGGACACCCATCACCCATCCAATTCCATGACCCAAAGCTTGATTTACCTATCAATTTAAGAATCTAGGGCTTTTTTCAATGAGACCCAATGCAATTTTTGCATTGGGGGGTCAAATTCATGAAACTCTTCCTCGAGACCAGGTGGATGGTTTCATGACATCCACCAGCCCTATACACACCTGTTGGAAGTTTTATAACCCAATTTTGTTTTCAGTTCTCGTTTTATGCCTTGGGACCGAATCAACATGTGTCCTTGAATGGCTCTTGGATGCGACTAAAAACACCATAAAATGCAATCTGGGACTTGAATCAATGAATAACGCGTTAATCCCGTTGGGTCCAAGACACTAGAGTTTAGCTACGACACACATTGCTCATCTAGTTCCATGGCTTGAAGCTTGCTTTACCAAGCGATTTGATAAGCTAGGGTTTTGTTCAATGAGACCCAATGCAATTTTTGCATTGGGGGGTCAATTTATCGAAACTCTCCCTCCAGAGCCCATTGATGGATTCATGACATACACCAAGCCTATACACACCTACTAGAAGTTGTAGAACTCAATTTTGGTGCTCGGTTATGGATCTGAGACCTTGGACCAAATCAAAATGTATCCTTAATGGCTCTTGGATGTCAATGAAAACTCATCATAAAATGCAATCTGGGACTCGAATCGATGAACTGTAAATTCCCTTGGGTCCAAGGCATAGAGTTTCAACTAGAACACCCCTTTCCCATCGAATTCCATGGCTCAAAGCTTGCTTTAATTGGTGATTTGAGAATCTAGGGTTTTGTTCAATGAGAGCAAATGCAATTTTTGCACTAGGACATCAAATTCATGAAACCCCTCCTCAAGAGCAGGTGGATGGCTTCATAACATCCACCAAGCCTATACACACCCGCTTGAAGTTATAGAACTCAATTTTGCTGCTCAATTCTTGATCTAGACCCCTAGAAAAAATCAACATGTGTCCCTAATGACTCTTGGATGCGAGTGAAAACATGCCATAAAATGCAATCCGGGACTTTCAATGATGAACCGTCGATTTCGTTGGGTAACACTGCTTTTGCTCCAGGTAAGCAAAGATTTGATGTACAAAATTTTTCCATTTACCTGATGTGTATTGCTTCTGCAAGTTTGAGAGACACTCTTGTGGCACATAATGGCCACACAGCGCATCAAAATAGTAGGACACATGGTTTTGTTGTTTTCTGGAAAGGGATGGCATGATTTTTTTACTATTAGATACAAGTTAGAGCATCTGCATTAATAGTTTCTGGAACATCAATGAATGTTTAAGAATCATAAATATTCAGTGAATCAGAATTTAAATTGATCTCATAAACAAGCCTTATGAGGCTGAGAGCGAACCATATATGGAGTGGGCATTATGGCAAAGGCTATATTTAGAAGCATAAGAGCACCACCATTGGAAAAAATGAATGTTCCAATTGATCATATGCAGTGACCTTGGTAGAGGCATCCATCAGCCATTTATAAGACTAGTGTTTAGAGAAAGTATGGAAAAATCCGCTGGGTCACTAGGACTTCCAACATCATCCATACGGTCTTACTATTGGCGGAATATGTCAATATCTTCTAGACTATGCAAGGATGAGGACACCTGACAATTGTGGGGCATGTCTTTGAGAACTGTGCCTCATTAACTAAAAATAGAATATTTCAAGAACTCTAAAGATTGGGTGGAGTACATTGAGGGGAAATGCTTGATAGAACCATGAAAATCACTTTGGCTCAAATTGTTGGGAATTTAACTCTCTAAGTGCATGTAACATTTTGGAAAAACAAGGTAATCCATGTGACCATAGCAGAAATGACAGAAATGACAGAACTCAGAATCACTTTTATATTGATCACAGGCCACTTCGAGGGGGCAACCTCCTATTAGCAAGCTAAATACAAATAACTTCACGGTGCCTTCATAGGTCTCAACACACACTTATATACTAATTCTAGGCGCCAATACTATGGGTCGAAACCATGGGCCGTTACAAACTATGGATTAACAATACTACGGGTGACTTACAAAGCATATGCGCCAATAACAATAACACACACTATTGATCAACAAATACTACGGGATGACTTACAAAGCATATGCGTCCAACAACAACATACTAACAAAGTAAAGACATGGGTTCCTAACATCCCCTCCCCCTTAAAAAAAGCTTTGTCCTCAAAGCTTTAGATGTGGAAATTGTTGTTGAATCTGAAGGAGTGGTTCCCATGTAGCATCCTCTGGTTGCATGCTGTGCCACTGAATTAAGACCTCTGTGATAGAGCGAGAGCGAAGCTTACGCGTGCGCCGATTGAGGATGGCCTCTGGCTCCAAAAGGATGGATCCTTCATTATCCAGTTCGGTTAAAATCGTTTGTCCGCTGATGTTGGTGCCAAGAACTTTCTTCAGACAAGAGACATGAAAGACTGGATGAAAGCGGGAAGAAGGAGGAAGTTCCAATTTATAAGCAACGGACCCAATCTTCTGAAGAATCCGATATGGCCCATAGAACTTGGGAGCGAGCTTATGATGCCCTTTGAGTTTCAAGGAGGATTGTTTGTACGGCTGGAGACGAAGAAAAACCATACATCGCCGACTTGAAAAGTGCGCTTCGAATGGTGCTGATCAGCTTGTTGCTTCATGCGATTTCTTGCCATGTGAAGATTGTCCCGCAAAATTCAAAGAATCTGATCGCAGTTGCGAAGGACCGTGTCATCTTCCTGAACTGGTGAGCTGGTGGGGGTGTATGGAAGAAGAGCTGGAGGTGCCTGACCATAGACTGCTTCATATGAGGTCATTTTAGAGGCAGTGTGGTAAGAGGTATTGTACCACCATTCAATGAGAGGGAGCCACTTTGCCCACTGATGTTGTTGTTCCGAGGTGAAACAACGAAGATAAGTTTCCAAGCATTTATTGACAATTTCAGTCTGACCATCTATTTGTGGGTGATACCCTGAACTCATCTGCAGTTTGGTGCCAGTGTGGCGAAATAGTTCTGTCCAAAAATGACTGGTGAAAGTCGCATCACGATCCGAGACAATGGAAGAAGGGATGCCATGAAGACAAAAGATCTGGTCCAGAAAAATCTGAGCGATGGAGGACGCTGTATAGGGATGGATGAGAGCACAAAAGTGACTATATTTGTAGATGCGATCAACCACAACAAGACTCACTGTCTTCCCGCCAGATTTAGGGAGCCCTTCAATGAAATCCATAGAAATATATGTCCAAATCCATGTAGGTATGGGCAAGGGTTCAAGCAATCCTGGAAGGAGTGTTGTTTCACCCTTATTGCGCTGGCAGGTATCACATTCGGCCACCATCTGTTGAATTGTCCTTTTCATGCCCTGCCAAAAGAAGTTACGTCGTGCTCATTTATATGTTTTGAAGAACCCAGAGTGCCCTGCCAATGGAGAAGCATGGAGTTCATAGAAGACAGCCTGTTGAAGATCTGTGCTCTGGGGAAGCACCAGATGACCCTTGTATTGCAGAGAAGCACCATCCCAAGAGTAATGTGGTACAGCAGAAGGGTTGTTGGTCAAGCGTTGGATGATTTGAGATAAGGAAGAGTCATTGACATAACCCTGTTGAACAGATTGCAACCAATTTGGAACAGGCATAGAAATAGCTGAAAGAGAACCTTGGGCATCAAATGTTCGAGAAAGAGCATCTGCCACAATATTATCTTTACCCTTCTTGTAAGTGATCTCATATTCATAACCCATGAGTTTTCTAACCCATTTCTATTGTGCCGGGGAGGAGACACGCTGGTCCAATAAATATTTCAGACTCTGGTGATCATTTTTGATGCAGAAATGATTCCCTAATAGGTATGGCTGCCACTTCTGTACTGCATGCAAAATAGCCATCATTTCCTTCTCATAGGTAGAGGCAGCTAAATTCTTACCTGAAAGGGCTTTGCTGGTGAACGCAATGGGGTGGTCATCTTGAAGGATAACAGCACCAAGTCCATTGCCGCAAGCATCACTCTCAATAGTGAAGGGCTTGGAAAAATTGGGCATAGCTAGCACAGGTGTAGTACAAATAGCTTGTTTTAGTTTGTCAAATGCACATTGAGCAGTAGGTGTCCATGTAAAAGCATCCTTTTTCAATAGAGCAGTTAATGGAGCTGCAATCTTCCCACAATCCTTGAAAAACTTGCGGTAGTAGCCAGTCAACCCCAAAAAACCAGAAGGCTCTTGAGTGTCTGAGGATGTGGCCAATTGTTCATGGCATCGATTTTGGCAGGATCCACACGAACCCCTTGTGCTGAGATAATGTGCCCGAGATACTCAACTTCCTTCTGTCCAAAAACACATTTAGACTGCTTGGCATGGAGATGATGGTCAGAGAAAAGTTGCATGACAAGATCCAGATGTTAGAGATGTTCATCCCATGTTTTACTGTAGATGAGGATATCATCAAAGAATACTAGAATGAATTTCCGCAAGTAGGGTCGAAATATTTTATTCATTAAGGCCTGGAATGTGGAAGGAGCATTAGTGAGGCCAAAGGGCATGACCAAAAACTCATAATGGCCATCATGTGTGCGGAAAGCTGTTTTAGGAATATCATCCTCATGAACCCGAATTTGATAATACCCAGAACGAAGATCCAACTTGGAGAAAAAGTGAGCCCCATGAAGCTCATCAAGAAGCTCATCAACAACAGGAATTGGAAACTTATCCTTGATGGTGAGGTGATTAAGTGCTCGGAAGTCAATGCAGAGGCGCCATGATCCATCTTTTTTGCGGACAAGAATAACTGGAGAAGAAAAGGAACTAGTGCTTGGGCGAATAATACCTTGCTTCAATAAGTCCCGAACGAGCATTTCAATCTCCATTTTTTGGTGAAATGGGTAGCGATAGGGTCTGATGTTGGGAGGAACGCTGCCAGGAAGGAGATTAATATGATGGTATTCTGGCCGGGAAGGTGGTAAGCCCGTTGGTTCAGCAAAGACACCTGTATATCGATTCAGAATTTGTTGTAGATCCAAAGGAGTAGTGGAGACCGCTGATGGTTGCATCTGGAAGGAATGGATCTGAGCGATGACACCATGTGAACTCTTCTTGAGGAGTTTTTCCATGCGATGTGAACTGATGATACTGAGAGAACCTGGTTGTAATCCTGTCAATGTGTGTTTTTTTCCATTGAGGGAAAACTGCATCCAAAGTTTATCAAAATCCCATAAGATAGGGCCAAGTGTGCGTAGCCATTGAGCGCCCAAAACTACATCACATCCACCTAAGGGCAAGGCAAACATGTCAGAGCGCAAGGTATAATCTCCCATAGAGATACGCACATTTCGACACTTCCCTTTGCAAGGTAAGGTGCCCCCATTGGAAACCATGACTTCAAAGTTGGAGCAAGGATGGATAAAACAATCAGCTTGTTTGGCGATCCGAGGGTCAATGAAATTATGAGTGCTACCAGAATCAATGAGTATTGTAAGAGGAAGCTTCTTGAAGTAACCCCTGACCCACATTGTTTGGGGGGTGGTGATTCCAGCTAAAGCATGGAGAGATATCTCTGGCTGGTCATCCTGAGATGGAGGGTCAATAGGTGGTTCCTGAATGTCGACCAGAGCATCCAGTGTTTCTGGATCTTCGTCACCAATTTCAGAGGCAGGAGGAGACTCCACATCCAAGAGATAGAGCTTTTGCTGAACACATCTATGTCCCCGAGTGAATTTCTCATCACAATTATAGCAAAGCCCCTTTTCTCTGCGTGCTTGCATCTCTGTTTCAGACAAACGCTTGATAGGAGTCGATCGAGGATCCTGCAGTATAGGTGGTCGCTGAGAACCCATATTGCGGAAGGGAACAAACGTGGGCTTGGAGCATTGTTGGGCTGCGATCTTGTCTTCTGCCAACTTAGCCAACCCTAGGGCTTCCATCATTGTGTTGGGATAGAACATTTTTACCTCAGAGTGGATGGCATCCTTTAGACCACTGATAAAACAACTCCGGTAAAAGTCATCAGACAAGCCTTCGGTGTGGTTGGCTAGATTCTCAAATTCGGTTTGATATTCTCTCACCGTGCCAATTTGGCGAAGTTTAGTGAGGGCTCCTGTGAATTCATCAAAAGCACTAGGACCAAATCATTGCAAAAGGAGCTGGCAAAAGTCTAGCCATTTGGGTTCTGGATGAGCCTTGATGTACAAATGGTACCATTGTAGAGCTTCCTGTTCCAAGTGAAAGGATGCCAGCGGAACTTTGTTGACATCAAAAGTATTATGCAGACTGAAATACTGTTCTGCACGATAGATCCATCCAGTTGGATCAGTACCATTGAAGTGAGGAAAATCAAGCTTCGGACCACGGAAATTGCTGGAAGAGGAGAACCCATTGTCTGATGAAGACTCAGACTGCCGTTTGTTGTTCATACTTGAATGTTCAAGATGGAGGCCGAGAAATTTTTCATCCAGATCCTGGAGTTTGGCTTGGATGGTTGCAAGTGCTTCCTCCATGGTTTTTGCTCTTGCATGGGTGACAACCATAACCAGGATTTTTTTTTTAAAATTTTTTATCAGTTGACTGGGTAGGAAAACAAAAACAGAGACTACTTCAGTAAGGGAAAATCTAGACTAGGGAAAAAATATGAAGGGTAATTGGGGTTTGACCAGGTTTTGGACACTATTGACTAGACAGGGAAGCAAAAATGAGGATTTCAGAAGCGGGGTGAAAGAATGGGAAAATTGGGTAGAGAGGGACAAAGAAGCAGAATGCAGAAAGGAAATCTGTGGTAAAATTTGAAGGTGATTGGGTGAAATCTGAGAAAGTTATGGAAAACCCTAAAAATAGACAAATGTGGGCTTTTGGGCTTTGGGAAGGGGAATTGGGGATAGGGTCCTCAGGAATGAAATATGCAGAATTGGATGACAGGGGTTCCCCGAAAATTTCAAGGGAAATGGAGTAAAACAAGGGAGATATGGAATCTAGAACTAAAAGCGGCTCGGAAGGAAGGAATCCGGACTGTTTTCAGACTACGGCTCGGAAGGAATCTAGAACAGCGGCGAAAGGACTGAAAGCGGCTGAATCTGAAATGACTTGCAAAATGGAGTTGAACGGCACAGCAGTGATCGACAATAGTTCAGCTGAAAGTAGATATGGACCCCAGGTATGTGCGGCTTCCTAACAGTTCAGGGGTTTCACTCGGCCACCAATGTTGTCTGACGACTTGTGTATTGGGGCAGTACCCCTCACTCCACGGCTCAGGTAAAATTGATAACTGCTTTTCCACAAATGACAGCTCTTGGTTTACCTCACGGGTGGGAACTAGTCAATCAGGTAGGGGTCGTTGCCCTTTTCACTGGCAGGTCCTCTCAATGGGCCAGCTACTTCGGGGTTCCTGCGGTACTCCTCACAATGAGTTTTAGGGCTTATGCCCAAGTACTTCCCACAGTTAAGCGGATAGGGATTATTCCCAAATCCGAACCTGCAACAGATGCGAAAAAAAAATTTGGCAGAAATTTCACCCAGCGAGCCCAAGAAAGTGCTCTGATACCAGATGTGAGGCACCTGCAACAATTAATTAATACGAATATGCGAAATAGCAGAAATGACAGAACTAAGAATCACTTTTATATTGATCACATGCCACTTCGAGGGGGCAACCTCCTATGAGCAATCTCAATACAAATAACTTCACGGTGCCTTCATAGGTCTCAACACACACTTATATACTAATTCTAGGCGCCAATACTATGGGTCGAAACCATGGGCCATTACAAACTATGGATTAACAATACTACGGGCGACTTACAAAGCATATGCACCAATAACAATAACACAATAACACAAACTATTGATCAACAAATACTACGGGACGACTTACAAAGCATATGCGTCCAACAACAACATACTAACAAAGTAAAGACATGGGTTCCTAACAAAGGATGGGCACACCTTACAATTTTGGGGCGTGTCTTTGAGAACTGTACCTCACCAACTAAAAATAGAATATTTGAAGCACTCTGGAGGTCTAGTGGAGCACATCTAGGGACAATGCTTGATAGAACTGTGACCATCACTTTGGCTCAAATTGTTGAGCGTTTAGCTCTCTAAGTGCTTGCAACATGTTGGAAAAATAAGATAATCCATGTGACCATCATGGAGGAATGCTAGAGCATCTAATATCTGAAGATAACCACCTCCATGATGAACAAATTGAAACACCTCTAATTGGTGCAGCTAAAGAAAAGAAAAGAAAAAGTGAAACCCCAACCCTAGGGAAGGCTAGAAGATTACCTCGCTTACATTATTCCGACAAACACCTCTAGCTCCAGTAATATTTGGATTTCCTTAAAATGCATTGTCCATATTCAATTTCCACCACTGTGACTTGAAGCATTTCCAAACTACCTCCCTATTAACCTTTCCTTTAGTCAACCAAAAACTTTCTCTTCCAAGTGTCTATGAACTCACAGGTAACTTTGCTTTGGTTATGGAGATTGGGGTTGAAGATTTATCCTCAACATTGTCGCTGTGACCATCTTTGAATATAATATCAAGCAGTGATCTAGTGCAAAATACTTGTTATTTTTCCGTATCCTATATTGACTTATTTAAAATATTATGAGTGTGGTATTCTTCTTTAGTACTTTGGAAATGGATACGGGTACACTATATATTACTGCACTATTTAGTATAAAGTGGAAATGGGTACAATATATATTACTTCCTGTTTTGAGCTAACCACCAGAGGAAGACCAACATAATAAGCCGAAGGAAGAAAAAAACTAGGAGGGATTCAGGCTAGATGCTCAGGCATATGTGGATGAAACACTTCATAAAGGATTTCAATAGCATCATATTTTGACTGGTCTTTGCACTCACTTGCAAAATCATAAACAAGTATCTACAGGCACATAAAGCAAAGTAACAAAATAAATAGAGAAACATGTACTAACCAACGAAATATCGGACAGTGTCAGTAGAGGCATATTCTTGAACAGTACTACTTGAGAACAAAAGCTTTATAAAAATAGTTTCCCGGGTTGACGTATCAAATCACTAGAGCTGATAAGGTCTAGGAAAACTTGAATTCCACCAGCTTCTGTAACTTCCCTCTTATTTGAGCAACTGTACATCACTAGGTTTTGCAAATCACAAATGGAAACCACCTTCATCTCTTCTTTCAGTTGGTCCTCAAGCAGATTCACAAGTGTGTGGCAGGAAGAGATTGCATCTATTGTCTGTGCCAGGGTCTCATTTCGAAACAGATCCCCTGGTGCAAGAGAAGCTAGCAGTCTTGCTTGTTGACATTGAGTCTGAGGTTCAAGTAAATACTAAGATAATAAAGAAATCGCCAACTTTGCAACTTTCAAGTCTCTTATCTTAACATTATTCATTAAGGCTTCCAGTATTTTTCCTACAGCCTCCTCACACTGATGACACCTATGAAGTTCCAAGAGTGCCTCAATGGCACCACTATCTCCTATGGCCTCAGCACTAGAGGCATTGTCAGTCTCCAAAATAAGAAGGGCATTTAATGCACCTGCAACAGTTGTTTTTGAACCAGATTGGAGCATTTTTACTAGGACTACCACAGGTACCTCCAAATAATACTGGGAATTGAATTGTAAAATACTTGATAATATAGATTCAGAAGCCACGGATTTCCAAAGGACATGGGGAAGTGGAGGGTCAGCTTGTAGAATCACCTTTGATAGCTTAGCAACTCTGCCCACATTTGCAATTGCATTTGGCCAACTTAATGAACACTTACAAGAGCTTGATTTCCTTTTGTTGCAAACTGAGAGTATCAAATCCAAGAACTTGAACCAGAGGACCAATTTCCTGTTGAGCGATCATGTCCCTCTACAAGCATTCCTCCAAAAGTAAATGAGAAAGCAGCTCTACTGCAAGTTGCTTGCACTGCCTGGGATGGTGAATCCAATAGAGGGATCGGTGGCTTCACTGACTGAGAAGGTGTTAGATTTTTGATAGCATGCCACTGAGGATTCTCTAACATATTCACTAGCACCACTACATTACACTATGCTACCCTGCAGCACGAAAGTCAGGTTGTGTTAAAGCTGAGAAAAGAGGCTCGACTACTTTTGCAGCTGATTTTCCTTTTGCAATGTTGTTGTTATTTGTCAGTAGCCTAAGTAATTCTTCCATCATAACACAGAGAGAGTCTAGTGCTTCTGGAAGAATTTATAGTATGTTTTCAACCACCCCAGCTTTAATCATATCAAGCTTGCAAAGTGGTCTATCTTTGCCTAACTTTGTCAAGGAATTTATATAGCCTTATGAAGAGGATAATTACCACCAAACAAAAGTCCAACAAGTAAAACAACAACACCATGTGATGCAATAAGCTCTGCTAGATGTTCATCATCTAAAAGGTTATCAAGAGCACAGACTACAGTGCGGTGGGATGGACTAAACTCCGTTACAAGAAAAGAAACTAGAGGTTCAACACGTCTTGCTGCAGCTAGTGTAGATATAGTTCTTGTATTTCCTAAAAGAAGACAACACAACTCTGCAGCATCCTCTTTCAGCCCCATAGACCAATTTGAGAAGAAAATTTGGCATAACACATCCACTGCATTTGTTTCAACATCAACAACTGTAAGCACTCTTGAAGGATTTTCAAACAACAACCTGATCAATGCACCAATTGCGACATGTTGTTCATTTTCTGACATAGAGCTAATAATTTCAACAAGAGGTAGGACAACCTGCCTGGCTGCTTCCCCAACCTTAATGCGGTCTGCTGCAAAAAGACCTTCCAAAGCTCTTGCTACACTATATCTTGATCCCCTAGTACCCAAGCGTAATACTGCAACCAACTGATTGACAGCTCCAACAGTAGATTAATGCCACCGTATCTCAGGACTACCAATAAGAATCCTTAATAACTCTACTAGTGCTTCTTCTATAGCATCTTGAGGACCAAGAGAGAGACACTTTGTTAAAGCTTCTACAACTTCTGCCATTAGAAGCTTGTTTGAATTATTATCTATTGCAAGTTGAGTTAAAATCCCCAGTGCCAAGCACGGGGGCTTCACTCAATAAATTTCTATCATAGCATGTTCCTTCATGGCATATGAATCAATATCCCTAATTTAACTAAATATTGGAAAATACCTTCCAAAATCGGTTTTTTTAACCCCCTCCCAATATGCCTTCCCAATTTAAAAAAAACCCTATTTTCACTAGATATTGTATGTATCAATTTTTTCATTAACATTTTTTATACCCCTTTATATTTCTACCTAGTATATTGATATGATACCCCTCTTATGACCCCACATGCATTCTACAATGCACCTTGCTTCTTTCGATGTATATTGTGGATGCACATTACTTCACCCATAATGCAATTACTCAACCTCATATCATTATGATTTGCAACATCTAATGGTCTAATGAAGAGATAGGAGATGACTTCTTGTATGTCACTAGAGCCAATGCACATAGTACAACATTTAGATTGCATGTTGCAGTTTCCCAATCGCTGACTAAGCCTGTTGTGGGATAGGTATCCAAGCCCCCAGGGCTTGTAACAAGCTCTATGAGGCTGACTAAACCTCCCAAGGCCTATAATAGGCACGAGTGGTTGGTTATTCAAGCCCACAAGGCCTATCGAGGGACTATAACAGGCCCTGGAGGCTTAGAGACTCCCAAGGCTATTGCTAACAACTGGTTGAGTGCTATTGGTAACAATTGGCTATCAATGACCACTGTCTCTCGACTAGAAACCCACTTCACCACAAAACCCCTGGCCTCAAGCATGCCTTAAGACGCGATTTCCCTGCGTACTGGTAAGCCCGAGCCTTGCCTCAACTTGATTTCTCATCCAGCCGTGATCCCATCATCTCCATTTGGCGGATATTTGTCAGCCCTCCCATATAAAAAAGACCCCAAAGTATTTTTGTATTGTTACATTAAATAAAAAAACCCTTTGCCCCTTAATATATAAGCAATATAAATTTTAGGTTTTCATGAATATTTAATACCGCAATATGAATGAACGTGATATTATATTGCCTTCTAGTGAAGCCCCTGTGGTTCCAAGGAAGGATCACCTGGATGATTTGGAATGGGTTCCAATAGTTCAACCAAGGCAGGTATTGCTTTTTGGGAAGTTGCACTAACCTTGATATTATCAAATCTGAACAATCACTCTAAAGCTACTTGGTATGGACTATGTACCAATGAGAATTCCTTAGACAGTTCTATGAGTTTTGAGATGTCTACTTCAGCATATCCAAGTACAGGTATAAGTCCACCAGCAGCACCATAATTTACTACAGCAAGCAAAGTACCTATGCTGCCATTACAGACCAGACAAGCTAGAGCTTGTGCAACAAAGTATTTGTTTGCAGTGTCATCAGATTTCAGTAAAGCCGCAAGTGCAGGGATGGCTCTCATCATTTGCAGGGTGTACATGAATTATATCCCTTTCTTGAAATAGAATTGCTAGTAAAAGAGCACATACCCATATACTTCCATTTTCTTCAGTGTCAGTCTGCTCAACAAACAGTTTCACACTTATCAATAAGACTGAAACATGAAACAAGAAATTGCTATACTTACAAGAGCATATACAAAGAGTAGGCTACTAAAAGCGTGAGATAAAGAAAATTAACAAATCAACATTGAAAAGTAATGATAAATAGAATAACCAGATACCTAGACAAATGGAGGAATGAAACAAAGTGGAACCAAAGTCTAGTTTATATGATATACTGGAGGTAAAGGATAGAACTTAATTTTCATGGAAAAATGAGACTGAAAGGGCGAAAACATAAATCTGAGAAAATAAAAAAAAGGCACATAAGAATTCAACAAAAATATTCAACACATTGCTTCATGATTGTTCACTAGAGAGACCTCATAGTTTCCATATTTGCTATGTTTTTCATCATATTATTCAAAAGGCAATTTTATAAACAATCTGAATCACTAGATATGGTATATTTTATCCAAATTCTGAACATAGTATCCTGTTTGTTTTCTCATAGTTCTCGTCACTCTTTCAATTATTCCCCCTTTTATTTAGTCTAAAACAGATGTAATAGAAAATAATTCAATTACCTGCACAACTTGAAAGGAAAATTGTGAAATTCTCTCTGTGAGGATCTCAATTGCACCATCCTCCATTATAGCAAACTTACTTTTGCTATCATAAGATGCCATCGTGAAAGTAACCATATAGATACAGAGCTCCCTAAAGTAGTAGCTGTAAAATTTTCAATATTTGAATCACTTTCCTAGCGTTCTTTAGTTGTTTTGAAGGTACTTCTATCTCTCTCCACTTCACTTTCATGACTGTTATTATTCCACCCGTGTCGAATGTCCCAGATCCATGCATCTCGACAAGAGAGTGTATAATCTCAAGGTGGCTTGTGGAGGTATTTTGTTTCCTTCTTTGCAGACTGCGAGGATCTCAAATGCACCAGTCTCCATTATAGCATTTACTTACTTTTGCTATCATGAGATGCCATCACAGAAAGTAACCATATAGATATAGATCTCCCTGAAGTATAGATGTAAAATTTTCAATATTTGAATCACTTTCCTGGCATTCTTTAGTTGTTTTGAAGGTACTTCTATCTCTCTCCACTTCACTTTCATGACTATTATTAATCAACCCATGTCCAATGTCCCAACTCCAAGCATCTTGGTTCTCAACAAGAGACTGTATAGTCTCAAGGTGGCTTGTGGAAGTATTTTGTTGTTGTAGACTGCTGACATTTATCTCATGCATTCATATAGTATTTTCTCAATTTTTTATTTCTATATAATTGTTATGTAGTATGCCTCAAGTAGAAAGTGGTTGTGATGGAGGACTTATGGACCATGGTTTTCAGTGGGTAATACTGAATGGTGGGATTGATATAGTGGTTGAATACCCTTATAAAGGTGTTTAGAAGACTTGCAACATAAAAAAGGTGTTGCCTTCAAACACTGCCATTTTTATTTATCGGCTAGTTACATTAATCAACAAAAAAAACAAAATTTCAAACAAATATTGCATTGAATTGGGGCACGGTTTCTAACCTCATCCGTGCAACATTGTTCCATTGTTTTTTCTCTGTAGCTGACATAAGAATATAACTTATAAGCCATAATTGTTGTATGGTTGTGTTTTGACTTGGTTTGTAACATATATATTTCAGAATCATGAGATTTAGTCTCTTCATGATCTATCTCCTTGGATTATGTATGGATCCTTGTAAATGTACATTTGTTAAGATCATCAAGAACTTGTGTTTCAGGAAATGCATCTCCGATAATTGGTCTCAGGAGATTATCCATTCAACAGTTGAAGTGAAAGCTACCACAAGTATCTCTCCAGTCATTGTCCTCCCCCCCCTCAAAAACTCATGTTGCAGTATTCCTTAACAGAAAACCTAGTAAATGGCCTACGTTAGAATCTGTTATTTACAATAAAAGCACAAACATTGAATTAAGTGGAGAACGTAGACAAGGATTAGGATACCATATAGAAAGAACAGTAATTAATGCAGCAGCAGATGCTCTCAAAGGACATAAAACATGAAGGCGGACCAAGTTATAGAGCTGAGGAGAATCCTAAGGAAATGACTAAACAGACAAGTCAACAAAAATATCAGAACCAGGTTTTAAATGAGGAAGATAGTGGAATGTGCCTATCAGCGATGGTTGGAGTTGTAGGCCAGAAAAATATCTTTCGTAGATGGATACCAGCTGAAGAGGATTTCCACTTAAAGAATAAAGATCTTGATGACAGGATCAATGTAACTATCAAGCAATCCTTTTTCATTAATGCTTCACTTGAGTAGTGGTGGTGCCCATACTCCTTTTTCATCAATGCTTCACTTGAGCAGTGGTGGTGTCTAGACAAATGATTATTGCTTATTACTAGTTTTTTGGTTCCATAGCTTCATAAATCATTGCCTCAGCAAAATCAATTAACATATATGCAGATACATTGCCACCATGTGGCTTGTTTGGAGTTAAATGCTTAAGAGAGATGAGTTTGTTTTACTAAATACCCATTTTATGACTTTTGTATTTTTACCCTTGAACCCAATTTTGATATAGCCATCTTTTTTAATCCATTATATGAGAACCTGCACCCAAGCATCCTAAATACAATACCCTTCCATGCATTTAATAAAATGCTTTATCCACCTCATTGAAACAATATGAAAATACTCTTTTAAAAAATTCACACCTTCAGATTGAACCGTTGAGGGTATCCATCATGAGACAAGCATGTGATTCAGTGTTAGAGTAGCCCAGCAATTGGGGCGGGTCCTGGGTTTAATAACACAATGAGGGAGCCATATAGGTTTTGATGGCTAGGTGGCCTAAGCAAAAGTGTGGCTTGAAGGGGAAGATGTTAGAAAATGGAGGTAGCAACCTGCACCCTGAGTTTTGAGTTGTTAAAAGTGCCTGTAGTGAAGGGTTTGC
Organism: Larix kaempferi; assembly: GCA_027924585.1. Classification (NCBI taxonomy): domain Eukaryota; kingdom Viridiplantae; phylum Streptophyta; class Pinopsida; order Pinales; family Pinaceae; genus Larix; species Larix kaempferi. Next base: position 1,989,888 of record BSBM01000851.1, on the reverse strand, counting down.
TCAGTAGCAGAGCAACTCACCAAAAGGGGGCAAGTCCTGGGTTGAATTCCTAGCTTGTCTAGATGTCAATGGTAATGATAATCCTTAGTATAAGGTAGATGGCGGCCAATCTGAGATGAAATCCAAGCAACTCACCATAAACAATCATTATTTGAAGGATCAACATATTCAAGTTTCAACAAAAAGTACAATATCATTGGGTGAATTTCCTGAGTCTGCAAATTAGAGTCATAGATATTGGTAGCATGCATTCGGGAAAATGAATGCATCGGCTGTCTACAAATTTTGAAGATGGGTGCATTTAATTTCTGAGAAAATGCTTACTGAATGCAGAACAATTTTCCCTTGAACATACCAATCCTCAGCAAATAACAGAAACAATTTGCCTTATACATCCAAGTGGATAGTATAAGATAAGATCATTTTATTAATGTCAAATGAAAGACCACAATAGTAGGTCCATGGGAGTAAAAGCGTATAACCAGTGTAATAAAAATTGGAAGTGCACAAGCAGCTAGCTACCCTAACAGCAACAAGAGAAGATCTAAGAACAAATCTATCAGAATAACTCAGAGACAAAGTAACATAATGAATATATTATCGAAATCTCATCAAGTGCATGTCGAGAGGTGTCGGAACTAGAAGCTAGAGACGAAAGAATTGGGTAGAAGAAGTCTCCTCCTTCGAGTCCTCAATCATCGTAAAGGGGCCAAGTGGATAGTGAACAGTAAAGCAATATTCTATCCGGTTTAAATTCAACCGATTCCAAAAAATAGTATCTGAAGTTTTTTTCAAATAACAGACCAACTAAGCAAAAATTCCCCAAAAAACACAAACTAATAACAACAACCAATTTTAACCAGACCAGTTAGTAGAGCCACTATCCGTCCAAGGCAAAGGCCCAAAGTTCAAATCTCATGAACTTTACCCATTCCAAAGGTTCAAATCAAAGGAGGTTTTCCATATTGGGCTATCAATTTTTTCAAAGAGCGAAAAAACAAAAAGCCATGAGGATTCGCTTACCTTTGGGGAGCATTACTTTACAGGGCTCCAATACGGTGTATGCTTAGCCCTCTCGATATAATATCCGACATTGGGCATCCCAAGCTTTTGCTCGTGCCTGAGTTTACTGTAATCCTCGAGGAGATTCCGCCATTTGTCCTTGCACATGGTGAGAAACCTATCGTAACCCATCTCCCTCGTTCTCTGCAATATCTGCTCCCAAAGGTGCTTGTTCAACTCGGAAGTATTGAAGAGGCTCTCTAACTCTTTCCTGTAAACAAGGATGGTTTGAGTCTCATCATGAACCCATGTCTCAATCTCAGTATATTGATTTTCAAAGAATGATATGCGAGGTTCAAAGTCTTCTTGATCATTTCGATTCTTATGAGTTTTTCAATGTCATTCAAAAATTAAAATCCTTGGTTAATCATCAACAAAATTAAGCTTACCTTTTGAAATGGTTGAAAAAAACGCTTTCCTTCATAAAAAAAAAAGCATTATAAGAACATGGGGTGGAACTTAACATCATGTTTTCTATGAAATGCATTTCAATTTGTGTGTTTTCCATACCACCAAAGCCCAAGTGTAAACCACTTAGTTTTGTGGAGATGATTGGTTATTAAACAACGACTAAACATGAAACTAATTAATATAAACATAAAAACAAAGAATATTTAATAAACATACATCTTTTCTTAACCACGACTTAACTGAAGCTTATTTAAATCTTAATCAAGATGCATTTGAGCATAAGAAGATACGACGACAATAAAATGAATCCCCATTGTACAGTTGTTACACTCAGGTTAATCTTGTTGATCCACTCAAGGAAGTCCAAAATCTCAGATAATATCTAAACACCTATCGGTGTAACGAGCCACACTCAATTCCTTGTAGAGGTTTCATTGTGAATTATCCTTCTCCATGTTGGCTAGCTTTTAGAGTTTACTTGGCATCAATTCAAGTATAGTCTTCTCCATGAAGGTCATTTCTTTGAAGGTGGCTATTGGAATTACCTCTAGGGGATGAGCAAATATTTCATTTAGGGTATCTCTTCGCAATTTGATTTCCATTACCTCTCGGTCAAAAGAATTTATAGCAAGTTTTGGCGCCGGTAGAGACTCTTCGCATTGGAAGTTTGTTTTATGAATTTTGGAAGCAACTGGTAAATCCTCATCGTCACTAGCCAAGTTGATGCACTATATGCAAAGTCTCATTCATTTAGAAGAAGGTTTGACATTGCAAAAAGCATGGCACTTATGTGCAATAGTGTATTGGGTCCTTTGAAAGTAGATGGAAGGCATGGACCTAGGATTGGGAGCATAAACACTTAAAGGACATTCATCTATACCAACAACAATGACTCTCTACATTACCTTATATTGATAAGTTAAAGCAACAAACTGTCTTGGTGGTTATTGATGAAGAATGAAACAAAGATAGGTTGGAAGAATATGTTGACAAAATTAGGGTGTTTAGGGTGTTTCAAGACAATATGTTGCAATTGGAGCTAGCTCAAAGAAAAGGCTTTGAGGATCTCAAAATACCTACTACTCTATCTAGCTCCATTAGCTTTATGGACACAAATTGCTAGCTTTCCTTCTAGTTATATGGAGACTCTTTGCATTGGAAGTTTGTTTTATGAATTTTGGAAGCAACTGGTAAATCCTCATCGTCACTAGACAAGTTGATGCACTATATGCAAAGTCTCATTCATTTAGAAGAAGGTTTGACATTGCAAAAAGCATGGCACTTATGTGCAAGAGTGTATTGGGTCCTTTGAAAGTAGATGGGAGGCATGGACCTAGGATTGGGAGCATAAACACTTAAAGGACATTCATCTATACCAACAACAATGGCTCTCTACATTACCTTATATTGAGAAGTTAGAGCAACAAATTGTCGTGGTGGTTATTGATGAAGAATGCAACAAAGATAGGTTGGAATAATATGTTGACAAAATTAGGGTGTTCCAAGACAAGATTTTGCAATTGGAGCTAGCTCAAAGAAAAGGCTTCGAGGAGCTCAAAAGACCTACTTGTTGTTGGTATGACGGTTGTCCCTCCTTCAAAGGTTGTTGAATCACCCAATGGATATTTGTATGACATTGCTCTCATGTAGTTCTAGTGGAGATCCCGACTGAGTGCCTAACGTCGATGTGTCATAGGGAAGAAATTTTGACAAAATTTGGCACCCTCTTCTTTCAAAAAGATGAAGAGGCATTTTTGACAAAATTTGACTTTTCGCACTACCCTCGATATATACAAGATCCTCAAGTTTGGGTTTTAAGAGGTCAAATATTGCATGGCAATAAAGTAGATTGATTTGTGTCCATATTTAAGTTCAAAGTCAATGACATATGATAAGGATGAGGATGATCACGAGGACAAGGATGATGATAGTGGCGATCATAATGAGATTAATGGTGATGATTAGGATGATGATGAGGACAATAATGACGAGGATAAAAAAATCACGGGGTAAAGGGATCAAGTTTATATGGACAACCTTGCATAAGGAAAGATTTAACAAGCTTAAGAAACTCCTCATGATCACATTAGGATAAATACTTTCCAAATTTGGTAAAGTTTTTTTCTAGTATGCATCAATGCCAGTAATGAGTGTATCGAGGTATTGATTATGTAGGAAGGAATATTGGTAAGCTCTAAGTATAGGAATCATAATGTTGAGTATAATTCATGTATAATTACCCAACTCATGAACTATGAACTCTTAGCAATAGAGCATTCCCTAAAACCATGGTAGCATTATTTGACTAGCAAGAGAATTGAATTATGAACATACCATGAAAGTTTGTGGTACTATAAATGAATGTCAAGTAATGGTAATAGGTTGAGTTTTTTAGAAACTACAACTATGATTTACTACTCATAAAAAGTAAAATAGAATAGAGTCATATATCCCTTAATTTGAAGATGACATACAAGCACCATCTCTCAAGCTTAATCTAATTTGAAGATGGTGATAAGGAAGTGGTCGAAGGATGACAAATGGTATCATGAATTATATCAAGACTTATGAAAAAGGGGGAGTTGGACTAAGAAAAAAGCCATGAAATATGGAGATTATTATCTAGCTAAAGATGGAATACTACTATGGAGAAGTTGAATATACGTGCCAGACCAGATATAAGTAATATCATGAAGTTCATGATGCCCAATATTCAAGACACTTGGGATACCAAAAGATGTACTATAACAATGGGTACCATCATTCTCTTAAGAAAATATAATTAAAATCTATGTACGGATGGAAGTGTAATTCACCAGTTAATCAGGATAGCATGGAAGCATGACTAACTCAACAAAGCAGCACCTTAAAGGAATTGGAAAGTATAGTGAAGCATGTGCAACAAAATCTTAACACTACACATGATAAGAAAAAGAGTTATGCATACAATAAAAGTTTAGAACAGAGATTCAAGGTTAGAGAGAAAGTGTTCCTTAGAGAAAACAAAAATTGATTCAAGGCTTTAAGAGATCTAGAAGCACTTGAAAAGGAAAAGGAGGGGAATGAGATACCAATTACAGAAAAGGATGATCCCTATAAAGGAACCAACCCCCCTATAGGAGAGAATAAAGAAGATCAAGGGTACCTACAAATTGTTACAAAAAAGTAGAGAACCTCCAAGCCCTTGATCCACTTGAAGAAATTAAAATAGGCAAGTAGTAAGCTAAAATATCTCCGTGAATGAAAAAATAAGGCCTTGTGACTATTTTCGACTCGTCATATTGGTTTAAATATTCATCATAGTCTTGTTTGAAGCCTATCATCCAATGCCTTGGAAAAATTTGTGAAATACTTTGCCTTATCATCCAATGCCTTGGGAAAATTGGTGAAAGACTTTGAAAGTAATGTTTTTTTCTTTTCTTTGAGATGTAGAGGTATGAACAAGTTAAAGCAGAGGATATACCTTCTCACTTTGTATATGGTCTTTGACCACACCACATATCCCAAAGCATCAATATTTCAAATACGAGTCTTATTGTAAATATTTAAAGGTCCCATAAACCAAGGGTTGGTATCAAGAATGAAGACATGATTTGGGGAAAACCAAGTTATTATACCCCAACTATTTCCTAGAAGAAAAGATAATAATTTAATGACATCTAGTTTTAATATTGATATTTATGAGTGACCAAATTCAATCAATAACTCAACCTTGCTTTTTTATGAAGGATTTGGAGGGCGCCTATACAATGAGAGAACTATAGTGGATGCGAGTGCCGATCCAAATGCAACACATGCCTACGATGATCGAGAATGCCACCTGAGGGTGCCCACACAACTGATAGACTTGAAAGCGAGAATCTCCTTTAGTGCGAATTCAGGTAACATTGCAATGGTCACGAGAGTATTGGCTAATTATTTGTGGAATGTTGAAAATGATTATTTCCCCTTGCTGTTACTAAATATGTTTTCATCTGAAACCATTTTGACAATTGATACCATGCCAACAAATATTATCAAGTTTCTGCCATGCCAACAAGTATCAGCAAATTTCTTGTTAATTTACAATGACTAGATTCCCTTATGAAAGCTTGATAGGTCTCTACGACTCTTGATATTGACATCTATATATGACAAAGGGTCACTGTATTTCAATCCTAGGACTCAACCACTTGGCTCGAGACTCCTATTGCTTTAACAAGTAATAGAACTCAAAATTTTGATTTGCTCCTTTTACACATCACCATTGTATCCTTTAAATTGATCTAGTTTCTTCCCTCGATAAAAATATAGGAGATCCCCAAATCGATTTGCAAAGTTATAACTGGACTTTGCCTTTTGCAGAGGAGTCTAAGGGCGCCCAAACACTCAGAGCATTGTAACAGAAACAAAGAAGTCAAGCAATAACATTCCACATTACTTGTACAATCAGACAAAATTATCAATATAGTCATCATCCTTGTCCTCATCATCTTCATCACCATCATCATCCTTATTATACGCCATTGTCATCATCATCATCTTAAATAAATTCACATATATAAAACAACATTGCGATCATCATCATGAATCCAAAATTACATTTTCACAAAAAAAAAAATTTAATTCAAATGATGAAAATTTAAAAAATTAAAATGTTTAACCTTCTTAAAACACAATAAAATACAAATATTAATATAAAAAACCATTAAATAAAAAATTATAAAAAATAAAACAAAATCATAAAAAAAACAAGTTCAAAATGCAAAAACAACAAAGAAAAAAACTCTACCCTAGTATGCATGCAGGCCCGACTACCTTGATATATGCCTTCTTGATTGCTCTTCTTACCTCCCAGACTGCCTTCTCGAGTTTTGCGACATAGATAATAATACTCTGCCTTGATCTCTGCATCCTCGACTACTCCCTCCCAACTTCCTTCCTGAGCTCTGCAGCATAGCTAAGAATACCTTATGTAACTGAATCGCAGGGATAAATAGTGACTGAGAACATTCCATGCCATAGCAGACATGCTGACACAGCAAAAAGAACTCATGGTGATAAAGCGTTGAGGACCCACAGTGATATAGAGCTGAAGTGCTACGGAGAACCGATTTATTCAAATCTGGATCAAGGCTAATCAGGTAATCTCTCTGCACAATCCACAAAAAGATTTATGAAAAGAACCCATCTCATTTTTGGAAGCTTTTGATTTGTTTCTGATTTCATTTGGATAACATCGATTAGAAACAGACAAAAAATTCTATAATGAAGTAATTTCATTCCTCTTCTATTTCGTTTGAAGCAACTATGGATTGCTGAGAATTTTCTTAAGGCAGATCACTTCAGGCAGATTTTCTGTTGTGGTTAATTATTTTTTTAAACATACGAGCAATAAATTTTTTAGTATGCCTATATATATGTCTGAGTATTCCATAAAAATATTAGGTTAATGATGAATCCCCACACATAATTTTCTGAAAACCTAAAAATCATAGATAAACTGCCCAAATTTGTCCAACTGATGATTTTGGAGGGAAATATAGATGTTGAGACCACCATCGTGTTCTCCACTAGAGAGAAGCAGCACACAATCCACCATGGCATTCACAATGGGGCCTGCATATATAGGATTTTCAAATCCAAAATCAACCAACTAAAATGGCATTTTCCACCATGTAGACAAAAATATGCCTCCTGGTAATGCTGGAATGGCTTTGTATATTTCACTGAAATTTGTGGATTACCGAACATAATCCTTTGTGACTCTGGCCACCCCTTCCTGCACGTTTTCCACACAGAATGATAGTGGTTGCTCCTTCACTGCTGCTGCTGGTTCATTGTAATATGAACTGAAAACACCATTTCCTGATGCAAATTTCAACATAAAAAAACAGGCTTGGTGTACCATTGAACTGGATAGTAAATTATCAATTGGGTAGGTAATAAATAACAGTTAGTTCTTTCCTTTTGTTGTGAGTGTAACGGTTTTTAAGCCACATTAGTTTATGATATTCCCACATGGAATTACTCCTTCTACACCTTGTCGTGCAACCTATATGCAGATGAATCAACACACAGAGCATGCGATATTTATTGTCAACCCGAGAAAGTCTTTTTATTTCAAAGGATAAGTGCACAATCTGTGCTTAAACACCAAACCATTAGAATTGAATACTTTTATCTTCTATTATCCATGTTCATCCCAAGAATCTATGCAATCCCAATTGCCTTCTAAATGCTACAACTTCAACTCCTCTCTACCATGCATCAATAACAAGTGATATGAGATCTAATCAACAATTGCAGGAAAGAAATCTCACTCATATTCTAGAACAATCAGCTCTTGATCTAATCACTCTTGAAACTCACAAGACATAAACTGAAGATTAATCTAGGAATCCAATTGCAAAGAATTGAGTCAACTTCCCTAAGAATTTGAATTACAGAATGGAAATCAACAATCATAACAGGAAAGATAAATTGCAAGGGCTTCATAGTATCACAACTTAACTGCGAGATGAACAAGTCTGTGTACAATTGTCACACGAATTGCATAAAGTTTCTACTCAGTCGACTGTCACTCTATATTAATTGACACACTCAAAGAAACATAATTTTGACTATACTGAAAATCCACACAAAAATTACTACTACTGCGTACAAAAGAAATATCATAAACAAGGCATCACACAACAATAAATTAAAGAATCCTAATTTAACTCAGCAATCTATGTGGAAGACAGGCCCAGCCTTCACACAGAGATGCTGGCTGAACAACACAAGCTTCCTTTAACTCAAGGGTAACTCCTTATATTAACAGAGGAATGATTACACAGTTGCTTTTGCTGCTAACACAATGAATTAATTATCTGTTGTTCAACCCCCTGGGTCGAGGCAACTCCCCATACTTATACATACAAATTATAACATCCAATCCTATAATCGGGAAGCCATGAAGATCTCTGATCTTCAGGTGCCCTAAATAACTAGCTATTACAATACGTGGCGGAATAGAGACATAAAAATATGAGAAAGCTGTCGATTGACCCAAGAGTGGCGATCCTTCCAGATCACCACTAGACTCGAGCAGCAACATACTCAAGATAGCGCATTCTGTTCCAACTGCCCTGTTACAGCTCCACCTAGGATGTTGTATTGGAATCATGTGCCTTAATTGATGATTCGAGCCCCAAGGATCCTTTCTAAGCAGCGAACACCCTTCAAGACTTGTTCAGCCCCACCTTCCTGCAGCCCACTTATCTCAACTACCTTCATAAATCATCATATGTTAGCACAATTGAGAGATAAACAGCTTTAATTATCACAATCATAAGCATTAATAAGATAAAGCAATGATTAGTCATACCTTGGCAATTTGAGGGAATAAAGTAAGGACAACAAGTCTGATTAACATGATAAGTGGTGTAGGACAGGGGCAGGAAAGATGATTAAGGATGATTAAAAAGGGGCCAATTCTGGGCTCAACACACCTTCCTTTGGTTACCACTACTATGCACATGCTTACTAAAGCTATGAACATGCTCATAGTTATGTTTCAACCTCCTCTTCGTCAACTGTTACTTTACTTCATATTCAACTCAAAACCAATGCAATTGGGTTATAGCAATATCATCTAGTTCAACCTCTTCATTCAACACAACCATTGGAGTGTATTTTATTAAAGAAACTCTCTCCATATATATGCTCATGAGTGAAGAGTGAATTAGAGCTTGACTGAAGAGATTGAATTAGAGCCTGAAGGCTTCAGTAATAAGCCAAAAAAATAAGGATTGAGATAGAGAATCTTGTCATAGATTAATTGTCAAATTCAAATACATATTCTTGGGTGTTCATTTTTGGAGAAGTATTTATAGTGAAGGTCTCTACTCTTCACTCTAGAGGAAATGAAAATAAGGAAGTTGAGTGGTAGTGAATGAGGTTCTTCAGGGATGAAAAAAGGAAGCTTTGGGCATGTCCTACTAATGATATTTATATTATAAAAAAATCATTATGGAAAGTATTATATAAGAAAACATTTATATTTCATACATCTAACCAGTTCATTTGTCTTCACATATAAATCTAGTTAGAAGCCACTGAAAAAGATTTGAAGTCAGGTTACGTTACCTTCTTTTGCTTGTTATATTTTTTTGTTTGTATGCTAGAGCACCCATATCCTGCTGGGATAGCATGTGGTTTTAGAAACCATGACCCAAGGGCATCTAAGCCATCAAAATCACCCAAGGATCGCACCTGGCCTGGGACACACCAACGCTTAGCATCGTTGGATTTTTTTATAGGTCTTCCCCTAGTCATGAGATTTGAACTTGGGTCGCCACTTCGAACCACTCGAGCTAACTGGGTTACCTCTTCTTTTGCTTATTATTAATGTAGTACCTCTTAGACCATTAAGCCTAAATCTGGGTGATGCCATGATGTCTTCTCTATTGCCCCTGCTACTAGCATAGATCCATCTTAAACCTGGATCTACTAGGCATCGAGAAAGATGAAATTTGTTGAGGTGTAATTATTTTTATCAACTTTATTACATGAGATTCAGTTAAATGGTAAAAATAATTACACCTTAATAAATTAGATCCCTCTCGGTGCTTGGTAGATCCGGGTTTAAGATGGATCTAGGCTGGTTATCCAACATTGTGAATCTTAGTGAAAAAATCATTGAGATTCGAGGAGAGGAGCTGGAAGGAGGTAGAGATAGAGTGAGGAGTGGAGAAAAAGTTGAACAAGTGCACTATGTATGGGTCCCAAAGGATGGCCATGCCCCCTGCTGAATCAACGACATCTAGGGCTACGGATTGACAACCTTTCCAACAAAAATTTGAAAGGGATGAAAGTAGCTATGAAGAGCATTTGGTTTCTTGGATAAAAACTATAGTTGGTTTTTCCTGGTTGATCTTAAAGAGAAGGGATCTCTTTTTGGATTTCCCTCCTAATCCTCAAATGTTCCAGGATAAGAGTTTCATTGAAAAACTATTGAGAAGGAGAGAGGGACTGTAACCAGTCCGCTAGGGATCTATGATTACCTGAAGCAATTAGGGTTTCCCCTATCTCTACTAGTCTTTGTTGGTTCGATTTGCATCCTCGCTTTTGATCCTTCTTGGCCGCTTGAAGTGGTGATGACATTGATTGAATGCATAACTTATGGAGTTTTTTTCCAGAAGCCTCTGTGATTTAGGGTGATTGGTGGTCGGCTTCTTGCAGAGCTCTTCTTATGATTGGAATGTGAGGAGAAGGAATCTCCAAGAGGTTTCCGTTCTTGTATGTCTCCACTATTTTTTGCAGTTCATGATTCGTGATATTAAGTTCATCCTTCCCTTCATTGTTGATGGGTTCCTCTATTTCGTCCATTGTTCGATCTTCTATTGGGTCCAGCTTCTGACTCTTTACTTGATCTGGATCTTCATCCTTCTCAGTCGAAGTATCCCAAACAGGTTCGGTTTGATTTGGATGGTTCTGATCCATTTCCATTTCCTCAAGAGCAGCAAAGGGGTTTGGGTCTTTGGCTCTTAGATTGGTTGGGTGTGTCTGGGATTTTGCTCCATTTCTAGGTCGATGATTGATTAGGGTGAACCCATCTTGCGATTGTTGTTGGATGTTGTAGCTAGGGTTTTACCCCTAGCTTGTGCCAAAGAGCACCTACTAAGGAGAAGGGACTCCTTAGTAGCAGTTCAGTAAACAGTAAATTAAGTGCTAAACAATATAAATTCTAAACTAGCATGAGCATTAAGAAATATAACAAAACATGTAATATGAATGGTTTTTGTATTAATATTACCTCCAAGGTGAAGGTTGATGAAGCTCTTGCAATGGCCCAAGAGGGTTGCTCCAAGCTCCAACTTGCTCCTTCTCTTTCTCCAAATGATGGGAATGGGCCAAAAGGGGCACTCAAGGTGAAAGTAGCTCAAGGGTGAGCTAGGGTTTCAAGAGTGATTTTGGCAGAGTAAGGGTGCTTATGACTGTGGATGTGAAATGAGGGGTCTCCATCACCTATTTATAGTTTTTTGGTGGTGGAGTGCTGGCCCATGGTTTTGGGAACCATATGGTTTAGGTCAGCTGTATAGGGTTTTTTCCTCCTTTTCCTCATTATTTTATATTTTTTATTCCCTTTTTAAAGGGTTTTTGCTATTTTTAGAGGAATTTTGGATATTTTTGGAGGAAAAAGGGGTTTTTTTAGCCTTTTTGAGGCTTTTTTGATGGTTTTGTGGCCTTTTGGAGGCATTTTAGAGGGATTTTCAGGATTTTTAAGGGAAATATGGTAGGAAAATGGACAAATGAGCCATGTAATGGGGTAGATGAGGTAGTGAACACTTTTTGAGTGTTAACAGATGTCAGGATGATGTTGGGGCGGTGGGACGTGGGGGCAGTCCTAGTACAAGTGGCCATATTCATGCAATGCTGACATCTAAATGGGATGTGTTCATAGTCCAGGGGTTGTACCCATTCCTCATCTTGGAAGTTAAAATAGATCGCTTACAGGAAGGGGCTTGGCAACATTCATGGGGACACAAATTCAGGCATAAGAAGTGTAATGGCCCCTTTTAGTTATTTCTGAGCTCTTGATGAAATTACCCAAAGTTTTTCCTATCTGCGTTAGGGTTTCCTCATCCCAGTATTCCTGAGGTAGAGAGTATAGTCAAACCCATAATGGAACTTATGTAAAGTCTTCCTTTTTCGGGCAGTAATTTTTCTTCCAATGTCTCATAAACAGACCAGAGTTATTGAAGAAGTAAGGCCCTTGCTCTATGATCTGCTTTCTGTCCTCAACATTGAAGAAGATGGCCATGAAGAAACATTTTGACCCTAATTTCAGATCAACGTCCCCTTGTGGCTTCCATTTGTGAGCGATCCAGCCTTGTAGGGATTTTTCATTGGGCCAAAAGACCATGAATTTACAAATGAGGGCATGGTCCCTCAGGTATTGTCTGTATTCGCCGATTTTGGTCGAATATATTTCAAGGCTAGGAATGGCGACGGTTTTGGGTAGACAGCCAGATCGAGCAACCCTAGGGCTGCTTTCCTTCGAAACTTGGTTCTGCATAGGTTTCGCCTCCAAGGTCAGATTTTTGTTAACATCATCTTCCAATGAATTCCAAGAAGAGCCTATCGCGATTTGGTCTCGTCTTTATGTCGGAAGTTCATCCTTTGATGGCTTGGGAATCACAACTTTTTTCTGCTATGGGGAAACCGGTCCTTTCCCTATTGGATGGGTTGCGATCATCGATGTCGGGGATTTCCCAATTGGCTGCTTGGATTGGAGAACTGCATTTTGGAAGGAGGGATTTCTCCTCCCCCCCCACGGTCCTGCCATGGGTCGAGGTGCGGCTAGGGTTTTCTGAATCAGGGGTGCAAAATCACAAAATCTCTGAAGGGTCTTACTTTGAGAATTGTGTGTGGCTTTCAAAACTAAATTTTGTGAACAATTATTAATAGAGACCTAATGCATTAATATCTTTTGCACTGAAGTCTGATGTCTGAGGTCTAAAATTCGCTAAGATTGGAAGGTTTGCTGGACATAAATTCATGATGTTTTTTAGAGTATTCATATCTATTTTCAAGGACATATTGAAGGTTGATTACGAAGGGATTTGACACACAATCTGCTATAGGAGTAACTTGTTTTACCTTTTTTATGATGAAGGAAGACAAGTTTCATACAGATATAGGGCTTGTCTTACCATATGTTCTCTGGTATATGCAATTATTTTGAGGTTTTGGACATCTTTAGGCCTATGAACTAAATAGAAATCGGGTTAGCCTTTTTTGTATGATGGGTATCTATATTTACGTGACACATAACCAATGGTTATAAAGCCCAAACTTGGAAATTGAGGGATGATTATATACATATATATGGGTCACCTTATTGAATCAAAGAACAGTACTAGGGTGAAATTTACAGGGTCCTATTTCGGCAGGCAAAGGTACTCCTTGTGTTACAACATAAAATGTTGATCATTTTATGAGCCTTGCAACTATGAATATCTCAAGTGCAGCTTGCGTTCATGGAGTGGTGGCTGCTTTGAAAGAAGAAATATAGGCATAAATCAAGAAATTTTGTATGCATCTGGTTGGAGCATACATCATACATGTCAAAGTTGCACTGGTTTGCATAACAGGTTGTAAAAAGAGATCTTTAGTAGTCCTATAACATATCTAAAGATAAGACGGCCTGTAGACACTTTTCAGTCACATAGACCAGCAGTATCATATGAGATGGTGACAACAAAGGCGTTGAAGCAACGTGCCCATCATGGATTTTAAAGAGGGTTGACATATATCTATGAATTTGGTTTAGGGCCGACCTATCAAATCTAAAAGGTAAAAAAACACTCATATATATATGTGCAAACCAGCATCTCAGTTGTCATTTATCAAGCATATGCTAAGGAGCTCTGAACTTTGTTGAATTGGGATATTTTTTGGGTTAATCTTTATGACAATATGTTGTACTTGAGGGGCATTTTGTGACTGTATGCAAGGCTTAAATATCAGTCATATGGACAACAATTCACAAGGTTTTCAGTTAGCATCATATTGTATCCCCCCCCAGTGATGCATATCAGAGTTGGATTCATAGCAGACTGAAGATGGGGTGTTGCTAGTATAAACGCAGACCAATTTCAACATGTGTTGACTACACAAGTTAGATTTATTTAGCATACTTTCAGTACTACACAAGAACCTTGCTTTTAACAATGTTTGCTTCAAGTTGTTGGTATCTCAGATCTATCCTAAAAGCATTCTTAATCGCCAGCAGATATAACAGAAAAGGATCTGTTTTTGAGGAGAAATATGAAGTTGATTTTAGGCTAGCTTATGACTCTTTTCAGGCACTTCTATTTACCTACAAACCAACAATTAAATCAGCAGAGGGGTGATTGTTTCAGGCATTTTGTTTGGTATGAATATATATGGCTTAACCTACAGCAATAACCTCTCCTCCTCTGTTTGTAACAAACAAAGAAAACTAGCATTTAGGGTTTCCTCAGACCCACTGTGGCAGCACAACCTCAGAGTAGATTTGGAGTAGTCTTACGGTAGCACACCTAACCCTAGAACCAGTATAAAGAAGAATTCATTTGAATGAGTCTTATATGTGGAAGAATGATGGAGGATATGACTTGGCTTTGAAGTTTCATTGGTTGGTGAAAGGGGTTAGGTGATGTCTTACCCTCTAAGAACGTTCTAGTGGATGATTGGGATACCTTAACCACATATTTGGAAGCATCCCTTGATTATGTGATGGTTTCTTATTGGGTTATGAGGTGGTCTAGCCCACTTGTTCCCTTTCATGTTGAGTAACTTTCCAACTTTTGCAAAATGTGGGGTTTCCTTGAAGATTGGGACACATGGCATTGGCTACTTGGTACATTTGGCATAGTCTTATTGGTTGGGTGATGTGGAGAATCTACATCTACAAGTGATTGGATTTATTTGGATTGGCATCAATCACAGGGAGGGGCCTGCAACAATTTTAGCTATTTTTCTCTTAGAAAAATATACAAGATGAAGATAATTGCAGTTTGATAAACTTTATAATTCCTTCTTTAAAAATGACTTTAAATCTTTTCAATACAATAGAGTATTCTGATAAGCACCAGGATAATCAACCTGAAAATAATGGTCCAGAGCTCTTTGAAAGTGTGTGTACACTGTATATCAAATATTCTTGGGGTCAATTCTCAAACTATTACGGATGGAGTACTTGAAAAATTTGATATGAAAATACAGGAGATTGTAAAATCTCAATCACAGCAGAACCTAGCTACTATGGATTCCTCACTAGTGAAAAGATTGCACAACATTTGCAAGAATTTGCATAAATCTGTGAATGAAGAACAAAATGTATTAACACATGAAATGGGTGAAAATAACTGTAATATTATTAAATTTCCAACCTCAAAATAGGTTAAGAACATTCATATATACAAATCTGGAACAATTCGAACCCATCTGGAGTGTTCACACTGATCTAGCTTAGAAAAAGCTCAAACCCCCCTAGGTTGACCAAAATATCCCCAAACCATCCCAAACTGGTTCGAAACTACTGTGTGAATGCTGGGAATGACTGGATAGGCCCATGTGACCTCACACATGTGGAGAATCTAGTTGGTTAGAGGTTAGGTAGCTAGAATTGGCCAAAAATTGGACAAAGTTGGCAAGATTGTCCACATTCTGAGCATGTGCGCTCTAGGTAGAAGAGAAGCATGCTGAATGCATTAATTTACCTGGGGAGGGCACTCTAGGCATGTTGAATGCATTAAATGCTCTAGCGATCACACCAAACAACTAGTTTGACTCAGCACATGCACAGGTTTGTTCACATTGCTAACTAGTTCAAGATATTTGACCATTTACCAACTAACCAACTCAGGGATGTAATAATTAATCACTTAGGCACTAATTAACCATCAATTAATAAATGATTAATGTACATAGGTGTAATAATGTTCTAACAGAGATGTTGTCTCTGTTGTTGCATGACTTGTAGTTAAACTCTGTAGTAATCCACCTTGGGATTCTTTTTTCAGCTTGTGGAAATGAAGTGTCGACGACAACCATTGTGAATATTGGTGCTCAAGTTCCAATTTTTTTGTGTATTTAGGATGGAGTTACTGTGCCAACTACAGGGGTAGAATTCTTGTATGGTGGAGAGGATATATCAAGATGTCTCCTTTGGGTTTAGAAACATCATCGATCTTGGCCACCCATTTGATAATGACCCTATGGAAAATAAATTGATTGAAGGAGACGTGAAGGATACCAAATGCAAGATTAAGGATGGAGATTTGAATGCTTTTGCAGATGTTCACTACTGTAAGGAAAATCTTCTATTTAAACTTTATGGAACTCATATTTATTCTCCAAATGTTCCACCTATGGGCTTATTTTATCCTTAGATTTTAATGTCATAGGAGTCCTTGGTTTCAAAACTATGAGGATATGTTAGAGGAAAGTTCAAAAAAAGAACAATTTAGTCGGCCTTGCTAAGGCTATTACAAATAGTATTCTTTCCATTGAGTGTTTAGGTGTTCAAAAGAAATTGTTCACTAGCATATAGCTAGTTGGTAGAGTTTCTTTGACAAAAGGTGTAGTTGGTGCATTGTAAGAAAGAGTGTTGTGTGCTATTCCAACAAATGAAGCCATTGACATAGTGGAGGTATTGTGGTAGAGGACATGCCAACTCATTTCTTTCCAGGATGGGAAGCTTGGTGGTTTAGATGATGTGATGGATGAATTAATGGATAGGATTTGATCCTACAGTGATTTTATAGAAGCAAAACTTGAAGTACAAATATGAGAGAGGAAGAACTTAGGGAATTCTTTACTTATCAAGAAAAGATCATCAAATCCATTGGAATGCTTCAACTCCTGTGTGAAAACCAATGGCCAAGTTCTACTAGTTGACAGTGAATCAAGCGAGATATCTACAAGGGAAGATATTATATTTCTTCAAAAAGGTTAGGATGATAATTCTGAGCATGAATAATATGAAGAGCATAATAGTGATACTGAATCATTCAAAGCAAAGAACTCTAGAAGTGATAGGTCAGTATTAAAAGGAGGTGCAAGGGCCAAGTCCGATAAAGAACAAAATGTGGTAAATTCCTTTGTAAAGTATGTGGCACCACACTTGAAATTAAATTTGACAAATGGGTCTAGTGAATCTGCTCAGATACACCAACATATCATAGGTATTTTAAACAGACTTCCAAAGTCCATTGTTGAAACCATTGCAAGAGAAGTATCTATTATTTTTCAATCAAAGGGTAGGAGTTTGGGAACCTACATGGTTGGAGATGAAGTTCAACCATCATGTTCTAAAAGACCACATGGCGATGAGTACTCAATAGGTTAGGAATCCTTCATATCAAATTTGGTGTAGACTGGATAAAGGTGGTTTTGGTTGCAGTTTTTAGGTTAAAGCAGCAACAGTTTGTGGCAGCTTGACCACCTATAGCAGATTTTATTTTCTGCCAGCGCTTGAAACTCTTTCATTTTGTTGTTCATGTGTCTTATTTCCAGACATTAGATTGACACCTCCAGTCAGCATTCGAAGGGTTCCTCAGGGTTGTAATATGATACCACTGCTAACGTGTTTCTTAATCAAAGAGAAGATTCATCCCAGCAATACAGTTAATCATTAAGGTTTGGATTATGAGAGAAACTAGTATTGTTACCAAAATATATTCCTGGGAAGGCTCTATGATCATTAGTAGTAGGGAATAAAACAACATTGCATCTTGAAGTACTTCTAGATGTGAGGAATATCACACAACAGTCATTTCAGTCCAATAAAATAGATCTACAATTCTTTCTGTTTCTGTATGGAAGTCATCTTGAGTTAATGATTGGCATCACCTCATGGCACCTTGTTAAGTGAATCATTTACAACATGTAACACCCCAACTAAAACCCTAGATTTTATTGTATAAAGTATGGATGTTTTGGTTCTTGCTTACCGTGTTTCTTGGAGAAACATATTTATGAAAAATCTAGGAATGAGCTTACTGAAATTTCTAGGCTTATGCAGCATATGAGAGGAAGATGATGTGAAAATGCCACTAACTCAAGGTGGAATTTGGCCATTCCTTTTTAATGCTAATGGTTAATAATGCCGAGGAGTTGTGACATTGATATTCCATTTTCTCCTCTTTGCACACATACCTCCATGACCCCATAGGGATTATTGAATAAGAGAAGAATACTAGTTCAATATTTGTCTAGATTTTTATGCAACCCCTTGCCACCACTATAGGTACTAACACACTACTAGTCATGGCATTATCTCCATAGCATGAGAAACACCCCCTTTCACTCAGATTCCCTACTACGAAGGATCGATAGATGGATTCAATCATACAATATTGGACCTTGGTCAAATGCTACCTCGATATTCTATAAGGAGCTAGCTAAACAAACATGTTCATGGTTACTTGCTTCAAGAGCAAGTAACTCTTCACTAGTGGAAAAGACCCCAACCTAATTCTACCACATTTCAAGGAGTCAATTTTATTTTAAGGTATGGAATGAAATGGTACAACCATATACAGGTATCCTTGCACTCACTAACAACATATTGAAACTAGGTGAGTCCATAAATGCCATTGATTATGCTCACCAACATTAGATTGATACTAGACAAGTCCCTAAATGTTAACCTTGACAATTCATGTGATATGTGATGGAAGATGGTTTGGACCAAATCTCACATGTTTTCACAAACGAAAACAAATGAAGATGCCACCATATAATAAAATTGTGTCCCTAACAACAACGATTTCCATCTCATGATCCTTTGACTTGTCCACACCATATTTTTCATCGCCCACCTCATTGATTCCACACTTTGGGTTTTTCCATTCCACCCTAGCTTTTGTGGACATACACATACCAAGCCCTATTCCATCCTAAATTTTGCAGCAACCATTTCACGTAGGCATTGCCCTTACTTTTCCTTGATAGCAACCTTCCTTTCCAACTCTTCTTCTGATGGCTTCTACTCTGGAAGAGATGGAACCAAGGGTAGTTGCCAATATCTGGTTTTCTATTTAGCCTCCTTTGAACCTTTCTACCATTCGATCATTGACAAAAGACACTTTCAATAAAAAATTTGTAATAAAAAAAAGCATAATCCAATATAAGAAGAAGCAAATATTAATAACACACCACACATGTCCAACATTGGCCAGAGAAACTCACCTTCCTGCACTTGGTCACAACATCTATGGAGATCACAGAAAAAATCTTCTACATTATCACTTCTCTATCTTCAAAACTAGCAATTCCTAAATTTTATCTGGATAGTTAGCAGGTCCTAATGAAGGAAATCTAACACACGTTAGATTTCCTACATGGTGCAATGTATTTGATGGCAACGTGGTTGTGCTAGTAGGAAAGCTAGCATGCGTTAGCTTTCATTCGCTTTGCAATGTTGTTGTTAGAAATTCCCTTGCGCTTGTGCTAGAAGAAAAGCTAGCACACATTATATTTCCTTCATGGTGCATTGTATTTGATGGCATTGTAATTGTGCCAAAAGGAAAACTAACTTGCATTAGCTTTCATTCCTTGTGCAATGTCATTGTTAGAAATGCCATTGTGCTAGAAGGAAAGCATTAGCACACGAAGGTCTTTTGCTCAGCTAGCTCATTCCCTAAGAAACTAATCTAATTCACACATCTACAAATCCCAATTGAAACAATCCTTCTTACATAATCAATCCAGAAAGTTAATGATCTAATAATGAAATGAAATGAGATTACTTTTGCAAGAAGTTAAATCCTTGTGATCATCAAACTACAGCATTCAATCTTTACCAAAATGATCTATCTAGTGACTACTGTAACTCCAACATTATCTGTCTAATCTATGTATGCAATTAAAGATACAACAGCAACCAGAACTGAAATACAAGCTTGAACTCTACTGATGATTACTGGAAGTCCTAGAAAACATAAATAACTACCAATTGATTGGGATCGAGCTTGGCTGTTATAGCTGATAAAAACACACATGCAATTAATTGAATTGTTCTACACAGTCGACTGTCACACCACTCTGCTACAGCTATTCAAAATGCAATTGTAAACTACCAGCAAGGAAGCTAATCTATGTTACAGCTATCAACAATGTCTACAACTTTCCACACCACACAACAGAAATGAATTTAAACTATTCTACCTACTTAAATCGGCTATATCTTTGAGAAGGCAGGCCCCGGCCTTCTAACAAAGACGCCGAGAGTCACAGCTAATTAAAACTCAGAAATGAAAATACTGCTCTCATATTATTAATGGAAGATCATGAGATTTAATGCTCTGTTACAGCTTACACAAGTAATGATTGTCCAACCCCAGGCTATGAGAGCCTTCTGTAATTTATACAAAAAGAAAGACAGTTTCAGATCCACAAAAATAGTGCAGTAATGAAGATCTATGATCTTCATGCTGCGCAGTTACAGCTAACTGATACAGCGTGTTGAATAGTGTTGTTAATACCAAAGGATGTTGCTCTCCTGATGGCAATTGGATCAACAGACTTGACAGCTGGAATGCCACTTGTCTTTTGCAGCTAAGCTCTTCTTCAATGGGATTTGTTACAGTGGAAATCTGTTACAGCTCGCATGGAGGATGCACTGTCCCTTAGAATATGAGGAGCTGACGTTGAAGAGTCACAGCTGGCACTACTGGGCTGATACACTTGTGCTTTTAGACCTTGGCTAAATAAAGTCACATAAATTAGTATAAACCAAGGACTAAGATCCATAATATTTAACAGTCTTAGGCATAAAAACAAATAAAGTAATAACAAATTATACCTGTCAATGTTATAGGTTGATCTGGAAAGACATGGATATAGCTCATGAAAATATAATGGAATTAGGGCAAAAAGGTGTAATAGAGGTAGCCAAAAAGGGGCATTTCCTGGACCCAACATCTCCCCCCAACTATCCAATTGCATGTCCTCATGCAACAACCTCCTTTAGTCTGAATCTGAATCTGAGTGAAATCTGTGGAGATTGGTGATGTTAAAAGCAAATTCTGGTGCCTCCCCTCGAGGGACAAACCCATAGTAGAATACCCAATGCTCCCACCAACTCTCTTCTTCTTCTAATGTTAGAGCATAACTAGTTCTATAAGAATTTCTTATAGGCAACCAAATGAGGGGGAATTTAAATCTTAAACCAATCCACCAAGGTCCACACCTTTGCATGCACTACACATATCTAGGCACTCTAGTGAAGGCTTACCTGAAATGTTTGAAGCCAAATGGATCCATTTCCTTCAGAGATGAGGATGAGTATAGCCATTTGTATTCACTGCCTTCTAGGGAATCCTGCTGCATATTAAGAATCATTGGGAAACATGTAGTAAGGAGTTTATCTTGCAGTCTCTCAAAATATTAAGCAATTGAAGGAACCCTGAGGGATTTAGCATGGTTGGCCATGAATGCTGGTGGATTTTGAGGTTCCTCCCTAATCCAGAGAGTAGAATTATTCTCATTCCTAAGGATGGTTTGGAAGGCATCCTTCCATCTTACATGGTTAATGACAAAGGAGGCAAATTCCCTCAGCTGAACATCCCCAAGAACAGGTAAAGGGTCAGATGGAATAGTATTATAGCAATTCCTATCATGCAAATATAACTCACATAACAAATGCTGATTCTCAAAGTCACTCTTCAGAAAAGTCTCCAGAAATTGATCAGCTGTTGCCAACTCAAATGATCTTCCATCTTTGAGAGCCTTCAATTTAAATAAGTTTGTCTGCTCATAGAGGAAGACAGGATAAGAGTGGGATGGAGCTATGCAACTCATCAATTCTATAGAAAGATTATACATTTGGTTTTTTTCCTACTGTAGGGACTCAAGCTTCTTCAAACCTTCCTATTTTTCTTTGAGTTTCTCCCACTGAAGTTTCTGGAAGAATAGCTCCTCAGCCCATTTTTCTCTTAGTCCTTTAATGGCATTCCTATGCTCTTGGAGAGGGATCATACCTTCTTTGAACTGTTCAATCCATTTGAGCCATTTATCCAATTCAAGATTTAACCAGAGAATTTTCTTCTCTAGTCGTTGAATCTTTCTGTCTTCTTCCTCCTTTTCATCATCAGAATCTAGATGAATGACTTCCTTGTCTTGCCTCAGCATTGTGACAGCTTCATCTTCTATCGGTATTGCAATGGTCCATGCATGTGGTGCAGTATCAGCCATGGGGTCTAAGGATGCTGGTTCTTATGTAACAACATTCTTCATATCCATATCCATCTCAGCTTCCTCGGTCAGTGTTACAATCTCAGCTAGTATTTTTAGGGTTGTTGGTTCTTGTGTAACAGCACCCAAGTCTTTCATTTCAATCTCAGCCATCTCAGTTTGTGTTGCCACTGTAGCAAATGATTTTGGAAACACTGGTTCTTTTGTAGCAGTGTTTCTCTCCTGATTCTCCACATCAAATATTGCTATCTGAGTTTCAGATTTAAACATTCTCAAGGGTACTGGTTCTTGTGTAATAGTCCCCTATTGCTCCTTTTCTTTAAACTGCTGAGATTTTTTCTGGTTTTTATCAGATCTTTCTGACTGGTAAGACTGGTCCTGAAGGAGCTCAATATCCCCTGATGGTCGGGACTGTACCATTTCATCCCCTAAATTCAAATCAGGGATTTCTTCCCTTCTTGTCTCATTCTCCTCTATCAATTCGATCCCTAGCATTCCTTCTTCCACCTCCTTTATCTGTACATGACTCTGGGATGCAAGTCCCAACACAACAACTCTGTGTCCTGCTGAAGCAAATATATCTCCACATTCTAGGCAAACAGTATCCCCATACTTCTCATTTTCAAATGCAAAAGATGGGTTTTCAACAAATTTGCAGCGTTTGTTAATGTATCCAAATTTTTCTCTACTTGTCTTCCAGCTGCTCCCTTCCACTTTTCCAGCTTCTTTCTTAATGCCTGCACTTCCTCCTTTAATAATTCATTTTCAAACAGGAGGTTTTCGAGTTGGGGTTCTTCCCTAGAGGGTTCTTGTGTAGTAGTAGGAAATTTGGGGTTCAAAATTGGAATCTCTATATTTTCCCCTACAGTATGTGCTTCTTCTAACGAAGGTGACCCCCTATTCCCTTTAACTGCTCCTGTCATCTCTAATAGGGGTGTTCCACTGTTACCCCCAACAACATTCACTGTATCAGCTTCTGCTGCTGTCCCTATTAATTCTGCTACCATTACAGTTAATTCTACTACTGCCACTGTCACAGCTGCTTCCACTGCTGCTGCTAACCGAGTTCTTCCTTTCCTCATCAATCCCACTGGGTGTTCCTCACCACTTGCTGCTACTGATGCTTTGACAGTCCGACTCTTCTTCCTCTTTGCTTCCATGGGTGTATGACCCCTGTTTCTTGATTCTATTCTTTGTTTCTTTGTCACAGGGGTGTTCACCTTGGTTTCTTCTTCTTCAATAATGGTGCCTCTTATTTCTAAAGAGGACTCCACTTACAAGACTTCCACAGTCCCTTCCGCTACTGTTTCTGGCCAATATCCTTCCTCCTGAATCCCTACTTCTGCAATTGTAGCTTCAACTGTCACAGTTTCAACAGTTGCTCCAATTTCAGCTTCTTTCAATTGAGTTCTTGACTCTGCAATTACAGATTCCAATTTTTCTACCTCCTGCTCCAGGGTTTCCATCACACTTCCTTCAATTATAGGGTTTTCTACTACTCCAGCCTCTTCTTTACTTACTTCCCCTTCATTATTGGCCTGACTTTCTGTTACTCCAACCTCCCCCCCAACTGGGTTTGAGGAACTCCGGTCCTCAGTATCCTCACTGGCACCTCCCTCTTCTAATACAGGTTGTCTGATTGGTGTGTCCCCATCCAAAAATTGCTCCCAAGTTAAATGAAAACTTGCAATGACTCTTAGGACCAATAATTTAATTAAACCATGATTAGTGAGGGAGGAAATTGGGTGCTAGGCAGTTCTTGCATAGCCGGCCATGGTTTGTAGGGATTTAAACAGATAGAATGGTATATTTACTAAGATACCATGTCGTAAATGAGACGGTAAGGGAAGTTCAGAGAATGAAACAACTTGGTACCTACCTCCACAAGAAATAAATCTCTTCACAAAGACTGCAACTTGATTCTAGGGTGGTGGTAAGGATGCCAGTTCCAGTCCATGGAGCTTTGGAATAACCTGTTCTCCTATTGACAGAAATTCCCTCACTGCATTCACATTATGTACTTTCCACTCAAATGACTTCTTTCCCACCATGGGAAAACCAGTAACCTCAGCTATGATTTCTTCTGTAACATCCATGCGCAGTCCTCTGAACTCGACATGAGTATGAGTCAGGTTGAGGGCGAATTGCAATGTGGTTTCGGTATGAAAACCATTCAACCATTTGAAATACTCCATCCAACCTGCTGCTATAAAAATATTGAGAACCTATGCATTGGCACGCATAGCGTTTATATTCACAGGTTCATGTCTGACTGGATTTCCCATTTTAACCTCTCCTCAAGGTTCAAACCTCAACAATTTCTGGTTTAGAAATGGAGAGTTGTAGCTTACAAACATGCAAAGGGTCGTTGGGGTTCAAGAATCAGGTTTTAGGCTAGTCTATGATAGTATGAACGTTCTACGGAAGCGATAAGGTTGGAAGATAGGAGTAACAGGTGCAAAATCAGGTAAGGTGATGGAAAAAAATAATCACAATTATGATCTTTAACTTAATCTTTAAAGTGTGATTCAATTCAGTTCATTGATCGAGGGTTATGATAGGACATAATCGTTATTACCGTATTAATTCTCTACCAAATCATGTAAAAGATAGGACCTGTACCTTGCATTTATGAATTTGAGCCATGAATTAATCATTGTGGCCGGCCGTCATCTGGGCGGATGTAAATGCACATGTGCCAAAGTACGTGGCCCTTGCCACCCAGGCTAATAGCTACTCAAGGCACCTGAATTGTCCTTCGTGATGGATCATGGTTGGACCGTGTGGAGCAAGCGCCAAAACTGACGCCTAGTCACATCGTTATTGGCATCATTAATCGGAGAGCAGAAAAACTGGCGGAGTATCAGCTGTGAAATCTAGCAAAATAAACGAAAAATGGCAGAGTCGCAGCTGTATGGAAGGAGGTATAATGAAGTGGAAGGAATGGAGCCACAGTGCTATATTTAGCAGAATAGACAAAGGTCGTGAAGTCTCATCTTCTATATTTAGCGGAATGGACAAAAGTGGCGGAGTCGCAGCTGTGAATTTGGCAGAATGGGCAAATGTAGCGGAGTCGCAGCTGCGACTTTGGAAGAATGGGAAAATGTAGCGGAGTCGCAACTGCGAATTTGGCAGAATGGGAAAATGTGGCAGAGTCGCAGCTGTGAAATTGGCAGAATGGGCAAATGTGGCGGAGTTGTAGCTGCTAATTTGACAGAATGGGAAAATGTAGCAGAATCGCAGCTGCGTCCAACAGTAGTATAAGCAAATTTTATTTGTGAAAGACCATGAAATATCCATCTTCTTCAAAGAGATTTATTAGATCAGGAACAAATATGGGGTGTCTGCAGTCATCTGGCCCAGTCACGGCTGCTGCTCCTCCAATAAGTTCCTGCACACAATTCTTTAAAACAAACCTATCAAGTGCAAGAAAAATTAAAAAATAGATAAAATACAGAATGAAAGGAAAACCAATTATTTATGTACAAAAATATGTGTGGAAACTACAACTTTTAGGAATTCACAGGGTTTAAAAATCCCTGTCCTGACGTTAACTGATTCTCTAGATCAGATGCAACTTGTGAAATAAAAGCCTCCCTTGAGATCAACTTGTGATACAGTTGCAACCGATGACCATTTGTGAATAATGGTACTTTGTTCTCATCAATGGTGATCAATCGGACTGTTCCATTATCAAATACCCGATCTATTTGATAAGGTCCCAACCAACGGGTGCGCAATTTGCCTTTAAAATCCCTCTTAAACCATGAATCATACAACAGGGCCCAGTCTCCTTCCTGGAAGACTCTTTTCTTTATAAATTTGTCATGCCATCTAGAGCGCTGTTGTTGGATTAAAGCTGTGTGATGCACTACAGCTGTGCATTTCTCATCCAATTCATTGATTTGATTCAGTCGATTCCTGTGAGCCTCTGATAAATCCATATTTGCTTCAACAACTGTTTTCAAAGTTCTGATTTCAAATTCAATTGGGAAAACAACGTTCTTGCCATATACTAGCTCATATGGGGAAAAACTAGTTGTGTTACGCCAAGTAGTACGATAGGCCCACAATTCCTTTGGAAGTCTTTCAGCCCAATCTTTACGATGGCTCTTCACTGTTTTTGTCAAAATAGCCTCAATAACCTTGTTTGTGCTCTCCACCTACCCATTGGCCTGTGGATGATATGGTGAGGTTATTCTGTGTTGAATATGAAATTCCTGCAACAGTGCCTACAGCTTGTGAGATACAAACTGTGGTCCACCATCTGTAATGATCTCCTTGGGTACTCCAAAGCGAGTAAAAATTCCTTCATACAGGAAATCAATCACAGCCTGATCATTGGCCTTAACCAAGGCTACAGGTTCCACCCATTTAGTCATATAGTTTGTGCAAACCAAGATATGAACTTTCTGCTTTGAGGGAGGGTTGATAGGCCCTACAAAATCTAGATCCCACCTATCAAATGGTTCAACCACAAGCTATGGCTATAAAGGAATCTCATCTAATCTATTGGGTTGGCCCATCCTCTAGCAGCTATCACATGCCTGAAGATACTTCTTCACATCCCTGAATAATGTAGGCCATAAATAGCCCATTCTCAAAACTTTATGACCTATCCTCTTGTCAGCAAAACGTCCCCCACAGGGCTCATCATGACAAGCTTTAAGAATGCTGAAGATTTCATCCTCTCTAACACATCTTCTGATTTCTAAATCAAGCCCAGTGTAGAAAAGATGGCCATCAATCCAGTAGTACCTAGCACGCTGCTATATAATTTTCTTTCTTTCTCTCTTCGATAGATGTGCTGGAAGCTTACATGCAGCCAAAAAGTTAGCAATATCTGCATACCATGGGGAATGAGCTGATACTGCAAGCAAATGTTCGTCAGGGAAGGAATCTTCGACTGGTAAATTGTCATCACTATTAGTAAGTTGAGATAAGAAATCTGCAACAACATTTTCCTTTCCTGGTCTATCAATAATTGTGATATCAAATTCTTGTAGTAGTAACAACCATCTAGTAACTCTAGCATTTTTTATTGGTTTATTCATTAAATACTTGATGGCAGAATGATCAGTGTGAACAAAAGTAGAATATCTAGTAATATAATGCCTAAACTTATTGATGGCATAAACAATGGAAAGAAATTCTTTTTTTATGATAGTATAATTCAGTTCAGCAGGAGACAAATTTTTACTAATATAATAAATAGCATAAGGAGCATTACCTTCCTGTTGTCCCAAAACTGCTCCAATGGCAGTGTCTGAAGCATTTGAAGAAATATGGAAAGGCAAAGCCCAATTGGGTCCTCTTAAGATGGGTGTTGTGGACAGCCTCCTTTTTATCTTAGTGAATGTTGTTTGCCATGCATCATTCCAGATAAACTGTGCATCCTTCATTAACAAAGTGAACAAACGAGAAGCCAGTTTGGAAAAATTTTCTATGAATCTTCTTCAATAACCAGCATGCCCCAAGAAGCTATGCACATCCTTCTGAGATCTAGGAGTTGGTATGTTTTCGATTACCTTGATTTTAGATGGGTCTACCTGGATACCAGCAGAAGAGATGAAGTGCCCTAGCACTATGCCTTCACTCATCATCATGTGGCACTTTTCAGTGCTCAAAGAGAGATGAATTTGCTCACAGCGTTTCAACACCTTGTCTAAGTTCTTCAGTGCTTCTTCATAGCTGTCACCATATGGATTAAAGTCATCCATAAATATTTCCATGCAATCATTCACCATTTCTGAAAAGATTCCAATCACTACCCTCTGAAATGTAGCTGGTGCATTGCACAACCCAAAAGGAACTACTCGGTATGCAAAAGTCCCACAGGGACAAGTGAAAGTGGTTTTGTCCTAATCTTCTAGAGCAATTTGAATCTGGTTGTAGCCACTAAAGCCATCTAGAAAAGAGAAATACTTCTTCCCAGACAAGGTATCAAGGACCTGATCGATGAAAGGTAAGGGGAAATGGTCTTTCTGCGTTGCCTTGTTCAACTCTCTGTAATCCACACAGACCCTCCATTTCCCATTTTTCTTTGGCACGATCACAAGTGGAGAAACCCACTCACTGTCTGAAATTGGATATATGAATCCAGCTTCCAACAGTTTCTGGATTTTCCCTTTCACTATGTCTCTCAAATTCGGGTTCATCCTTCGTTGGGGTTGGCATACAGGCCTGGAGTCACTTTTAATATAGATGTGATGAGTGCACAGATGAGAGGGAATTCCCTTCATAT
Source organism: Larix kaempferi (assembly GCA_027924585.1). Taxonomy (NCBI): domain Eukaryota; kingdom Viridiplantae; phylum Streptophyta; class Pinopsida; order Pinales; family Pinaceae; genus Larix; species Larix kaempferi. The sequence continues at coordinate 1,961,459 of BSBM01000851.1, read as the reverse complement.
CTGTTTACTCCCAAGCAAAAGCTCCCCTATGTTGTTTCAGCAGAGTGACTAGCTGTTCCAGCTCGCTAGGTGCCAGATTAGGATTAATATTCAATGTTTTTCCTGGCTCAACTTCCACTGGAACACTCTTCGAATTCTTAAGTACTGGAATCACATTGTCATCACCGATCAAAGTTTCTTCTGTAAGGTTTTCTTGTTCTATTGCAGCTAAAGTACTGTCCAAGATCTGATAAACATTCTTATTGACTGATGTGGGCTCACTGATAAAACTATTAATGGCATCATCCTCTGTTTCATCTTTAAATTTCAAGGCTCTCCCTATGGTTAATAGTGGCTGAACTCCCTCTTCCTCCTCCAAATATACCCATAATGGAGTATCAGCTTCTGTGCTTGGTTGAGCTGGAGGGTATAGGGTTAGATTCTTGATCTCAGTCCCATCTGAAATGGTCATAGAACCTAACTGATAGCTGATACAGGCATCAGTTGTGGCCAACCATGGTCTTCCCAGGATCAGTGGGTGTCCCCACAACTGAGATTTTGGCTGTAACACCCAAACTTTTGTAGGGTATTCCCACGAGTCTATTGAGATTACAAGGTCATCTAGAATTCCTTCAGGCTTGATCGTTGATCTATCAGCAAGTTCCAAAACAGTAGGGGTTGGACGAAGATTAGTGAGTCCCAATTCCTTCATAGTTTCTATGGTCATAACATTAATAACTGTGCCCAAATCCACCAAGAAATTTGGAATCCGTGTGTTCCCTATGTGTACTGTAACAGTTGGGTTCCCAGGGTCATCATACTTTCCCACAGGGGCCTTTCCCATTATTAATTCTGACAGTTTTCCCAGCATGTGGACAGTGGGAGGATCCCTGGGCCTTCTTCCTGGTTTCTTAACACACAAATCCTTAACTGTCTTAGCATAAATAGGCACATCATGAAGGGCCTGTAACAATGGAATTTTAAAATATAAAATTTTCAATTCCCCCACGAGATCAAATCGGGGTTGTTCCACTGTCTTCTGCAGCTGCAATCATTCAGGATATGGTGGTTCTCTATTCAACTATGTAGGCTGTGGCAGATTGTGTGTTTCTTCCTGAGTTTCAGCTACTGTTTTAGTAGGAGTATTAGCATCCTCAATAATGGGGCTTGTCTAATAGTGTTGATTTGCTCTAGTTTCAGTCACTGAGGATGACAGATCCTCAGTGATAATAGGCTACACTACCCTCCCTGATCATAATTGTATATCATTGCAGGGAACTTGAGTAATGGAGTATGCATGCATGTTGGCAGTCTCAAACTGATGGACTGCTTTATTGTTTAGGTTCGGGTTAGGTTGTGTAGGTAGTTGGGGTTGAAGTGGTGTATTCATGGGTGCAACATTGTTTTGGAAGGGGAGCTGTGGTTGCTGATACTGCTGGTGCTGATACTGTTGAGGAGGGTATTGTTGATACTGAGTCTGGTGATGGGGAAAGTTATTTCCTTGGTAAGGGTTCCTCCAGTTGGAATTCCAAGGAGCTTGGTTTGACTGTTGTGGCCAAGGTGTCCATGAATTAGGATTTTGCATTGGGTTCTGAGATGGATGCCACTAGTTGTTGGAAAAATGTGAATGGAATTGTGTATTCATATTATGCATGTTGTTCATTCCATTCATATTATGCAGAAAATATGCTGGATCTAGATTCATACCTTGGTTTCTAGGCTACCATGGTTTCTTCTATGCCATAAAGTATGATGGCTCTACATTAGGAATAGACGCTTGTAGGACTACTTTAACCTTAGGTAATGAAGGACACTCTTTAGTTTCATGCTCGAGTTCACATATCCTACATACCTCTGCTTTGTCCAACAGGCACTCCTTTCGTGGATGCTTCTTTCTACATCTGGGACAGAATACTCCAAGTGTAAGATCTTCTATTACTTGTTTCTATTTTTCCTTCATGGCATCCAGCTCTGAGGATAGGGAACTCATCATATCTGTTTTAAAGTTCTCCAGTAGGTTTCCCATTTATGCTCGAGTGGCACCTCCACTAGCTGACTTCTGAGTCCTAGTGAAAACATCCTGATCTCGATCTTTGTCTCATTTGCTGGTTCTGGAAGATCCCCTGGAGTACCTTCAGCATAATTCAACAATTTTTTCAAAAGGTTCCTTCGAGATATCCCCTTTATCTAGTAGATTCAACATGTCAAGGCAATCTTCCCTAAATCCTCTTAGCAAGATAATCTTGAGCACATCCTTGCCAATCTCAGCATGATTAGATCTTTGCAAATTGTACAGTAATCTCTCCACAAAGTCTTCCAAACTCTCTTCATCCTTTTGAACCATTTTGAACAACTCTTCCTTTCTATCTCTAGTTCTGCAATATTCTTGATATTTAGAAAGGAAGGTGTTCTTCATTTGGTCCCAAGTAGTAATGGTCTCACGACCCAAACTCATGAACCAGTGCAAATCATTTCCTTTCAAGGTGGTTGGGAATAGCTTCAACTTCTGAGCACTGGAGGTGTAATCATAGCTATGACAGAGAATATCAAACTAAAAAAGAAACTCATCAGGATCCTCAGAGGACTTACCATGGAAATTAGGGAGGACTGATGGTGAGATATTCTTCATAGGAGCTGCTCTAGGTGTCTGAAGGATAGGGAATTCTAATGTAGACACAGTATTACCAGGCTGATTATTTTCTCCTTCTTCCTCCCGGCGGTCCTCATGTTCATTTTCACCCCCCTGTTCTCTACCAGCCATGGTTCTGGTAAAAACTTCAATAGTCTCTTTTATGCGTTCTTCCTCTTCCTTAGCTTCTTCCTCTTTTCTGCTCTCTTCTTTGTGCCTTCTTTCTTCTTATGCTATTGTATGAGTTTCCAACCACACCTATTTAGTAACTCTGGTTCCGTCAATATGATAAATCTCCTCTCTATCTTGTGCACCTACAGCACTTCCCTTATCTTCAGGAGGTTTACTTTCTACAATAGGAGTTGAAGGTCCCGTTGTATTATCCACTGTGGTTGCTGAATGTTCAAGATTAGGAGGAACAGAATTTCCCCTACCTGTAGAGTTCCGCTGTGGTCTAGTGGAAGAATCAGCTCTAGCAATTATCTCATCAATATAAGTGTGTCTCCCCTGACCTGCACTGCGACCTCGACCTCTTCCACCTGCAATGTTAGTATTCAAAGGGGGTTCCCGATTTGTTTTTCTTGTATTCATGCATGCCGTAAAAATATTGAACTAATGTAAAATCAAATGAAACCAACTACTAACTCTGTCTATCTATTACCATCCCCGGCAATGGCACCAAAATGTTGGGCACTCTATATGTTAGTTAATTAAAGCTAACACACAGAATGATCAATATAAATTGTCAAACCCAGGAAGGTATTTTATTTCAAAGGTAATAAGCACAATCTATGCATAAATAGATTAAGCAGTTGATTAATGAATGTAAGTAATGATCCTACCTAGATGCTCAGCCAGCTCATTCCCTAAGCAACTAATCTAATTCACACATCTACAAATCCCAATTGAAACAATCCTTCTTACAGAATCAATCCAGAAAGTTAATGATCTAATAATGAAATGAAATGAGATTACTTTTGCAAGAAGTTAAATCCTTGTGATCATCAAACTATAGCATTCAACCTTTACCAAAATGATCTATCTAGTGACTACTGTAACTCCAACATTATCTTTCTAATCTATGTATGCAATTAAAGATACAACAACAACCATAATTGAAATACAAGATTGAACTCTACTGATGATTACTGGAAGTCCTAGAAAGCATAAATAACTACCAATTGATTGGGATCGAGCTTGGCCGTTACACCTGATAAAAACGCACATGCAATTAATTGAATTGTTCTACACACTCGAGTGTCACACCACTCTTCTATAGCTATTCAAGATGCAATTGTAAACTACCAGCAAGGAAGCTAATCTCTGTTACAGCTATTAGCAATGTCTTCAACTTTCCACACCACACAATAGAAATGAATTTAAACTATTCTACCTACTTAAATCGGCTATCTTTGTGAGAAGGCGGGCCCTGGCCTTCTAACAGAGACATCGAGAGTCACAACTAATTAAAACTCAGAAATGAAGAATTCTACTCTCATATTATTAATGGAAGATCATGAGCTTCAATGCTTTGTTACAGCTTACACAAGTAATGATTGTCCAACCCCAGGCTACGAGAGCCTTCTAGAATTTATACAAAAAGAAAGACAATTTCAGATCCACAAAAATAGCGCAGCAATGAAGATCTATGATCTTCATGCTGCGTAGTTACAGCTAAATGATACAGCGTGTTGAATAGTGCTGTTAATACTGAAGGATGTTGCTGTCCCGATGGAAATTGGATCAACAGACTTGACAGCTGGAATGCCACTTGTCTGTTGCAGCTAAGCTCTTCTTCAATGGGATCTGTTACGGTGGAAATCTATTACAGCTCGCGTGGAGGATGCGTTGTCCCTTAGAATATGAGGAGCTAACGTTGAAGAGTCACAGCTGGCACTGTTGGGCTAATGCACCTATGCTTTAAGACCTTGGATAAATAAAGTCACATAAATTAGTATAAACCAAGGACTAAGATCCATAATATTTAACAGTCTTAGGAATAAAAACAAATAAAGTAATAACAAATTATACCTATCAATGTTATAGGTTGATCTGGAAAGACATGGATATAGCTCATGAAAATAGAATGGAATTAGGGCAAAAAGGTGTAATAGAGGTAGCCAAAAAGGGGCATTTCCTGGACCCAACAAGTGCAATGTATTTGATGGAAATGTGCTTGTGCTAAAAGGAAATCTAACATGTGTTAGCTTTCTTCCTTGTGAAATGTTGTTGTTAGAAATTTCCTTGTACTTATGTTAGAAGGAAAGCTAACATGCGTTAGATTTCCTTCATGGTGCAATGTATTTGATGTCAATGTGGTTGTCCTAGTAGGAAACCCAGCACACATTAACTTTCACTCATTGTGCAATGTTGTTGTTGGAAATTCCCTTGTGCTTGTGCTAGAAGGAAAGATAACAAGCGTTAGATCTCAATCATGGTGCAATGTATTTGATCACAATGTGGTTGTGCCAGTGGGAAAGCTAACATGCATTAGATTTCATTCACCATGCAATGTTGTTGTCAGAAATGTCCTTTTGCTTGTGCAAAAAGGAAAGCTAACATGCGTTATATTTTCTTCATGGCCCAATGTATTTGATGACATTGTGGTTGTTCTAGTAGGAAATCTATAATGTGTTAGCTTTCATTCACTCTCCAATGGTGTTGTTAGAAATGTCCTTGTGCTTGTGCTAGAAGGAAAGCTAACACATGTTAGAATTCCTTCATGGTGCAATGTATTTGATGGTAATGTGATTGTGCTAGTAGGAAAGATAACAGGCATTAGCTTTCATTTGTTGTGCAATTTTGTTGTTAGAAATGACCGTGTGCTTGTGCTAGAAGGAAAGCTAACATGCTTTAGATTTCATTCATGGTGCAATGTATTTGATGGAAATGTGGTTGTGCTAGTAGGAAAGCTAACACACGTTAGCTTTTAGTCACTATGGAATGTTGTTGTCAGGAATTCCCATGTGCTTGTGCTAGAAGGAAAGCTAACATGCGTTAGATTTCATTCATGGTGCAATGTATTTGATGGGAATGTGGTTGTCCTAGTTGGAAAGCTAACACGCATTAGCTTTCATTCATTGTGCAATGTTGTTGTTAGGAATGCCCTTGTGCTTGTGCTAAAAGGAAAGCTAACATGCATTATATTTCCTTAATGGTGCAATGTATTTGATGGCGATGTGCGTGTGCTAGAAGGAAAGATACATGTATTAGCTTTCCTTTGTTGTGCAATGTTGTGGTTAGAAATGACCTCTTGCTTGTGCTAGAAGGAAAGATAAAACACGTTAGATTCCCTTCATGGTGCAATGTATTTGATGGAATTGTGGTTGTGCCAATAGGAAAGCTAGCATGTGTTAGCTTTCATTCGCTTTGCAATGTTGTTGTTAGAAATTCCTTTGCGCTTTTTCTAGAAGGAAAGCTAGCATGCCCTTGTGCAACACGTTAGTTTTCACTCGTTGTGCAATGTTGTCGAAAATGCCCTTGTGCTTGTACTAGAAGGAAATCTAACACATGTTAGATTTCATTGATGATGCAATGTATTTTATGGCAATGTGGTTGTGCCAGTAGGAAATCTAGCATGCATAAGCTTTCATTCACAATGCAATGTTGTTGTTAGAAAAGCCTTTGTGTTTGTGCTAGAAGGAAATCTAAAATGTGTTAGATTTCATTCATGGTGCAATGTATTTGATGGAAATGTGGTTGTGGCAGTAGGAATGCTAAAATGTGTTAGATTTCATTCATGGTGCAATGTATTTGATCGCAATGTGGTTGTGCCAGAAGGAAAATTAACACGCATTATCTTTCATCCAGCAATGTGCTTGTGCTAGAAGGAAAGCTAACACATGTTAGCTTTCCTTCGTTGTGCAATGTTGTTGTTAGAAATACACTTGTGATTGTGCTAGAAGGAAAGCTAATACACATTAGATTTCCTTCATGGTGCAATGTATTTGATGGCAATGTCATTGTGTTAGTAGGAAAGCCAGCACCAGTTAGCTTTCATTGGCTGTGTAATGTTTTTGTTAGAAATTCCCTTGTTCTTGTTCATGGTGCAATGTCTTTGATGGCATTGTGGTTGTGACACTAGGAAAGCTAGCATGTGTTAGCTTTCATTTGTTGTGCAATGTTCTTGTTAGAAATGCCCTTCTGCTTGTGCTAGAAGGAAAGCTAACATGTGTTATATTTCATTCATGGTGCAATGTATTTAATGGAAATTTGGTTGTGCTAGTAGGAAAGTTAACACGCATTAGCTTTCATTCGTTGTGCAATGCTGTTGTTAGAAATGCCCTTCTACTTGTGCTAGAGGAAAGCTAACATGCATTAAATTTCATTCATGATATAATGTATTTAATGGCAATGTTGTTGTTCCTGTAGGAAAGGTAGCACACTTTAGCTTTCCATCATTGTCCAACATTGTTTAGAAATGTTCTTTTGGTTGTGCCAATAGGAACAAAATGAATAGTTGTGCATATAGGTGAAGTGTTCTGAAGGAAAAACACACTAACCATGTTTTCATAACCAAAGGCATCCATCCAAAATCAATGGGGCCAAGTATGCAACATGAGAGCATGAGAATAAGCATAAAGAGAAACCCCATTGTAAGATCAAGTTATGAGCATATGTCATGAGCCACCAAACCATCACCCCATATGAAGTTTACCATGAAAACCAACTCATAGTGAATAACTCCTTCAAAAACCTTTCAGAGAATCTTGCGGTTTCAAACAAGGTCTTTCTATTTCTTACCAAATGGCATAAAAGCTTATGGACAACAAGGCTAACTGAATTCTTATAGACTAGGTGCTCCTTTTGGCACAAAACTTTCCATGTTGCTGGTGTAAACCTTCACCTAGAAGAGCCTTTGAATGTTGGCTTTAAACTTCTTCAAGTCTACACATATACCTCTGTCATGAGCTGTGGAAAAGGCATATTCAACTTCTATTTTCATACCTCTATCATGCAAATTGCTTGTGTGCCAAAAGAATCAGGACATTCTCAAGAATTGTGGTTACACTATCAATATCCCAATATATACATGTGGAAGTGATACCAAGTGTAACCCCCCTTGCATGATCAAGACAAGTTAAGGCCAACAAAATCCCCATGAGAAATGACATCATCACCAGACATGATACATCCATCTAGGATCATGAGAATATAAATCATCATCACCAATACATCCATGCATATCAAGAGGACTTAGCTCATTTATGAGCTACTCCAACTTGTAGAACTAGATCAACACTCAAAGCTCACAAATTTGCTCATGCAAATTTGTTGGTAACAACTAACATGAAGAAATTAGCAAATTACTAGTATATTGAGCAACCTTAGTACTGAACAAGGAAGGGAGCACCCATGGCACTCATTATCCCCTTTTCACTTTGTGGGTTTTGACCATGACAAGGTTTTAGTCTTTGTTTTGAAATTATACATATGGAATGCCAATGCACATGAGTGAAAATCTAGTGGACCTTTCACACAAATGTTTTTTCCTCAACCTAGGTTAGAATGAAGTAGAGATGATGTTGATAAATTGCAACGTGATTCTAGATTCCAAAAGGGTTTGATTCCTCCACCTCAACCACCTTCACACACAATTCATAAAAATGAGATCCAATATGTAATCGATTATTTTTTGACAAGGAATAGTTGAAACCGAGAAAAATAAAATTAATACTCAACAAATTAACAACTCAAAAATTTGATAGACTTTTATACAGGTCAAAGAAATGAAAATTGATTTCACATTTTTTCCTTACTAGAGTGGTATCTCAAATTTTTGACAAAGACCGGTGCCAACATTTTATGAAGTGTGTGCAACATTTTGTGTCCAATCAACTATTGAATTGTGTGAAATTTATAAAGACAACCAAAAATTTATATTCAGTAGAGAACTTGGGAATAAATGCTAGAGGTCCCTTCTTCTTGACTTTGCTAGAGGCATAATATTGAAAATTGATTTTACTAGTTTGTTGTCTTCTCCTTCATTCTAATTGATTGTGGAATGAAAAAAAATTATTATTTTCATGAGTTATACAAGCAAATTTGGGGTTATATGTTGATATAACATGATTGCTAAATATTTTTCTTTGAGGTTTCTATAGGGACAAACTCAACACTATGATCACTCATATTAATACACCATCACAACAATTTTCTTTTGTCTTTCAATGGGAGTCTAATGTAGTCAAGGTAGAAGAGGGTGTCAACAATGAGTAAAGGTTATTATCTTTAGAATTCCATAAGGCAAGGGCTTAGAAAGAGTGAACTGATAATCAATTCTAGGTGCCATCATATCTGTACATCAAAGGTTGGACCTCTACAATAAGGTTCCTCCAAATGGTTTGGTGCTTTATATTGGAACCGTTGTCACTAATGATGGGAAAGAAAAATAATTACAATTAATTTCAACATTTTCAAGCCTATTAACACATCTCTGTATCTCCGTGATAACATACAACGACACTTAATGAACCCTTGGAATCTGATGATACGTTTGGATAAATAGTAATGTATGTCAAGGATACACTGTTTGCTACCTTGAGTGGTAACACTCATGAAGTGCTTCCGAAATTCACTGGTAACCTTCCAAAAAAACGTGGAAGAGGGGGATAGTCAGCCTTGTGTTTTTGCATGTATTCGAATAGAAAAACATCATAATTATGTAAGGAAGACAACATATAAGATAATTTTATTAATGTCCAACTGTGTTGACAGTAGAGCTAGAAACTCTTTCATATAAATCCTGCTACTAGCCAACCCAATGTTCCAGGTTTGATTTTGGCTCGATTAGTAGATAAAATGAGTTGATCCAGCCTATCATGTTTGATCTCATGCTACAAGCTAAGATTCTAAATGTGGTGGATGGATATTATGGAAGAGAGAATTGTTTCAATCAAGCTATTGAGCTATCATTAGAGAGTCGAGACTGAGATACTATCAAATGTAAAATTAATACAAGAGAAACACCTCATAGGAAAATACTTTGAGGAGATAAGCCAGGATACAACTATGTTTTTGGGCTTGAAGACACTCTTAAGGCACTGGAGATGGGTTTTATAACCTTGATAGTATGAGATAATTTGGATTTTAACATATATGTTTTGAAGAATTTAGTAACTGGAGAAATACTTATAAAGACTTTAAGAAAGATCAAGCAAGCATTGTCATCTAGCATCCTATGGCATAAACAATTTTAGAGAAAAACAATCATGAGGTTAGAAAGAAAATTATATGGTAATTCCATCCTTGCAAAAAACTAGCACTTCAAAACCTATGATTAAGATTTTAGGTAAGGATGCATACATGGGGATGTCTATATCAATAGCAAGTTCAAGGACTACAACTAAATTTTCCAATGTGGGTGGGCCTTTGTATTCAAATTCAGTGGGCCCTCTATTAATGGGGAGGGCACCCTAGATACATCCTCAATGAACATGGCTTTATAATTTGGATGCTATGAAATCTTTTTCAAGTGGCATGTAATTTCCTACATCAATGTTGAGTTCAAATTTAGCTCTAGTAGAAACCATTACATGTAGTGCAGGGAAGACAGCATTTGCATTGGATAAAGTTGAAGAGATAAATGCTTTCTTAGGGGTTATTGTTGAGTTGTCTATAAAGCATTTTGGATAGATCTTACAATTTTTTTATGAAGATCATGATTGTGGTGAATATCAATCTAGTTTTAATAGTGATTTCTTATCATATAATGAAATATCACTAGGAAATAAAACACCACGAGACATCAAATAATGCAATTGCTCCATCTTTATTGGTAGTTAGTGATTCAAAACCTATGGGTGATGTCAGAAGTGTGGATACATGCATTGGGACTCCAATATCTATGGGTGATTCGAGTCCATGATTCTTCATACATAGAAAATATAAATATTCTAATCCCAAGGAAATGCTTTCAAAAATTCACACCGTGGAAAATGGAGATCTCAAATATAAAGTTTATTTATGCTCCAAGGTTTACTATAACCTTATGGGCCTCCCTTTCAATACTAGTGTAACAATTTTTCAATTTTTGGCTAAAAAATGAACTTATCTGTTGTTCATGGCCCCTTCAGTATCATCTGCCTGTTATTCATTGATATCTAAGATGGAACCAAAGAAATCCTTAGTTACATTCAAGAATAACTAATATTGGGCTTGAATTTTTACATCAGTTAGTATTTGGTGTTTCTACTACCTTGTTCTCTTTCAAATTTTTTCTTTTCCTTACCCTTCAATACCAAATTTTTAGGCTAGGTTATTCAAACATTTCCTTTTTGAGTCCAAATTCCAAGTCAGCCCCCTTATGTTGCTTTTATTCACTAGACTTACCTCTATTGTATCCTTCAAGTCTTGCATTAGTTCCAACAAAAGCTTCCTTTGATTTTGATTCTAGAGTTATTGGTATCAGTTTGCAATTATTTTCATGGAGCTGATTTAGTATTATTTAAGAATGGTAGATTGTTACTTATTCCATAATTTGAGAAAATGAATACTCTTGGAATTGCAGTGATATAGTTTCTTGTTGTATAACCCCATATTCCATATGCATAGTATCTCCAAGCTAGTCTTTCTCCTCATAGGGTCTAAACATTTGGATTGTTATTATTTTTTTTATATTTGAGTTCTATATATTTTTCGGTTAATATGTTTTTTTAATATTGATTCCTAATTGGTATTTTATTACCTCAAACAATATCTAAGTGATTGAATATGCCAGTGCATGTGGGACTTCTTATTTAGAGACAATGTATATTATATTTTATGGTATAATAGAAGTTGTAGGTCCAAAGGAAGAAGTGTTAAAGTAATAAGTGAAGTAGTAGATGCGAAATCAAATTATATATTTGAGGTTTCAGAATTATTATTGGCTCTCTCATTCATTTATCTTAATGTTAAACCATATCCATATTTTTAGAGATATGACATTGTACAACATTGAATTAGAAAAAAAATAATAAAATATAAGCTTCAATAAAGATGCTATTGGGCATATACATAAAGGCGGTGAAGATTCTCAAATGATTGAGAAGATGGTTCATGACATAAATATGAAATAACTTCTATTTCTAATACTATGTCAACATTAATAAGTGTGTATAAAAGAAACACAAATTAAAAATTGGTTGAATATTTTGTTGATATAGAATCTATTATTAAAAAATAACAGAGGTGACCTGAAGTGGAGCAAAAAAATATGGACAGGAGCTTGAAAGATACAAATTGTCTGATCACTTGTTTTATCTGATGATACTTGCATGGATTTTTTGTCTCATAGCAAAGCTCTCTAGCTATTCACAACACATTTGTAAGAGATTGTGTCTAATTGTTTTGCCTATTTTGTCCACATATCTGTGTGAAACGTCATCCATCCATTTAGGCTTATTGTTTGTTTGTCAGTCTTGGAACAATCTTTGAGTAACTAGTTTGCCTCTATGAGCCACTAGAAGAGGTATCTATCAAGTTGAGAAGTTATATGAAGAATTACCCACCTCAATATTTCCTTGACATCTCTCTCATAATTCGAACATCTTGTGGAGGTGTTAGTTTTTAAAATTTGGTTAATTAAATTTTTTATTATCTTCTTTCAGTTTCCAATAATAGGTAGTAGAACTCCCAAAAGGTTGTCAGACATGTACTAGTAGAAGAGGTATCTATCAAGTTGAGAAGTTATATGAAGAATTACCCACCTCAATATTTCCTTGACATCTCTCTCATAATTCTAACATATTGTGGAGGTGTTAGTTTTTAAAATTCTGTTAAATAAAATTTTTATTATCTTTTTTTTTTTCTTTCAGTTTCCAATAATAGTTAGTAGAACTCCCAAAAGGTTGTCAGACTTGTACTATGAATATATGAGTAATTTCCTGATATTTATGTGCCTTGCATGCTGGTAAAGAAAGGTGAAATAATCACCATTAAATAAGTGTAGCTCATCCTCCCCCTCGCCCCCCCCACTATTTCCACTACTATCATTAATAAATGCTTAGAAGAGTCTTGAAATAGTCTTCAACACAATGCCCTTCTATTGCTAATTAATGCTCTCAAGAATAGTCATACATTTGTCCCAAATATTGATTTGCACCCTCATCAATGACACTCTCTTGCTAAGAATAGAAAGTATATCACTATTGACATGCCCTCATGCTACTAATATTGGATTTGAAGATTGTAGTATGAATGCCACCTACTGCCATTTCCAATTTGCTATAAAACAGTATGTTTGAATGATGCCCCTTCTACTGCTATTATGAATGATGAGATTAGTTTGCTGCCATTATGTGCTTGAAATGGGTGATGCACCCTTCTTGTGATTCCATGCCAAGAAAACATCAAGGAGTGTGTCCAACCTCTTCCTAACTAGAGTGAACAAAGAACTTCCTCTTCTCTTCAATCTCATCTAATAAAACATTGTTGTAGCCTTGAGTAGCATTATTACTTGTTGATTCAAATTGTCGATTCTTCAAATTTCAAAGTTTTGAATTTAATTTTGATAACTAGGCTTTCGAATCTCATTGACCCCTTTTCTATTGCAGCAATAAACTCTCTAGAATTCAATTTTTGAGTGACTATAAATGTCTTAGAAATTATATTAGGATTTTCTCTAAAGTACCCTCTTAATCAACTCTATATGATGCTTTAGTGCAAGGATAAAATCAATGAAAACAATCAATAACATCCATCGCTATAATTTTTTATTTTGGCAGATGCAGGGACTTCACCATTCATATAGTTTGAACCAATATAATAAATGACTTTGTATGATTTGATTATGTACCCAACTAGAAGCCATATTTTATCAAAACTTGGTTAGAATGCTTGATGTCTGATCCTCCAGTGCCTTCATTTGGTGTAAAAAAATTAGGCATTGACATGATTTTATAATTATTCCAATGTTTGTCATTGTTGGAGACATGAGTCAGCTTTTCTGGGCTGCACTTCACCTTTAAATACAATATGGCATTTATGTGATGATGAACTTGAAAAGTGGATAAGCATTGGCTTAGCCTTAAACATTTATCTCATTATTGCAAACTATAGGATGCAAGCATGAATGATGGAGTTATCGCCTAGGATGATGAAGGTGTAATCTAGGTGTTGACACAGTCCTAGGTGTTAACAAAATCCCTTTCACTTATTGTTTTAAAGGGTGCTAGATCAATGGAAGAGAACCTACTCGTCTGCCTTACGAGCAGGATGTTGGTGGTTCGATTCCTCCATGCCCTACCAAAAATATGATATTGTACTTTATTTCTAAGAAGGTGATCTTTAGGTTAATTTTATTATAGTGGCAATCCGTTGGCTTTTATACATTGTTTTGCATATTGTCTCTAGAGAGAAAAAAGTATCAA